>JBBBDQ010000348.1:2417500-3017500 GCA_037127315.1 Ascarosepion bandense
GAGCAGAAGCCGTGAAAGTATTTATAGAAGAGACACAGCGAAGCCACGTCTCGCCGGTGGGAGAGAGACTGCAGGCGGTCTGCCAAGTCGGTATCTATCACATTACAGACCCTCCTCTGAACCTTATCGAGAAGCCCGAGGAGAACAGCAGGGGCACCCGACCAGATATGGCAGCAGTATTCAATGCACGGGCGGATGGTAGATTTGTAAATGTGCAGGATAGATTTAGACGGAAAAAACTTCCGGGCCCTACACAGAGAACCGACTTTCATAGCAGCGGATTTAGCAATGGATTCGATATAGTCATTCCATTTGAGGTCCGCTGAAAGTGTGAGACCAAGTAGGCGTAGTGTTTTACTCTCTGGGAGGCAAGCTTGGTCCATGCTAATGGGAGGTAGGTGAGATTGTCGATGATGGTTAATTGACAGTAGCTTCGTTTTAGAAGCATTAAAATTTACTAGCCATTTCTTACCCCAGTCCAATATGGATTGGAGGTCTTTTTCAATCTCGGCTGCGAGTTTAGCTTTGACGCCTACACCAGATTTTTGTTGGAGGCGAGAGTAAACTGTGGTGTCATCGGCGTACAAACCTATTTGGGTTCTTATGGAATCAGGGAGATCATTAATATATATCAGGAAGAGTGTAGGACCTAAGATGGAGCCTTGGGGGACACCTGCGTTTGTATGGTAGTTCTGAGAGGCATGTCCGTTTAATACCACTTTCATTGTGCGGTTAGAGAGGAAGGACTGGATTAGTTCAAACAAATGTCCAGTTATACCATAGCTCCGCAGTTTACATAGAAGGCCAGCATGCCAAACTCTGTCGAACGCCTTAGATATATCCAATGCAACGGTTCGAGCTTCGCCATTCCTGTCGAGTGCCTGGTATATGTACTCGGGTCTTTCTTTTTTTTAAATGGTGTGACTTTTCAAGACGTCGTCAATCCTCCTTCTTTGTAATTTGATTTTTTGTAACACTTACACCTATTACGACGAAAGTATTCCTTATTCTCTCATCCATTCATTCAAAGTACCTATTGATGTTCTCCTGCTTCTTCTGCTGACTGTGAATCCTGTTGTTTTTGACTTTTTGTCAATTTTGTTGTTGTTGTTGTTGTTGTCATTATGACCCATAGATTACAGCTGTCTGCTACTATAATGTGTTTCATTAAGACGGCTCGAAATTAGCATTAAATAAAACAGTTTTATTAGTAAAATCTTATTGGTTTCCCTATTGAATCATGATATTTACGTCATGGCAATTAAGTGTAAAAAATAATATCGCCCAAAGAGCCACCAATACTCCGGCCGCACACCTCCACTAGATTTTTTTTATAATAATATCGCCCAAAGCAAGACATTTTACTGCCACTGTTTTGAATGGGGTTACATAAGAGGAAACTTATAAGAAAGAGTGACAGGTTAAAGGGGTGTCAGGAAGTGGCTAAAAGAAGAAGGATAATACTGATGAGAGCGGAGTGGTACATGAGAGAGAGGATGAGGTTAGGAAGATAGCAGATGGCTATTGACATTACATTTAAATTCTTGGAGATTGTAGCTGCCAGGAAATCAAGTAAACAGAAGGGAATTCCACAGGCAAGAAGTCCAAGTAAAGAAGCTGCTGGAGTAGAATTTGCGTTTACATTTTATTGGTTTCACAGTATAAGTGCGGGACCTAGTTGCTAATCCTGTGGATCGAATACGTTCAAATATAGGGAGCACTAGTGAGCTAAGTTCATCGGAGCAGAAGCCGTGAAAATATTTGTAGAAGAGACACAGGAAAGCCACATTTCCAGTGAGAATGTGACTGTATCTGAGCTGCCAAGTCGGGATCGATCAAATTACAGATTCTCCGTTGGATTTTTTCAAGGACCCCTAGGTGGATAGCAGGTGCACCCGACCAGATATGGCAGCAGTATTCAATGCACGGGCGGATGCTAAGTAGGGATCGATCACATTACAGATTCTCCGTTGGATTTTGTAAAGGACACCTAGGTGGATAGCAGGTGCACCCGACCAGATATGGCAGCAGTATTCAATGCACGGGTGGATGGTAGATTTATATATGTGTAGGATTGTTTCAGATGAAAAAAATTGTCGATGACATCTCTGCATAGTTGCTCCTTGATCTCACCAATATGTCTTATCTCATCGATCACCAATATGTCTTATCTCATCGATCAGCTGTTGAATTGTTTTTGACTTGCTGCTTCATTGGCATATGCCTTATTTAGAGATGACTTCAAAAGAAAGAAATCTAAGGGCGTCAAGTTGCACGATCGTGGAGGATAATTGGCATTAGTTTTCTTGTTTAAACGACCATTTTCTTAACAGACTTCGATAACTTTAACACGTTGTTCGATTGTTAATCTTTCCATGGTTGAAATGTACAAAGACTGAAGTTGTTCAATCTGAAAGAGATTGAAACAAATCATTAGACGTTTAAATTTTATTCATATTTATAACTGGTCCAAGGTATTGAAAAATCCAATATATATTGTCTGAAGAAGTAAAGATATTTAAAATTAAAAATTTGTATTTAAAAATTTGGTTACCCTTTTTAAGGGATATGCTGTGGGAGATTCCAAATCAGAAATCCGTCTTCAACGGGAACAACCTTTTTTATTTTTTTTTAATCATTTCACCGCAAAAAAGGCAATAAAGCCACTAAGATGAAATAGTGTTAACTAATGTGAAAAAGAAAAACCAATAAAGAAAAAAAGAAAGAGGAATTTTAAAAAATACGGCAACAATTAGTACTGCATTTACATATTTAAAGATCAAAGACGAAACCAGAAGAGAGTTCTACATGCAAACAGAGCATGAGAAGATAATATTAGCATAGAACTTATGGTTACATCCAGAAATTTTTTATAACCAATTTGATAAGATGCGTAAATTCATGAAGTCGAGGATTCATGGTGCAAAGCTCATCTGAAAACTCAGTCAGTTAATTACCAGACGTGATACACATTTTGGCAGAATATTTTCTCGCAGAAGTTTGCCATTTCTGTGGTAGTCAACCAAACCTATAGAAACTAATCTGTCCTGTTTTAATCTATAGCTGGAGGGAGAAGAGATTATTTCATACTTTTCCCAGGTGTATTTGTGCGTAAGTGATTGCAACGTATTCAATTGGAATTTGAACTCGGCTCTTCGATTTCTCATTCTGAGCCGATAGCAACCACACCACAAGGCACATTCGAACATTTAACCTGAAAATATTTATAGAAATGGCACAAGAAAGCTCGACTGCAGCCGTGGGAAATGACTAAAACCGACATTCATGTAGTTGGCAAAATAGTTTGATCCCTATTTACTTATTTTCTAGAGATAAATTTAAATTGTCCAACCTGCATTCTTTAGATCCAAAAATTGATCAAAATCTGAATTAAGGTTTCAATCTAGCGATGGAAGTATTGCCTGTTTTATTGTCTACAAAACAGTTAATCGATATTATTTTAATGTTAGTAATATTAACCAAGATTTTGCATTCATATTCCTCAGCAAAACCTGCTTTAATCAGTTCATGGTTGTGAGCATACGTGGTAAATGTGTAACAAGTGGGTCACCCAATATAATTCCTAACAAACTTAAGCAACGCTAGTATAATAATGAACATTCAAATTGAAAAATATTCCGTTCATATATATATATATATATATATATATATATATATATATATATATATTACGAAAATTAACGAAGATTAACGAAACTGGTTATAAACAACTGACAATTTGAAATGATTTGTTTGAATATTATTTTTCATCAATACTCGTATTTAAATAGATATTCTGTTTATAATCAAACAGTATACATATATATTTTTACCGACCCCTATTTTAAATTGAGGGCTGTTTATAACCAGTTTCGTTAATCTTCGTTAATTTCTGTAACTTGTTTGCATTTGTTAACATTAAAATACATTTCAGAGCAAAGATGTTATTACGATGAATTCGAAAATTGTGTTATAGGCGTGATTTAACTTCCTTTAGACTGATCGTCATTCGTGGTCGAGAGGTCTAAGACGCGCCAGATCACATGGTTGCTTCCCCTATGTGGATAGGGGTCGCAGGTTCGAATCCTGCCGAATGACACATTTTCGTAACAAAAATGTATCGTAAATAATCAGGCCGGTAGAAATAAATATATAATACTGTTTGATTATAAACAGAATATCTACTTACATATGATTATCGATCAAAAATAGTGTTCAGACATATTTATATATATATATATATATATATATATATATATATATATATATATATATAAGTAACTTTAATCCAAAAGGAAAAGTAGGTAGGTAAATCCCAAACACCTGATCCAAATTAATATTAAAACTGATCAAGATGGAGAGTTCAATGCAATTTATATTCAAGTTACAGAGCCAGTTATAAAATAAAACAAATTCTGATGTTCAAATTTGTTGTATGGCCATTTCTACGGGAAATTTCTAAGAGAAATTTCGCGTATCCTCAGCAACAAATTTTTATTACAAAAACTAAATGACAAAATGAACAAAGATATTTTTACTCTCTCTCTCTCTTTCACTTTATCACACACAGTCATACACGCACTCATTGAGAACCTTTCTTTTGAAATACTACACGATTCCCAATTGTTTTGTAGCCATTGCAAATCCTACCGTTACTTCCAGTTTCCTTTCCATTTTAAATGGAACTCTGAAAGAAAATGGAGTAGGTAGCAAACTTGTCTCGTGGATGCAGTAAATTGCTTGGCAGGACATAAAATTCGATATTTGCGTGTTTTGTGTCAAGCGCTTTTGCGCATGTGCGACAGACAACACTTGAAAATGGCCGCTTACTGTGATACAGTCGGAGAGATAAGAGAATCGACATTAATTCACAGGAAAGTGATATAGCCACTTCAAAGAGTTTCCTTTTGAATCGATCCATTTCCCGGCTGGACCAGACCAGCTGGTGGCCGATACGAAATCAACTTCTTAGGTAATCATCTCTCCGTCATTTACCTTGAAATTAAAAGAATTGAAAAGAACCAAATCACAGTCTTTGAAAATTCCATCAGATATCAAGAAAGAAGAAAAGAGACAATGAAGAAAAGACTGTAGCGGTTGTGAAAGAAAAACAATTCAAAATATAAGATACACTCGACTTGATAAGAAATTTTATAAATGTATAAAGACCATTTTATTTTTTTAGCTCTAGCACAGACGTCAAATTCGAAATGACTCTTGTTTCTAACGGATTAAAAGACATAACTATTACCCAGTTTAACAAATCTGTACGAAGACAGTATAATTAGCTTGGTAATCCTGATTTTTTTCTTTTTATTTTTTTAAAGACTGAGTTATAATTATATCAATGACTCATTTTTTAAAAATACTCAAATAAGATTTTAGTTTTTCTTTTTTTATCTTACGTTAATATTAAATATAAATATACGTTTAATGCTTTTGTTTGATCTAAAAGCCTTTTCGACTGTTTTTAATACATTTTGAATACATTTTAAATACATCTAAAAATATTGTAGTACACATTTAATATATTTTTTAATGTTTTTTGTTTGAACTAAGTCCATCTTTTATTGTTTTAAATACTTTTTTCATGCATTTTAAATACCGTTTTAAAATAAATTTTCATACATTTTTAATATATTTTTCATACATTTTAAGTACCGTTTTTAAGAAATTTTCATACATTTTTAGTACATTTTAAATACTATTTTTGATAAATCTTCATACATATCTAATATATTTTTCATACATTTTAAATACCGTTTTTAAAATTTTTTTTATACATTTTTAATATATTTTTCACTTTTTGTTTGAACTAAATGCATTTTTTTTATTTAAAATTAATTATTTGAAAATAAATATATTTCAAAGTTTTTGAAAAACATATTTTCGTTTCGTCAATATAAAATAAGTATAACAGAAATCCAAATACACCTGTGAAAAAGTCCATATAAAAAAACTCATAAAAAATAAAAACCCCGAGTGAATAATGCAAAGGGTATCTTTTATTGATTACCGTAAAACTAGCTTCGAGGGAACCCAGGTGGTACATTGAAACGTTAGATAAAAAAAGTAGCAAAGTTAAGAGAAGTCGTCTTCATGAATTGATGTGTAATAATTGGCAGTTAATAGTTTCTTATTGATTGATTCGTTTACGGCTTATCAACGACTATTTAATACCAAATAATATTTTAAATTGTAAGAATATTTCGTCAGGAAAATAATAATGATTTAATAAATACAAATCTTACTAATTATTCTATACCTGGGTGAGAAAAATTGGATTTATATTTTTCTCAAGGGTATTTGTCTGTAAGTAAATATAACGAACCGAAATGGAATTAGAAATCAGCGTTCAAATAAACTTCCCTGGGTCTTTATCTATTCCACCACCCGCACATTCAAACTTACAGCACCTGATATTCTTAAGTGGTCAACCATCTAGGTACTGGCCAACTTTGGTAGTCCTACAGGTACTGGTGTTTCAATTTGATGTGGCCGTTAGCCAATATTTTGTGTGGCGACGTTTTGAAAATGTTAGCGTTATGAGCATGAGACACGGTTTCTAATCTCAATGTGGCCGATTTATCAAGGATAAAACTTTTTGATAATATCGGTCTGGGGAGGCAATCCTAATGTGTAGCAATTTTGTTAGGGTAGAAAAAACAATCCTCGACTAAAATTATGTATACGAAATTCGGAAGTTGTTAACCCGGGAGTACTAACCACCAACGTTGTAATAGACGACTCGAAGACCAGCTACTGTGACAAGACCATCACGACTAGCGACCCGAGAGCGTCGTCATAATTGATGCTGTGTCGACAGCATAAACCCTGACTCAGGTTCCGGAGTTCATCATAAGTGTTTTCCGTGACACAGGGTAGGTCGGGCCGCGTCATAATGCGTTGTTATTTAAAAATGTTAAAACGAAAAATGCCTCACATTTATCTGTTGTTTACATAAATCATTTAATGTTTCAATATCAAGCGTTGGGTGGAAAACGTCTTGTTGTGACCTCTAATCAATGAGAGGCCAAATTAATACTGACAGGAGAATTAAAAGGAAAGGATCATTAGTGGGACTGATAAGTCGGGGGAGTTCTGAAAAGAAATTCAATTCGTACAGAAATGGAAGGATGAAAATGCATGCGTCTTTGTCACAAAGAATAAATGCGTGACTTGTTACTCTAACAGTGTTATGCATACTAGTTTTCAATACTAAATGCTTGACTTGTTACTCTAACAGTGTTATGCATACTAGTTTTCAATACTAAATGCTTGACTTGTTACTCTAACAGTGTTATGCATACTAGTTTTCAATACTAATCAATACAGCATAAAAAATATGTTTATAATTACGCCCTTTATGGACGTTGTGTCTCAAAAGAAAAATCCACAAATACGCCATAAATATTATCTCTCGATTTCAGAGCAAACCCTGCTGCCGCACTAAAAGCGTTGTTAAACATGTCCGTTGGTAACGACGATGGGACAACAAAGTGGGAATTGGTCCATAACATTTAGCCTAGAATGCGATCAGCTTTGGAAAAGCTGAAGCAAACGGCAGTATAAAAGTTTGGTCGAAATCAATAGTCGTCTGTGAGAGAATATTCCATGAATGATTTCCGACCGTCTTTTACTTATCAGATTCCTTAATACCGCGCAATATATTATCTCTTCTCCATCAGAAAATCAGTAAGATTTAATCTCTTATCCTGACGCTAGGTCAGACGTTTTGAATCTTACAGTCAGAGATAAACTAACGCTCTTCATTGCATTGTTGCAAAGGCTTGAATGCCTGGTGCAGAAATTGACCATTACTTGAACCAAAGATTTTTGCCTGATACAAAGAGTTTCAATGAAGTATTTATCTGCGATCAAATGACCAGCCTTGCGGGTAACGTTTGCTAAAGTTGGCAGTTGAGATAAAGGCTTTTGGTGATTTGATTGAGCAGGTTAAATAGCTCTGGAAAATGTACTGAGTTACCCATTCTTATCCATAAAATATTTTGGCATGACATTTTGACTAGATACTCGATGGCCTGCGCAATTAGTTTCGTGCATAGATGTGGCTAACCTTTTATCAATATGCCCAACGCATAGAGAGAATGCAAGTCAGATGTCGGTTCATAATTTTTACAAATACATTATTCTTAAATTCCTATTACGAACGCAGTTTATTGATTCGATATTCAAATTTTTTTATTGGAATGGTAATTTTTTAAGTTACGAAAATAAATTTATAGTCTGCTATTCTGACATTAAATTAAGATTCTGCAACAGTTTTTATTATAAACAAAGAATTTCTTTCTTCTAAATTTACTGCCATAATTTTCTTGGACACGTATATATAGCATAGGATGTGCATTGTGGTGCAGTGGATATCAACACGGAACGACAAATCGGGGTGCCGAATTCTTTGCATTTACTTACGCACAAATACCCATGGGAAAGGTATTAATCCGTTTCTTCCCTCCAGTTATGGGTTAAATAATAGAACAGATTGGGTTCTATAGCCTTGGTTGGCAACCAGTCTACTACAGAAAGCAATGGCAACCTACTTCGGGATAATCTTCTGCCCAGTCAGTCATCTTTCGAAAGAGACATGATCGCCCAAAGTGTGTATCATGTATGGGACTTAACTGACTGACTAAATATAATAGTTAAAAACTTGATTAAGGCATAAAGTGTGGGATCAGTTTTATATTTTTATGAAGTAATAAACTAAACCCCTACTAATTACTACTTAATAATATAATACATCTCTTCCCCCTCTAGCTATGAGTCAGATAATAGGACGTATTGGGTTCTATAGCCCTGAATGGCAAACATTCTGCCACTGAAAGTAATGGCAACCTACTGCAGGATAATCTTCTGCCCAGTCAGTCATGTCTCTTTGGAGACATAATCGCCTAAGCGTGTATCACGTATGCTATTTAACTGACTGAATATATTCCAAAGCCAACATCAAAAATTACCAAAAATGAAGATACTTCCTGACACACAGATTTTATTTGAATGCACATATTTTATAAACTGTAATTCACAAAATTACGCACAAGTTACATTGATTTTACGATGTAACATATCTTATTAAACTATTCAAGATCGTATCTGTGATTTGTCGCGCAGTAAGGATCAAAATCAGTAGTAATGTTCAACTTAAATAGACTCAATAACAATTGTCTCACAATGAGATGCACAGACTAATAAAAGTCAGTTAAGTGCCATACGTGATACACGCTTGGGCGATCATGGCTGACTGGGTAAAAAGATTATCCCGCAGTAAGTTGCCATTACTTTCTGCAGTAGACTGGTTGCCAGCAAAGACTATAAAACACAATCTGTCGTGTGATTTGATCCCTCACCGGAGGAAAGAGACGGATTAATAACTTTCCCAAAGGTATTTGCGCGTAAGTGAATGCAAGGAATTCAATTGGAATACGAACTCGACTCCCCGATTTCTCATTCAGAGTCGATATCCATTGCACCACAACGCCTGACAACTTAAACTAATAATGAAAATATACTAAACACTTCAAATACCTCCAGAGTTATAACAAACTTAGTATAAGTGATAAAGAAGATTGAAAATAGAATAGGATATCTAGAATTAAATTACTCAAGAGGGTAAAATATAACAAGTGATATATATATATATATATATATATATATATATATATATATATATAAGGCAAGATGTTTGTGCGTGTGTCTGTCTTTATTTCTGTCAGTCTGTATGTCCTTTATACAAATCCACATTTTTTACCCGATTCTCACACAACTTCACACAAATATTTTTTGAATTTCCGGTCAGGTCATGGGCTACCTATTTTTACCGATTTTCCCCCGATATTGATACCTTTTATCGTGATGCCTGCTACAGAATTGGCTCTAACATGGTAAAATTATAGTTTTTAGTCTCAAACATTAGTAGATCTCAAACGACTCATTTTCCCCAATATCGGAAATCGATACCCCCGATATTCTATCGAATCTGATAAAAAACTGATATTCAGCCATCAATATTGCTCATTTTCTCCAATTTTACTCCCGATGGGTACGATATTTTCATGGCCTTACTTAGGTTAGTTTATCCTTGGATGACTTATCTGACTCCGATATTTTTAATCGATACCCTGATATCCTATCGGGTCTGTTAAAAATCAGATTTTCAGTCCTTTTATTTTGGTTTTTGCTTCGGGTTTTGCTCTAAGTAGGTATAATTGTAGTTCTTAGTCCCAGCCATGATACCATTTATTCAGAGGACTTATTTAGCCTGCAGAATTCAGTTTGCGACAGGAAACTTACTTGACATCGATACCGGAAATCAAAATTTGACTTACATCCATTCATTTTCGTAAGTTCTACGTCTTCGAGAACAAACTTTCGACAAACTACGTTTTTCGTGCCAATGTCCAAAGAGTCTGAGCTTCAGGACCATGGATTAAAGCTTTCATTACACCCGAGCAACGCCGGGCTATACTGCTAGTGATAATATAAAACTTAGCAAATTAAAGAGATGCAAGACAGAGACTGTGATAGTCGTGGTTACGGTGTTAGTTTTCACTTTTTTTTTTTTAATTCTTTCAATAGTGCGTCGTATTTTAGAAAGAAACAAAACTACTATCAGTGTCCAAAGTGTCATCTTTCTACAGGCATTTCTTCTGAATGTTAGCACCATGAAAGTTTACGATTTCTTCATGAACTTTCTCTGGAATCTATCCAAGACTTTCCGTTGCGACCGTTTCTGATTGTATCTGTCACTCAATTAACAACTGTTATTTTTCCTGTCTATATGTTCCGATGAATCTCGATTTTGAGACCGCTATAACTAGTAAGTTCTGTCTTTTGTCTTTTCCTACTTTTGCAAAGAAATTCATGTCTGTAGAATGTGCACTGGGATGCCGTAGATATCGGCTCGAAGAACCGATTGGATTCGGTGAATTTATATACGCGTAAATATCTTTGGGAAAAGCAATAATCGCTTCTTCCTCAGCTATGGATTAATAAGCAGGGTAGATTGAGTTCTATAAACTTATTTGGCGACCAGTCTACCGGAGAAAGTAATGGCAACCTACTTCGGGAAAATCTTCTGCCAAATCAGTCATGATTATTTTGACACATGATTGCCCAAGCGTGTATCATGTATGGCACTTATCTGACTGGCTGAATTACGCAACTATCTCGTTAGATGTATGAGTTAAGATAGATATAAAGAAGAAACTAATGAAAATACAATACATACTCGTTGTTGAATTTTGAGGCTTACTTCATCCAAAGCTCTTGATTACTTTTTTTTAAAGACAAACAGAATGAAAAGACACGCTAAAAGTTAAACATTTTAATACTTTCTTTGCAAATGTTGTGGAGCAAATCCTCAACATTATTTACATTGTTCGAACGGTTGTCCTCATCTTCATCTAAAGCTCGTGGTTACTTTTTAAAACAAACAAAATTTTAAAAAAATTTAATACTTTTTTTGAAAGTTTTGTGGAGCAAATTCTCAACATTATTTACATTATTCGAACGGTTGTCCTCATCTTCATCTAAAGCTCGTGGTTACTTTTTAAAACAAACAAAATTTTAAAAAAATTTAATACTTTTTTTGAAAGTTTTGTGGAGCAAATTCTCAACATTATTTACATTATTCGAACGGTTGTCCTCATTTTTCTTCAATACTAAAGCTTCGGTTGGTTACTTTTTAAAACAAACAAAATTAAACAAAATTTTAAAAAATTTAATACTTTTTTTGAAAGTTTTGTGGAGCAAATTCTCAACATTATTTACATTATTCGAACGGTTGTCCTCATCTTCATCTAAAGCTCGTGGTTACTTTTTAAAACAAACAAAATTAAAAAAAAATGTAATACTTTTTTTGAAAGTTTTGTGGAGCAAATTCTCAACATTATTTACATTATTCGAACAGTTGTCCTCATCTTCATCTAAAGCTCGTGGTTACTTTTTAAAACAAACAAAATTTTAAGAAAATTTAATACTTTTTTTGAAAGTTTTGTGGAGCAAATTCTCAACATTATTTACATTATTCGAACGGTTGTCCTCATCTTCATCTAAAGCTCGTGGTTACTTTTTAAAACAAACAAAATTAAAAAAAAATGTAATACTTTTTTTGAAAGTTTTGTGGAGCAAATTCTCAACATTATTTACATTATTCGAACGGTTGTCCTCATTTTGTTGCGAAATTTCAACCTTTTTGCACTGCGATTTTCTTCAGTCACTATGGTAGGTTGTTCTCTTTCCATGAGTCATGCTACTTCCGGATGTCTTAATTATCTCTTTTTAACTCTTTCTGCGTTGCTTTTGCAACCAGGTATTGAACTCACAATTCTTTGGGTCAAATCAACGCTTTTATCCACAAGGACACATAGTCCAGCCGGTAAAAGTGGACTCACTACAGTAGTGGTTCAAACACAAGAAAGGAAGGTGATTTATTTGCTATGAAATAGCTACCGTATGATGTCATTTACTGCTCTCTTTGGCGATGGTAGTCCTGTTGGTATAGCTCAGGAGGTGGGGACGCATTATACATGAGCTATATGAAACAAATCCAGTTTTACGTAAATAAATTCTCGGGTCGCACTAAACATGGCCGGTCGTGTATGCCATTAACATGGGATAAAAATAAAGTACATGACAACATTCCAACGCTGTTAGACCTCGTATAGTGATATTTCAACCATCTCTCGTTCAGGGAAGAGGTTTCTTAATGCTCTTCCCAAGGGCATTAGAGCGATGTGAACGCAGACTAAGCCTAATCTTCAAAGGAGCCGCAGTCAGCAGCAGAAAAAGTGAAAAGCCGAATTCATTTGGCACAAAAAATAATCTACGCAGATGGTAAAAATATCCTTTCTCTCCCATTTCTGTTGAGCGTAAACAGGCTCTTCCGTAATCATTTGGGTTTTTAACATATGACGCCACGGTACATTAAGTATAATGTAATTTCTATTTCTTCAAATACAGAGTTTTTTAATCATGTCATACTAGTTCGCATAACTGGGTACAGGAGGTATTAAAGAAAGGATTAACATTGTATTTATGTTTTTTGGAGCTATCAGAAAAGCAAGTATACTGAAAGAAGTTATATAGGAGAGCAGTGTGAAATAAGAATCTGTTGGACCATAATTGGCAGTTACATTTGATTATTTCAACAGTAAAAGGGTGGAACCCTAGATGACAGTGTAGTCAGTCAGTTAAGTGCCATAGGTGGTACACTCTTTGGGCGATCATGTCCCGAAAGAGACATGACTGACTGGGCAGAAGATTATCCCGCAGTAGGTTGCCATGGCTTTCTGCGGTAGACTGGTTGCCTACCAAAGCTATAGAACCCAATCTGTCATGCTATTTAACCCATAACTGGAAGGAAGAGACGGATTAATATCTTTCCCAAGGGTATTTGCGCGTAAGTGAATACAATGGATTCAACTGGAATTCGAACACGGCTTCCCGGTTTCTCATTCCGAGCCGATATCCACTGTACCACAACGCACATCCCGACAGTCTAGTAACATGCTTAAAAAGACGTCAGAGCAGTTACATGATACGACGTTCTCGTCTTCTTCAAAAAGGTTAGGGTTATGGGAGCAGAATATTTGATTCAGTCTTCCTTATCTAATCGGAAAATAAAATTTATGTATTACTTTGAACGGCAAAGATTTGATTGATTGACATATTTATCCAGGTGTGGATGGTGGCGGCGGGGTACAACATCAAACGCAGAAACACAGGCAGCAACCGGCTTGAAAGGCGATAGCCGGCAAAGATGAATGACAGATATATCTGGCCGTAGATGACGTCACATTTGGAAACATAAGTAAAGTTTCTACTGGGCATAAATTGGGGTATCAGTTTTATATTGTCACGAAGTTATAAACTGATTCCTCGATAATTACTACTTTATGATATAATAATATACTATAATGTGTCACTTTCCTCTCTAGTTATGGCTTAAATAGCAGGACAGATTGGGTTCTATAGAGTTAGTTGGCAATTAGTCTACAGCATTATGTAATGGCAACTTAATGCGGGAATATCTTCTGTCCTGTCATTCCTTTCGAGACATGATCGCCCAAGCCTGTATCACGTATGGCACTAAACTGACTGACTGACTGACTGACTGATTATAATAGTTGAAAACATGATTAAGGCTTTTACTGGGCATAAATTGGGGGATCAGTTTTATATTGTTATGAAGTAATAAACTGATATCCCACTAATTAATACTTAATAATATAATACATCTCTTCCCCCTCTAGCTATGAGTCAAATAACAGGACAGATTGGGTTCTATAGCCTTGGTTGGCAACCAGTCTACTGAAGAAAGCAATGACAACCTACTGCGGGATAATGTTCTGCCCAGTCAGTCATGTCTCTTTCGAGACATGATCTCCCAAATCGTGTATCACGTATGGCACTTAACTGACTGACTGAATATCATAGTTAAAAACATGATTAAGGCATCTACGAGGCATAAAGTGGGGGATCAGTTTTATATTGTTATGCTGTAATAAACTAATCCACTACTAATTACTACTTAATAATATAATGCATCTCTTTTTCCTCTAGCTATGAGTCAAATAAAAGGACATATTTAGTTCTATAGCTTTGGCTGGTAACCAGTCTACCGCAGAAAGCAATGGCAACCTACTGCGGGATAATCTTCTGCCCAGATATTTATGTCAAAAATTTAAAAATTTAATGTTAAAACTGATAGATGCAACCGTAAGTTCTATGTGAAACCTTTCTTCTTGCGTACGTCATGCTTGGAGAACTCACGTCCTGTTTCTTGTTTTCTCGTAAAAACAAATGAATACAAGGTCAATTATTATCATTTCGGTTTATTTCAATCTCAATAAACCGTTGTCTGTTAGTGGCTTTATCCCCTTGATTGGTTTGAAATAATTTAAAACGTTTTAATTATTCATTTCAGATACTCTGATATAATTGAACAGGATCTTATTGAATTGCAGAGAAACCTGAATTACACCTAATTTACTAACCATACATTTTGGCTGTAAAATACAATGTAAGAAATTTGACGAAAACGAGCACCGTTCTTAACAGGAATCACTTCAATTCTTAAATGGCTGCCATTCAAGAGAAGGCTCTACATATTCTCATATAAAAAATCGAACAAATTGAAATTTGAGAAAGAAATCTAAACTGTTCTGAAAATAAAAACGCTTCTTTGAAATCGACTGAGAATTCTATCGAGAAGAATCCTGGAGACTTGATGAAATCTGATTATTAACTACGACCCAAAGATAACACAGGCGTGAAATTGCATCCAGGCAAAGAGTCGAGATCTTGTCATTGATATTAAACTGAAGATTTCCCAAAGAATGAATGCTGAATATTTTTCAGGCGAGAGAAAAAAAATAGGAAACAATATCCTACACCGTAGGAAAGGGTTCACATGGTTCTTCTTCTATGTTCCGTGTCCTTTCAGAACTTTTCTGAATATGGCACTCCACAACTTCCTTTCCATTTTAGTGCTTAGTAAGTTTTTAAAATGTCCTGCATCTCTAAACCTCTGTTCCATAAGTTCCTAGCTAGCTAGCGTATTAACACTTCCTGTCTCTTTTGCCTTGAATATGTCATGAGATTGTTAAATACACCAAGCACACATTTCACATTGTAAGCCAAATTATGTCCTAGTTTCCAATGTTCGTGGGAGCTCAAAATGTTAACAGAACCATATTTTTAAATGCAATGTAATGTGTTATGACCAGATTTAAACGAGCTTTTATTAAGTGTGGGTTGTTTGGATTTAATGCAAATGGCCTCCAATATCTGAAGGTTCTTTTTACTGTGCGTATGAATGAGGACTATTGTTGAATCGCATTACACATTTACGAACTGCGTTTGCCATTTTTGGCAACTGTTATTGTTGCTTAGCAAAGTTTTATGTCAACACAAGATAAAATCATCTTTGATGGTGGATGTTTTTATGTTAATGTCTTTGTAACCTCTCTGAAGATGGCTCATGTGAGCCGAAAGCTTAGAACCAAATTAATAAAAAATTATCCAAATGTTTTTATCTTTATTTTCACCTGTAATTAAAGCCAAAATACGATGTTTAGAACTATATATATAGTGTTTGTATGTGTGTGTGTGTGTGTGTGTGGTTAAAACAAACGTAATATATTTATTAAATATTTTTAAAATACAGTAACCTATATTTTGCATTATGTTATTAGTTTCCATTACATATTTAAATATGAATTGTTAAATGCCTGTTGACTGTGCCGTATCATGAATCATTATGAAATATTGCTATTTTCAAAAATGTTCAGTTCGTGTTTTAGCGTTGCTGTCTTGAGATTTCTGTTTAAGAAACATATTTGGATTATGATTTCCCTTAACGTGGCAAAATGTTATTGTTGTTACATTGTTTCATTATGAATAATGCTTCGTGCATTTTTAGTCGTTTTTTACCATCTACGTTATACCACATTATTTGTATTGTTTCTAAAGATTTGTCGAAATTATTTTGTTTTTTGTCGAGATTGTTGCAGATATGCAATTTAAGTGAATTCATCGCATAAATTTATTATATATATATATATATATATATATACACTACCGGCCATAATTATTAAGACACCTCAGTGTTTTTTTTTAATGATGTATTTCATACTATTTGTAAGTATTTATTACCAACTGGATAATTCTAAATGAAAATAAAATGCTTCTTTTGTTATTATTACTTTTAAAGAATTTACAAGAAGCCATTCCTTCGGGCAGCCAATAAGAAGAGAGACTAGCATGGGGGAGAGAGCACACAAACTAGACACCAGAACAGTTCATTTGATGCACATGTTATTGTGCAATATCAACAAAAGAATCATTCTGTTTTCATTTAGAATTATCCACTTAGCAATAACTACTAAAAATAGTATGAAAAAAACTAGTGTGGCCTAATAATTATGGACGGTAGTATATATATATATATATATATATACAGAGAGAGAGAGAGAGATTGAGAGATTGAGAGAGATTGAGAGAGAGTTTGAGAGATTGAGACTGAGAGATTGAGAGAGAGATTAAGATTGAGAGAGAGAGATGGTGGGGAGATTCATGTTGGGTGTATTAAATCTTTTTTTAATCCAATTAGATCTGATCTAAATTAGTATTTTGTTTAAAACCGTTTTACCTACAATTTCTATTGTTCTTAATATTTTGCACCTCAACGTGAGACGTTTCTCTCCAGGAAACGTATTAATTGTTCCACAAAATCGATTAGATTTTTCTTTTCTTGTATTTTGACATGCTTAGCTATTTCTCAAACAAAGGCATTTTAAATACTTAAATATTTTACAGAGACTTACGAAAAGTTCTTTCTCGATTAGTAATTACTAAGTATGGTTTTGCACTCAAAGAATTTTGAACGTCAACACATTGATATTCAAGAATCTCTGAGCCGTAATCACCAGGCACGGTAATATTTTGCACTACTAGCCCGGCTAATTTTTATTTCGGCTTCTTGGTTCCCAGTCAGCTTTTGTGAATAGTCTCTATCAATTCAGGGGCAGTGAACTGAGCACGCAAGCAACGATGAGGTGTTGGAAAGAATGGCAACAAAAAGGAAATTAATACTGAGCATCAGGAAAAGACAACTGAAGTTCCTGGGACACGCAATGAGGAAGGAGAGCTTAGAGAACCTGATACGAACTGGCCAGATAGAAGGAAATAGAGACAGAGGAAGGCAGCGAATAACATATTTGCAGGGCCTGATCAGGTGGATGACGGAACGGGGGTTGCCAGGAGTAACAGGAGCAAACATACTAAGAGCCACAATGGATAGGGAGACGTGGAGAACCATGATCGCCTACGTCCTGAAGGGACAGAGTACATAGAAGAAGAAGAAGATTAGAATAAGAGCGAACTTTCATTATTTTACATTTCAAATGACTTGATATAATAGTAAATTCAATGCTAATAGTTTATTGTCTGTTTATGAAACCCACTTCTGGTTCTTTCTTCACAGTAACGTTTCATAGATAGATAGATAATGAACAGACTGAGATAGATAGATAGATAGATAGATAGATAGATAGATAGATATGAACAGACTGAGATAGATAGATAGATAGATAGATAGATAGATAGATAGATATGATATGACTGAGATAGATAGATAGATAGATAGATAGATAGATAGATAGATATGAACAGACTGAGATAGATAGATAGATATGAACAGACTGAGATAGATAGATAGATATTAATAATCACTGCTATATATGTAGATAGAAACTAAGAGCAATAGATAGTAGCGTGGCATAATATCAATCCTCCTATATTTCAATGAAAGCTGTACAATCTCGTCTTAGATAAAGAAAGAGTAGAGACAACAAAAATGCGGCTCTACAGAAAGATGCTGAGAATTAAATGGCCTGCACATTTGATTAACTTCGATGTTTTAGAAAACATGCAAACTATAACGAATCACATTCGTGGCATTATAAAGAGGCAGTTAAAAATTCCCAAAGAAAATAATGAAGGAAGACGGTTTAGAAAAGTTAAAACTCACAGGATATATTGAAGACAAGACGGCCATAGGAAATCAGCGCATAACCTATTTAATTGGTAAATGGTAGTTAGAACAGATGTTAACGGAGAAAGCAAAAGACAGGATATTGTGGAGAGCCATGATCATGCTTGACCTGAATTAATATGACATAGAAAAAAAGATTGTAATCGTGGCCGTTAGGAAAGCAAGCATACGGAAGGGAGTTCCACCGGCAGGAAATGCGAGAAAAGAAGCTAATTTAATTGAGTAGAATTGTGGCCTGTATTTGGTTGATCTAACTGTAAATAAGTGAGACCTTGTTGCCAGTCTGATTGTAAATTCTAAGGACGAGGGGACCAGTGACTTAAGTTCATCGGAGCAGACACCATGAATATCTTTGTAAAATAGTCAGAGGGAAGCCACACCCCGCCGGTGAAAAAGTGGCTGGTGTCGAGCTGCCAAGTCGGGACCTATCAAGTTACAGATTCTCTTTTGGAGCCTGTCGAGAACACTGAGGTGAACAGCAGGGGCGCCTGACCATATATGACAGCAATATTCTATGCACGGACGGATGGTTGATTTTTATATGTGCAGTATGGATTCAGGCGGAAAAAAAACCTTCCTGGCCCGACACAGTGACACAATTTTCCTAGTAGTGGATTTGGCTATTGACTAAATGTAATGATTCCGCATGAGGTCGGAAGATAGAGTAAGGCCGAGGAGGCGCAATATATTGCTTTTATGAAGACTCGCTTGGCCCATGCTTATGCGGGGCAGGAGAGGTTGCCTGTGATGGTTGACAGATAGCAGTTTCGGTTATGAAGAATTGAAATTTAGAAGCCCCTTTTTTACCCCAGTCCACCACTGAGTGTAGATATTTCTCAAGATCAGCAGCCATCAATAACTTGGGAAAGGTATTAATCCGTCTCTTCCTTCTAGTTATGGGTTAAATAGCAGGACAGATTGGGTTCTACTGCCTCGGTCGGCAACCAGTCTACCGCAGAAAGCAATGGCAACCTACTGCGGGATAATCTTCTGCCCAGTCAGTCATGTCTCTTTCAAGACATGATCACCCAAGCGTGTATCACGTATGACACTTAACTGACTGACTGACCTCTTTTGAAGTTATATTTCTTGCGTTAGTAGAAGTTGGTAAGGTTCCTGTAGGTTTCGAATTTCAGTCTTTGAATTTTTACTTACGATCTTTTAATGCTGAATTATTTAAACCCGTTGACTGCCAGAGGTCTATTACGAAACTTTATATTGTCCAAAATAGCTTCATTTGAATTCTTAACAGTGTATTCACACTAAATCTATCACAGTGAATAAAGTCTTCGTTGGCTCCAGCAGACAACAATGCATCAGAAACTGAAAAGCACTAGATAACTCCCAGTTGACATCATAACAAAATAAACGGTACCTACATTATATTTTCATTAAATTTAGTAGAATTACAATTATTAAAATGATTGTCATATCTAACGCACTATATAAAATATTAATTATTTGACTTATTATACCAACTGACGGAGGTCAGTTACGAAATGTGACTTCAAACGCCATATTTATATGAGCCAACTAAATAACAGATGATTATGAGTTGATTTATAAAGTGTAACCAGGATATAAGAGATTTATGAAGAACGAATAATATGTATCTTATATTCGAGTTTCTCTTATATCCGGGTTTATCTACTTTATATACATTACCACATGCTCTAATTTGGGACAGGATAAAATCTCTCTTATATTCGGGTTTCTCTTATATTCGGATCTCTTATATCAGGGTTATACTGTAGCTTCCACTGAAGTCTTAACCTTCTTTTGGTACTAAAATTACTACTGGGAATAATCTCGTTGCTGGCAGCGGCAGATCGAAATGTATCAAAATCTGCTAAGCTCGATATAACTGTAAGTTGATGTCCTAATAAAACTACCCCTCACTAGTAATTTTGTGGTTGGTAGGCAATATGTTAAAATGCAGTGAAACCTAAAATTTGGTTTAAAAGGTGCCCTACGCCTTACTAGTTTGTTTTCTTCTCTATGACAACCCTAAGACCGCATACAATAAAAAATAGAAAGCTACAAAATTTGGACCTCAGTTGTTCAGTAAGAAATCAGCAGCCATATTTACAGAACATTGCACTAATCGATAACAACTTTTTTGAACGTTGAAAAACGTTTTGCTTCGAAAGATTATCAGTTCCACGTGTTTGTCGAGTTATTTTCTGAGCAAAGGCAGCGGAATATTATTTAAAATATATTCATTATATATATCGGTCAGTTAAGTGCCGTACGTGAAACAAGCTTGGGCGATCATGTCCCGAAAGATACATGACTGACTGGACAGAAGATTATCCCGCAGTAGGTTGACATTGCTTTCTGTGGTAGACTGGTTGCCGGCCAAGGCTACAGAACCCAATCTTTCCTGTTATTTAACACATAACTGGAGGGAAGAGACGGATTAATACCTTTCCCAAGGGTATTTGCGCGTAAGTGAATGCAATGAATTCAACTGGAATTCGAACTCGTTCCGAGCCGATATCCACTGTACCACAACGCACATTAAATTCTTAACATTTGTCTAGATTCGCATACTCTCCTTTGTCCTGTTTGTTTAAAATATTAGGTTTGATATTGCAAAACATTTTCATCAACAATTATTGGTTCCGAGCCGATATCCACTGGACCACAACGCACATCAAACGTATTGTATATATATTCATTATATATATATATATATTATTTAAAATAAATTTTATTTCAAATATGTTTTATATATACTAATTATATATATACTTTATTTAAAATATATTTTATTTAAAATATATTGTATATATATTCATTATATATATACCGTATTTAATAATATTTTATTTAAAATATATAGTATATATATTCATTATATATATATATACATTATTTAAAATATATTTTATTTAAAATATATTTTATTTAAAATATCTAAACGTATTTATAAATGGAACTTTGTATGTGTGAGTGTGTGTGTCTGTGTGTGTCCGTTACCTATAGACTCCGAAACGACTGAACCGATTTTCTTGAAAATTTACACAGTTGTACTATAATCGTCTGCGAGTGTTCTTAGCTAGGTGTTGTGTCGAGGTAGCCTAGATAAATATTGAAAATCGATAATCGAAAAAATTGGGTTCTAGAAGGAGTGGTCTGATTTTAATCAGATTTGATACACTCAAAGACAAAGACAGAAGAAACGATATTCAAGTTTCAAGTTTGCAGTTCTATCCTTGGATGACCTATTTGATTTCTATATTGGAAATCGATACCCTGATATGCTACCGGGTCTGATCAAAATCAGTTTTTCAGCCCTTTGATTTTAGTTTTTGTTTCAGGTTTGGCTCTAAGTAGGGATAATTGTAGGTTTTAGTCTCAGCCATGATACCATTTATTCAGAGGGCTTATTTAGCCTTCAAAATTCAGTTTATGACGAAAAAACTTATTTGATATCGATACCAGGAAATTAAAATTTGACTTACATCCATTTATTTTTCTTTCAGTATACGGTTTCGCTTTAACTGGAAAAAACTATTGCTTTTTAGTCTTTCGTGCCAACGTCCAAAGAGTCTGAGCTCCAGGACCATGGATTAGTTTTAAAGCTTTCATTACACCCGAGCAACGCCGGGCTTTACTTCTAGTACAGTATATATTCATTAAATATATACTTTATTTAAAATATATTTTATTTAAAATATATTTTATATATTCATTATATGGAATTAATTGTTGCTAATTATCAACAATTAATTGCATATAATGAATTTATAAATCAATAAAATATAATTGTACTTTATTTTTGAAAGAATAAAGTTGATAAACAAAAGAGGAAAATGTTAATGACCCTGTAGCGTAGCGAGTTGGTTAATGTTTCTTTGATTCGGCCTTTTGTAAGACTTAACTGAATTCCCTAGAGCTAACAAGCTTTATGAAGAATTATTATCATCAGAATTATGAGAAGGTTTACATCGTTATCACAATGTTGATTGCAGGTTGGAATGTGTGCAATAGTATGGAATAGTGTAAGAATATAAAAGACATTTTGAATGTTAAAATATAATTTTTTTGTAAAAGGAAAAGAATAACACAAGTTTTAGAAGTTAATGCGCAATTAGAAACATTATTAAGAAGTTAAGGATAGCCGTTCCTGTTCAATGATAGAATTACGGGTATCAAGAAATGTAGAAAATGTTCGTAGTAGTTGTTGAAAGAAATAAGGAGAAAGAAATCAAGGTGCGACCTGATCTTATCTCCGAGTCGATTTGAAGTAGAAGTTACATTTTAGTTGTTTCGTCTCACGGCTCCCATCTGACTCTGTTGACCGGTCACAGAATGTCCTTAGGTAATTAAATCTGGTCATGTGACCGGCTCCAGCGAGCATTTTCGCTCTCAGATGTGAAATAACGTCATTATGAATTTTCTGTTTTTAATCCATTTAGGATGTGCTTTTTGCACTGATTTGTGAATAGTCGTTTGAATCAGCTTTTGCACGCGTCTGCACTTTCACTTTCACTTTGAGTTTTCCCCAAATGCTTTTAGTTTTTAATTTCTTATCCCTACAACTCTAACATGAATAGCATTTGTAATTGTAATTGAGCCACTTACGTATATTCATGTATCGCTGTATATATGAATCCTGTTTGTACCCTGTACTGACACTTTGATTATCATAAAAACTGACTAATCGGACTTGATGCACACAGAGGGTACATTACTCCGCACACAGAGGGGACTTTACCGTGCATGCAAACAAAAGATACTCTGTAATGGAGTTGCTCTCTCGTTAACTAGTATTAGGTTTACCTCTTTCGCAATCAGAGAGTGCAAATGATTCATGTCTCGACAAATCATTCAATGGAGTTCACACTCCACCCACTCAATTGGAGTAGATAGACTAAACTATCGCCCGGTTCACACTCCACCCACGTCTATTGAACAGGTGAAGAGGCTCATCCCTTGTTTCCTGTTTAGGATGCGGTTTCCGTTTTTTCTCTTTAGACTAATCTTCTCACTGTTTTTTTCTCAATTGGAGTAGATAGACTAAACTATCGCCTGGTTCACACTCCACCCACGTCTATTGAACAGGTGAAGAGGCTCATCCCTTGTTTCCTGTTTAGGATGCGGTTTCCGGTTTTTCTCTTTTCTAAAATTCTCACTGTTTTTTTTTCAATTGGAGTAGATAAACTAAACTATCGCCCGGTTCACACTCCACCCACGTCTATTGAACAGGTGAAGAGGCTCATCCCTTGTTTCCTGTTTAGGATGTGGTTTCCGGTTTTCTCTTTTCTAATCTTCTCACTCTTATGTAGCCCCCTGCACATCAGTGGCGTTACCGCCTTGCTTGGGGTGATATGATTAAAAAAAAAAACCAAATAGATTAGCTCTCACCATCCTATAATAAAAACATGGCTTTATGCAAAGCTACAATCATTTTAAAAATCTCAACGATACAGCTGATGGCGAAAATAAATTTTAAATATTTTCATTGTGGTGCAGTGGATATCGACTCAGCACAACAAATTGGGGAGCCGAGTTCGAATTCCAGTTGAATTCCATGCATTCATTTGCGCACAAATGCCCTTGGGAAAGGTATTAATCCGTCTTTTCCCTCCTGTCATGGGTTAAATAACAGGACATTTTGGGTTCTATAGCGTTGGTCGGCAACCACTCTACCGATTAAAGTAATGGCAACTTACTGCGGGATAATCTTCTGTCCAATCAGTTGTATCTCTTTCGAAACATGATCGCCCAAAGCGTGTATCACGTATGGCACTTAACTGACTGACTGAATATATAGTTGAAAACATGACTTGGGCTTCCACTGTGCATAAAGTAGGGATCAGTTTTATTTTGTTATGAAGTAATAAACTGATCCCCCACTAATTAATAACTCGTAGTATGAAACAGTCAGTTAGTATAGGGGGTAAAGACTTTGAATACAAGATATCTTGCGCTATTGGTATTTTTCCAATACTGTACGATGGAAAAAGTATGAGATAGTAAAACATGTTTTTAAATAACTACATTAAATAAATGCTTTTATATTGATATCATATATTTTATCCAATGGTCACCTCGAGGTTGTGTAATGGTTAGCGAGCTTGTTTTGCCAGAACCATTGCAATTGAGTAGTGAGTTCTATTAAAAGTAACATCAATTTAAATGTGTTTCTTTTTTATGATATTTTATCATCGAAGACCACAATTTGAATAACATAAGATACGCAGACGATACAGTGCTGATTGCAAACACGGAAAGGAAACTGTAAGATCTCCTACAGAAGGTAGCCAAAGAGAGGGACAAAAAAGGACTACAGAGAAAATGCAAGAAAACTGAGTGCATGGTCATTAGCAAAAAGAGTAACCCAACATACCAAATACAGATATTAGTCAAACAGGTATCAAAATATAAATACCTTGCAAGTGTTCTAACAAAAGACGGAAAGTGCAACACAGAGATAAGAAAGGCGAATTGGCATGGCGAAGGACGCGTTCCAGAAGCTGAGTAAAGTATTAGTACACAAGAAAATTTCACTAGAAACAAAGAGAGTACTAGATTGCCATGTGGTGTCAGTTTTTCAATATGGCAGTGAATGTTGGACCGTATCAACAGAGATGAAGGAAAAACTTGAAGTACATGAAATATGGTTCTACAGAAGGATGCTGCGGATATCATGGACCGCACATGTGGACAATGATGAGGTGTTGGAAAGAATGGAAACGAAAAAGAAATTAATATTGAGCACTAGGAAGAGACAAGTGAATTTTCTTGAGCATTCAACGAGGAAGAAGGGCTTAAAGAACCTGATACTAACAGGCCAGGTAGAGGGAAAAAGACACAGAGGAAAGCAGCGGATAACATATTTGAAGAGCCTGATCAGGTGGATGACAGAACGGGGGTTACGTGGTCTAAAGCTTGCTAAGAGACACCAAGGATAGGGAGACGTGGAAGGCCATGATCGCCTACGTCCTGACAGAAAAAGGCACATAGAAGTAGATGAAGATTAAAACTAGCTTCAAAAGAATAAATAATCTAAATTCTGAGAGCAATCCTTCATCATATTCTATAGAATGGCGACACCAAATAAAAAATAACTTAGCTATATATATATATATATATATATATATATATATATATATATATATATTAATACAGGTTTCTGTTTATTATTTTCTTGTCTAAGTATGTATGTTTCAGAAAAACGCTCGTTGATAACACATACATACATAGACAAGAAAATAATAAACAGAAACTCAAAATCCTGGAAGCAATCTACATTAAACAATTTAAACCTGGTTTGAATACGATCAATTTTGATATTTCCAATAACGTACTCAAATGCCTGTAATCGGATCAGGGACCACAACGCCATTATTTTGTCACTGTCTTCGGCCATCCACCACGGTAGGGATGGACTTGTATCTTCAATTTAATTCTCTTTATTGTTAATAACTTAAACGTTTTAAGTTTACTGTGTGCTAATATTTATTCTTTGATAATGGCTTATGTGAGCCGAATGCTTAGATCCGATAAAAAATCCAACAATTACTGTGATGTTTTGTTGCCTTTCAACGATATCACCATCAAGTATATCAGACGGTACGAACGGATCCTACACAAAATTAATAGACAAAACCTGACTATATTATTCAATGAAACCTGCATTAATGAAAAAATGCTGCCAAAATACGCAATATATATATATATATATATATATATATATATATATATATATATAAACTTATTTATAAATGAAACTTTGTCTCTGTGCGTGTGTGTCTGTGTGTCTGTGTATCCGTTACCTATAGACTCCGAAACGGCTGAACCGATTTTCTTGAAATTTTACACAATTGAACTATAAGCGTCTGCGAGTGTTTTTAGCTAGATTTGCTTTCAAGTTATCCCCGATAATTATCGAAAATCGATAATCGAAAAAATCGGGTTATAGAAGGAGTGGTCCGATTTTAATCAAATTTGATACACTCATAGACAAAAATATAAGAAACGATATTCAGAAGTTTCAAGGTTGCAGTTCTTACAATAGTGCAGAAAATCGATAATATATATATATATATATATATATATATATATATATATATATATATATATTTGTTTTTCTTTAATCCGAGGTGGAAGAGTAGGAAGGTAAATTCCAAGAACTTGATCCTAATCAATATTAAAAAATTTTAACATTAAAAAGTGATGCAGGCAGAGAGCTCAATGTATTAAGAATACAGAGCCAATATAAATTAGAGAAAACTTTCAAAATTCAAACTTGTCGGATGTACATTTCGACATAGGATCTCTAATAGAGATTCTACGTCACGTCAGCGACATTGTTTTTTCCAAATGGCGAAGGCCCTGGGGTAGAGTATGGAGGGGTTTTAGGTTAACAACGGTCAAAAAGTAGAAAAGGACAGAGCTGGTAGTTGCAGGGTTACAGGGTGTTGAAACGCTATATTTAGGAAGGGGAGGAATAGGAGTTCATATTTTATAAAGTTAGACAACTAAATGAGTTAAATTACTTTTTTAAGGTTAAGATTTGGGGCTGTTTGAAGATGTGTATTTAGGCGAAAAAGAATGGGTTTCAATATAAGATTTTAAACATTTTTATTTAAGTTTATTTGATTAAACCTTTTAGCTAGAAGCGAGCTAATTGCCAATTACAGGAAGTTATCAGTTTGAAAATTATTAGAGAAAAAATATTAGAGAAAAAATATTAGAGAAAAAATATATATATATGTGTTAACCAAGGAAAAAGGGGTTTAGTAAAAGAATCCATATTTTGTAAAGATAGGCAATTAAAGGAGCTTGGGATAGGAAGGTAGAGCGGTTAAAATACCTTTTAAGCTTATCGTTAGGGTAAAATTAAGATTAAAACTTAAATTGAATCCTTTTAATTTATATTCTAACACCTAGTCAACGGGGATTTAAATTCTAAATTTAAGTATTCGAAAAATTTGCCTTGTGGCAGCACTTACTAATGAATTCCCTCCTAAGATTCAGTAGCTGGTGTTGGTGGGGGTATTTTAATATTGAATTTTTTTTCCAGTAAACATCGACAGCACCTATCACGAAAATTCCTCGGAATACGGGCTGAACCTATCAGCTTCCAGATAATTTCAGGATCCAGCCCTTCCTCTTTCTGGTACCTCTGACCGGGGTTCGAAAAAGATTACCTGTGGTTATACAGACTGTCGAAATGTACATCCGACAACTTTGAATTTTGAAAATTTTCTCTAATATATATATATGTATATATATATATGTGTGTGTGTGTGTGTGTTTGTGTGTGTGTGTGTAAAAGGCAGGATGTTTGTGTGTATGTTTGTTTATCTGTCTGTATGTCCTTTATAAAAATCCAGAATTTTTATCCGATTCTCTCCAAACTTCACACAAATATTCTTTAGGCAGAGTCTGAGTTCAAGACCATGAATTAGTTTTAAAGCTTTCATTACACCCGAGCAACGCCGGGCTATACTGCTAGTATATATATATATATATATATATATATATATATATATATATATATATATATATTAATGCAGGTTTCATTGAATAATATAGACAACTTTTGTCTATTAATTTTGTGTAGGATCCGTTCATACCGTCTGATATATATATATATATATATATATTAGGTGCGATTGGTAAATTGTCGCAATTATTTAATTCTTTCATTTTCTATAGGCTTTCATTACACCCAAGCAACACCGGGCTATACTGCTAGTATATATATAAAGATGAAGAACTTGAGTCTTCGGGAGTGCAGTCACAACCAAAAATGGCTTGCACATGTAACGAGAGGGAAATAAATATATGATCTCGTTGCAGAATTTTGAAATAGAAACGTCCTCAATATTAGAAAGAGCCTTATTAGTTGACTTCTTCAACTTTTTAAAAGTTGGCTTAAAAATATTTTAGGAATTTCAACCGATAATAACACTATTTGTTTGATTAATGTATGCCGAATCTTTCCTGTGTGAAATATCTATTTAGATCACTGCCATTACTATTATGATGCAAAGATGTGACGATAAAAATGGGGTCAGAATTTCTGATATGGTTTATAGCTAATAAATATTAGTGGGCCCAAGGCGTCAGAAATGACGCTGAAATATTTAGATCGATATACCGTCTTAAATGATGGTTATATATTGATGTACCTACTAGTGAATATCTTACATTAAGACAGAAAAAAAAGTAACCACCCTAAGCGTGACAGGAAGGATATATATATATATATATATATATATATATATATATATATATATATATATTTGTAAAATAAAGATGGAAGCTGATGATGGTTCGCCTGAAATAGGCCATATTTCCGATTCACCATGAAATAACGTGTCTGCCTAAATTTTTCTTATATATATATATATATATATATATATATATATATATATATATATATATAATGTATCGTGGTAGCAGATAATTTTCTAAACATATATACTTAAATATAACACACAATTAGTGTATTATGTTTAATCATGTGTCGTTCTAAATATCGTATTTTGACTTTAAATTCAGTTGAAAATAAAGACGAAAGCTGTCCAATATTTGGATTCTTTTTTTTATTAACTTATTTATTATTCTGGTTTTAAGCGTTCAGCAATGTTCTCTGTTAATAGTATCCTTGATAGTAGATGTCTTTATCTTAATTTTATTTTCAAACGAAATTAAAGCCAAAATAGGATGTTTAGAGCGGCTCATATTTCAACATAAAAGACATTGATTTTTAATTAAATTTATCATATATATATATATATATATATATATATATATATATAATTATTGCAAAAATATAAAATAGTAAGTCACTGATAAAGAGTAAACACGCGGCAAGAGTCTTTATATAACTGGTAGCAAATTTTAATAACTGTGATTAAAGGCAATGAACTGAACCGATGCTGCTACGTTTCTCTCTCTCTCTTTCTCTCTCACTCTCTCTCTCACTCTCTCTCTCTCTCTCTGAGCATGAATGGATATATATATATATATATATATATATATATATATATATATGTATATATACATGGACTGATTGATTACTTAGTTTCTGGTCATAATAAAATTAGACAAGTGCACGTTTCTATTAAAAAGTGTTCGATACAATAGTATTGTAGAACTTTTAGGTCGCGTAAAAACTCGTTTACAAATGGAATATATATATATATATATATATATAGCGTATCGAGGCAGTAAATAATTTTCTAAACATATGCTGTTAAATATAAGAGACAATGAATGTCTATTATGTTTAATCATGAGCCGTTCTAAACGTATTTGGGCTTTAATTTCAGTTGAAAATAAAGACAAAAATTCTCCAACATTTGGATAATTTTTTATTAATTTGCTTCTAAGCTTTCGGCTCACATGAGCCATCTTCAGAGAGGTTATTTAGACTGTAATACAATAACATCCACCATCAACAACGATTTTATTTTGTGTTGACATAAATCTCCGCATGGCAACGGCAATAGTTTGCAAAAATAATAAACGCAGTTCTTAAGTTTGCTATGCGGTTTTATGATGTCATACCCCGTGATAGCGCGAAATGACAACAAAACCATGTAGTCAAATGCAATGTAATATGTTATTTCCTGTTTTAAAGTTGATTTTATTGAGTGTTGGTTGCTTTGATTTTATGTACATGGCCTCCAATATATATACTCACCAGTCATTATTATAATAGAGAGGATGACGGTCAAATCTTAACCCGTATTACGAAAACTTTAGTATTTATCTTTACTTCTGATATGAAGAAGTCTGTACATAATTTAGATTGTTTTGAATATTGTCTTCATCTTCAGTAAAGATGGAGACAATATTCAAAACAATTTAAATTACTTCAGTAAAAATGAAGATAACAGTCCGAAAAATGTAAATAACTTTACGATGATATTGTTTGTGAGCTTGACGTATCATTTTCGTGACGTCAACATCGGACATAGTGGACACAATCCGTTATTGGTGTTTACATTTTTTTGTCAATTCTCTACATTCTTGAATTATTTTACTTTGTGTTGTGTTGACTTTTTCTCTACTAACCTTACGGATAAATTGGCACGCTTATATAAATTCTTTTTCTCACATTTTCAACGCCTAAAGCCAAAATGAATTCTTCTTTTTTTCATTTTTCTCGTTTTGTTTTCTGCTTTCCTATTTATAGAATTTTCTCTTTTCTTTCGTTTCTGACTGCATTGATTTCCTGATGTCCTATTTTCATCGCCATCAAAAATATCCGTTTCTTTCGTTTCTCTTCTCTAAAACTGTTTTTAGTTCTATTTTCTCTCGGTTTCTCTTTGTTCAAGACAAGAAAATATGTTAGTTTCATGTTAGCTTCCTCTCATCTCTGAGAAGAAACCTTTTAAACATCTTTTGCAAGCCTCTAGGGAGGGGCCCACCGGTGGTTTATACTGCAACTCTATTGTGCGGATCGGAGTTAGAATGTCTCGGAGAAATCGGATTATCTTGCGTGAACAACATTCTGAACAAGAAGACCATATCCTTGTGACAGCATATCTGTCATTGACCCGGTTAAGCATCCAGAAACAAATAATACAACAACGATACAAATAACGACATATATAATAAACATACAACGATACAAATAACGACATATATAATATACATACAACGATACAAATAACGATATATATAATAAACATACAACGATACAAATAACGATATATATAATAAACACAGCAAAATACAATATTTGGAACTATGTTGTTGTTCTTCTTCTATATGCCCTGTCCTTTCAGGACATAGGCGATCATAGCTTTCCACGTCTCCCTATTCTTGGTGGCTCTTAGTACGCCTTCTTTGGTGCACTATGCAACTCTCGTTCCATCATCCACCTGATTAGGTCCTTCAAACGTTATCCGTTGCTTTCCCCTGTCGTTTTCCCTCTATCTGGCCTGTTAGTATCAGGTTCTCCAAGCCCTCCTTCCTCAGTGCATGTCCCAGGAACTTCAGCTGTCTCATCCTGATGCTCAGTATTAATTTCCTTTTCGTTTCTATCATTTCCATGCTTAATCTATGATATTCGCAGCATCCTTCTTTAAATTTCTTCAAGTTTTTTCTTCATCTTTGATGATATTGTTCAGCATTCACTGCCATATTGAAGAACTGACAACACATAGCAAACCAGTACTCTCTTTTTTGTTTCTAGCGAAATTGTCCTGTTTCTTAATACTTTACTCAACTTCTGGAATACTTCCTTCGCCATGACAATTCGCCTTCGGATCTCTGTGTTGCCCTGTCCGTCTTGTTATAACACTTCCCATTTATTTAGCGATAAATACGGTTTAGGTAGTAATGCTATAATTCAGTCCTCGAATTAGGACTCGCAATGGCAGCAGTGTTGGCTATCTCACTCTGTCTTTCCTCAATCTCTGCGTATTGCTCTGCTTACCTCTGCATATCGCTACCCATCTCTCATGAGGGGAAGTATATGTAGTAGATGAACGAGTTCAATTCTTTGAATGGGTGATGCCACCATGACAATATCCGACGACGGTCCGTGAAGTCTCACTGACAAGACATGGGTGGTATACTTTTCAGACACTTTACAAAGAACCAGCGCGCTGAGATTGCTTCATCTTAACAGATGACATCAAGAAGTCAGCTTCCTGACCGATCAACCATACTGAGATTCGAACCTGGATTTTCATAGTCACAAGTCGTATATTATATTCACTGCTATCCACCTAGGTGTCCTTGACAAAAATCCAACAGAGAATCTATAATGTGACAGATCCGAACATGGCAGCTCAGATTTCACTTTCTCACCGACGCATTGTGGCTTCCCTGTGTCTCTCCTACAAATACTGTCACGGCTTCTGCTCCGATGAACGTAACTCTCTGGTACCCCCTGTATATGAATTTACTCGAGCCACAAGATTAGCATCTAGGTTCCACACTTTTACTGTGAAACCAATAAATTGTAAACGTAAATTCTACTCCATTAGATTCGTTTCACACAATTCCCGCCTATGGAATTCCCTTCCATTTACTTGCTTGCCCGATAGCTGCAATCTCCAAGAATTTAAATGTAAAGTCAATAGTCATCTCCTATCTCTCTGACTTGCATCCTCTCTCTCATGCTCCTTTCTCCGTCCACTCCACTCTCATCAGTATTCTCATCCTTCTCTTACCCACTTCCTGACACCCCCTATAATCTGTCGCTCTTTCTCATAATTTTCCTTCTATGTAATCCTCTGCAAAACAGTGACAGTAAACTGCCTTGCTTGGGGCGATATGATTATATATACATATATATATATATATATATGATCAGTCAGTTAAGTGCTATGCGTGATACACGCTTGGGCGATCATGTCTCGAAAGAGATATGAGTGACAGGAAGAAGATTTACACGTAATAGTCTGCCCTTACTTTCTGTAGTAGACTGGTTGCCAACCAATGCTATAGAAACTAATCTGTCCTGTTATTTAATTCCTAGCTGGAGGGAAGAGACGTTTTAATACCTTTTCCAAGGGTATTTGCGCGTAAGTGAATGCAATTAAATAAACTGGAATTCGATCTCTGATCTCCGATTTCACGTTAGCGCTGATATCCCTCTGCACCACAATGCACATCATTAAACATAAATATATTTAGAGATTCATATATGAAAACCTTCTTACAATGGTAAGGTCTTACCCCTTTTATTTATAATAAACGGTAACAGTTTCCTAATTTTCAAAAATGTTAATAAGTGTAATCCCTCGGTAAGAAAATAGTCGAAAGCCATGGTTATCAACATCCTGAAGGAACGCGACACATAGAATATGAACTCATTCATTACTAGCAGTACAGCTCAGGTGTAATGAAAACTTTAAAACTCATCCATGGTCCTGGAGCTCAGACTCAGCCTAAAGAATATTTGTGTGAAGTTTGGTGAGAATCGAATAAAAATTGTCGATTTGTATAAAAGACATACAGACAGATAAACAGACACACACACAAACATCTTGCCTTACATATATATGTATATTATCGATTTTCTGCACTATTGTAAGAACTGCAACCTTGAAATTTCTGAATATCGTTTCTTATGTCTTTGTCTATTAATGTATCAAATTTGATTAAAATCAGACCACTCCTTCTATAATTCGATTATTTTCGATTATCGATTTTCGATATTTATCGGGGGTACCTCGACACAAAACCTAGCTAAGAACACCCGCAGACGCTTATAGTACAACTGTGTAAATTTTCAAGAAAATCAGTTCAGCCGTTTCGGATTCTATCGGTAACGGACACACACGCACACATGCACACACACAGACAAAGTTCCATTTATAAATAAGTTTAGATATTCAAAAAATGAATTTGCTCATTTTGTAAATATTTTCTCTCAAATAAACAGTGGCATCTACACTTATTAAACTTTTGAAAATTAAAATAAAGTACCTGCAGTTTGTCTGACTGCCAAAAGTGACAACATTTTGTGCGAGAGTCAAGATTAACAAAATATAACGTCATTTTTTAAACAACCAGGTGAGCTGGATTACTGTCTGAATTTCTAATATCAATAGTTCCGCATTAATATATATCTCTATCTCTGAGATGACGTATTGTAATTATTTACACTATTTATATTGTTCGGACTGTTGTCCTCATCTTTGTTGCCATATTCCCCTTCAATATCTGTCGATATTACTGGAATGAAGTATTGTAATTTTTTACACTATTTACATTGTTCGGACTGTTGTCCTCATCTTTGTTGCCCTGTTCACCTTCAATATCTGTCTATATTTCTGAGACCAGTTATTGTAATTATTTACACTATTTACATTGATCGGACGTTTGTTCTCATCCCAGTTGCAATATTCATGACGTTTCGGTCGTTGTACATTCCGGCATTCATCAGGTGATTGGAATTTCGAAATGAACCCTTTATTTCGTTCACTCTAAAAAATTAAAATCAGAGAGAAAAAACTGATACCGAGGCGTCTGGAAGAGATAAGACGAGAACAATCTGTCTTGGTGAACTAAATAAAAGTTTTCATTTCGAAATTCTAAACACCTGAAGAATTCAGAGCGTACAACTGTCGAAACGTCGTAGATATGACAACAAAGAGAACAGCCCGAACAATGTAAATAGTCTATATGAGTTTTCATTATTTACATTATTTATATTGTGGCTATCAAAACATTGGCAGCATCAGCGATCAACATCATCATCATTCGTTACACCCAATGGAGCGTTGGGCAACTACAAAGTTTCTCCACTTCTGCCTATCTTGAGCCAGATTAGTCAATGAATCCCAAGAGTACTGCATGGTTTTCGTCACACTCTCCACCGTACTTCTCTGTGTCTTTATTAGTCTTCCTCTCTTTGTTTTTCCATCTGGGGTCCAGTGCAGCGCTGTTCTTGTGACTGACTGTGGATCTTTCCGGAGCACATGCCCAATTCATCTCCACCGCCTTCTTGTAATGATGGTGCTCATGTTCTTTTGCTTGCATTTCTTCAACAGGTCTTCATTGAAGATCTTCTCTGGCCAAAATATTCTCAGTATTTGTCGGAGGTATATGGTGTGAAAGGATCGAAGTTTGGCGAGATCCTACTTAGTCATTCTCCAGCACTCAGATCCGTAGAGGAGAGTAGATACAATACAGCTCAAGTATAGCTTGAGCTTGGTGTTGGTGCTTTACTGTGTTGATCTCCAGATGTTGTCCCTTTCCTTAAACACACTCCTGGCCTTGCCCAGTCTGCTTTGAATATCCTTTTTCGTGCCACCCTCGGGTCTGATGATACTGCCCAGATAAGTTTACTGCTAATTATGTTACAACTACTGCATCAGCGATAGTTGCAACCTAATTAGCATCAGGTTAGGTTTAAAGCTCCAAGTTCACGTGTGAAATCTACAGTTTACTAAAGAAGAATGCCCTAGTGGACTAAATTGTTGTTTAGTGAATTTGTTGAGGTAGTGATTATTACTTCAATAATGTGCTCAGTTCAGAATTCTCAGTAGGTTATTTGGATTGATATATTTCTGATGATGACAAGAGGGCACAACGACAGAAATGTTGTGATAATAATAAGAAAATTAAGGAAGTGGTCAGAATATTAGTCAGTTAAGTGCCACACGTGTTACACGCTTGGGCGATCATGTCTGGAAAGAGATATGACTGACTGGGCTAAAGATTTTCCTGTAGTATGTTGCCATTACTTTTTGTTGTAGACTGGTTGCCAACCAAAGCTACAAAACCCAATCTGTCCTGTTATTTGACCCATAGCTGAAGAGAAGAGATGGATTAATACTTTTCCCAAGGATATTTGCTCGAAAATGAATGCAACGAATTTAACTGGGATTCGAACTCGACTCTCTGATATTTCGATCTGAGTAATCTACTGCAAATAATACAATAGCCAATCAGAATATCAGTCAGTTAAGTGCCATACTTGATACACGCTTGGGCGATCATGTCTCGAAAGAGACATGACTGACTGGGCAGAAGATTATCCCGTAGTAGGTTGCCATTGCTTTCTGCGGTAGACTGGTTGCCGACCAAGGCTATAGAACCCAATCTATCGTATTATTTAACCCATAACTGGAGGGAAGAGATGGATTAATACCATTCCCAAGGGTATTTTCGCGTAAGCGTAAATAAGGATAAGTTAGAATTTTTTTAATTTGAACATTAAGTACATTTAATCGGGATTAATGAACATTTTCAATTGAACTGTTCTTTTGAAACTATTATTCTTTAAACAGACTGAAAACAAGTCCAAGAAATAAGCGTGCCCAGTAATTATTGAATTCAACAACAATAATCTTTGAAAGCAATGAAATGTTCCTTTGCTTTCCTTTCGAATATGTTTGCTGCGCAATCCGTGGAAATATTCCATCTGAAACTTCTAATTTTAAATTACTAATTACTCATCTCACAGATTTTTTCCTAAATATTGCTGGAGGATAAAAGACGAATTTATAGATTCGGCTGCTGAATATGTGTTAATACCTAATTATCGACAAGTATTTTGTATAAGTCGAATGATTGCAAGAATATGACGAGTTGAAAGCCTCCATTAAATTAGTTTTCGAGTCTATGAAGAAATCGCAGGCTTGAAATCAAATACAGAGATTATCTGTCACGCGAATTCGAAACACAGCTCAGAAGGCTTACGTTTACAGTGAAGGAGTTACAGTCGAAAGACAAGAAAACTGTTACTCTAGCCTTCCATATAAGATGCTAATGTATTTCTTATCAATTTTATATCTGCTGAAACAGTGACGATTTACGTAAGTCACTATAGTCGCCGCCTTTCACTGTACTTTTTTTCACCATTTTTAAATCTAGGTTTATTACTTTATTTACCTATTCTCCATCATCTTATTTTTTTTATTTTTTGTCTATTTTCTTTCGCTTTCTTGACTCTCCAATTTTTGCTCATTCGTTACTTCTCGAAATTCATTTTCTTTCTGTTTTTTTTAATTTTTTAAATGCTTTCTTGTTTTCTTTTTTTGGTAAATGTTCGTTTTAAGACCCTTCGCTTTTCCCCTTCAAATTTATCCAAAATAGCATTATCGTTACAAGTCAACCATCCGTCCGTGCATGGGGTACTGCTGCCATTTATGTTCAGGTGCCCCTGCCGTTCCCCTCAGTGTTCTTGACAGGCTCCAAAGGAGAGTCTGTAATGTGATAGGAACTGATCTGGCGGCTCGACTGCAGCCACTTCCCCATCGTCGAAAGGTGGCCTCCCTTTGTCTGTTCTATAAATACTTTCATGGCTTCTGCTCAGACGAAATTAAGTCACTGATGCCTCCTCAACAGGTGTTTACTCGTGCAACCAGACTGGCAACTGGGTCCCACCCATTCACAGTCAGGTTATCCAAATGCAGACGACAATTCTACTCCTGCAGCTTCTTCTCTCGCACTTCCCGCCTGTGGAACTCGCTCCCGTATTCTTGCTTTCCTGACGGCTACAACCTCCAGAAATTTAAATGCAAAGTCAATACTCATCTACTAACCACTAGACTCTAGCTCTCTCCCCACCCCTGTATAACCCCCCTTTCTCTCCACCTATGTATCTGTCATCGCACCTGCTTTCTCAGCTTTCTATTGTTCCTTTCTAACTAGTTTGTACTCCTCACTCTTTTCTAATTAATCTTTTTACATTTATGTAGCCCCCTGCACATCAGTGGCGTTTCCGCCTTGCTCGGGGTGAGATGATTAAAAAAAAATTCTCTGTGCAAATGTAATGCTGAACTCAAATCAAGTGTTAGTTAGTGAAGAAACTTACATTTTTTTTATCTAAATGCCCATAAAAAAGACGAACTATATCTTGCACTTTTTATCTCCCGTAACTCTCACGAAGTCATGTAATTAACTGCAGAATGACGTACTGCGCATGTGCACTAGTTTTCGTCGATTTTTCTTCATTTACCGATACTTCCGGCAATGTAGTTCCGGGAATGAAAGCAATGCGCTATTGTATTTCTACGCTTATTACTTTCATTAGCGGAAGTTTCAGTAAAGGAAGAAAATCGACCAAAGTTCAAAACAAAATTTCTGCCTACGTAGAACGACATTCTGGAGTTAATTACATAACTTCATGAGAGTTACGGGAGAGAAAAAGTGCAAGATATAGTTCGTTTTTTTTTTATGGACATTTAGATAAAAAAAGGTAAGTTTCTTCAATAACTAATTGTTGATTTGAGTTCAACATATACATTTGCACAGAGATAATGCTATTTTGGATAAATTAGAAGTGGGGAAAAGCAAAGGGAATTAAAACGAATATTTAGCCTTTTTTCACTCCGCCGCCATCTTTTTTCTTTTCCTTATTTTTGCTTTCTGTTTCTCTTTTATCGCTATTTTTTCTTTTCTTTCGGTTTTATCTTTTATTTCACTTTTTCTTCTTTTTTTTTTACTCTGTCTTTCTTCTTCTCTTCTTCGTGTTCTTTCTTTTCTTCATCTTTGTTTTCTTTTTTCAAAACCTCTTTTTAACCTCCTTTTCTCTTCTTCCGACCGTTCTGTTATTTTCCTACCTTTTTCTTCTGTTTCTTCAATTCTTCTCATTTCTTTATTTCATTTTAACCTATTTATAATTCTTTGCATTCTTCTTCACTTTTTTCCTTCCTCCTACTTTCCTTCCTCCTACTTTCTTTCCTCCTACTTTCCTTCCTCCTATTTTCCTTCCTCCTACTTTCCTTCCTCTTTTCACCTTTGAACTTATTCTTCTATTTCTCTTGCTTCTCTACTTCTTTGTCTACCTCTTCTTTCTTCTATTCTTTTTTCACAGCCCTCCTCTTTTTCCCTGGCTCTACATAGTCTTCTTCTCCCTTAAAGTTTTCACATTTTTGCTTGTCCCACCTCTTCTCTTTCTTTTTATTTTTCGTTGCATCTTATTTTCTACAGTTTTTTATTTTTCGAATGTCCTCCTCCTCTTTTTCTCTATCTTACGTTTCTCTCTTCTTTTTTTTTTTTAATAACATTTCTCTTTCTCCCTGTGCGTTGTGATACAGTGGAACGAGAAACCGGGGAGCAGAGTTCGAATTCCAGCTGAATCCATTGTATTCACTTACGCGCAAATATCCTTGGGAAAGGTATTAATCCGTCTCTTCCTTCCAGTTATGGGTTAAATAGCAGGACAGATTGGGTTCTATAGCCTTGATCGGCAACCAGTCTACCGCAGAAAGCAATGGCAACCTACTGCGGGATAATTGTCTGCCCAGTCAGTCATGTCTCTTTCGAGACATGATCGCCCAAGCGTGTATCACGTATGGCACTTAACTGACTTTCTCCCTAATCATCTTGTTCCCCCTCTTCTCTTTTCGATTTTTTTCTACGGCGTCTATTGTTGCTACTTTCTCTGTAAACTTCTTCATTTTCTTTTTATTTATTTATTTATTTATTTGCTTCTTTCACTTTTTCTCTACATTGTCTTTACTTTCTCCTACGGGTTTTCTCTTTCTTTTCTATCGGCTGTTACTGTCTCTCATTCTTTTTTTATCTTTTTTTTCTTTATCACTTCTCTCTTTCTTCGCCTCTATCACAATTTTCATTCGTCTTCCTTTCTTTCTAATTCTCGTTCGTCTATTTTTTTTTCCTTTTTATCGAAAATCTCAAATGCAACATCGAATAGAAATAATTTTGCTGCGTTTTTAAAAGCACCTTTCTCGTGATTTCACTTTGTTTCGACATGAAACTAAACTTTTTCGTTAATAATGAAGTCAATTGTGTCGACATCCGACTGCTGATCATTGATCGAGCAGAACAAAATAATTCGATCCATGTTGAGTAAGAATCGTATCGCTTCAAATTTTGGGAATCTGATATACGTTAAAATAACAAATCGATAACAGTCGATAACAAGTAGCCATGTATAAAGCCTAAAGAAAAAAAGACACTTCTCAGAAGTAAAGACAAAAAGATGATACAATAAAAACGATATTTGATCGTACAATACAATACCCTCTTCTATCTGTCACTCCATCTCCCCCAAACTCTCTATCTCCCCTTTATCCACTTTCTATCTTTTTTTCAATCTCCCGTCTATGTCACTACCTTTCCCACCTCTATCTTCTGTTTACCCCCTCTATCTCATTTTCATGCACATTTAACTCCCCTTTATCTCCCTCTATCTCATCTCTACGCACGCCTCTTACTTCTCCTCCTCTTCCTCTCTTTTCTCTGCCCGTCTATCATTTTATCCCCCTTTTGCTTCGCTGTATCTTCTCCTTTTTCTCTCTATCTTCTCCTGTATCTCCGCTGTTCTTTATCTCTCCTCTATATCTCTGTCTCTCATTATTTATCTTCTCACTATCTATCTCTGTCTTCCAGTCTATCTCCCCTCTGTCTACTCTCTATCTTCTGTTATATCTCTATCCCCCTCTATTTCCTTGCTATTTCTTCATCTGTCTCACTTTCTCTCTCCTGCTCTATCTCTCTATTCCCCTTTATCTATTCTCCATATATCTATATCTACCCTCTATCTCCCTTTTCATCTCTCTCTATCTCTATCTATTTTTGGAATATTTTAATTTTTTAATCTGACAGATTTTATTATTTAAACGTTATTTTTTAGTGGATACTCATATTTCGGTAGACGCTCTATTTATTTAATAAAAATTGTTTTTGTCTACTAATAGGAATATTCGAGTTATTTTCAATTGGAGTATATAGACTAAACTATCACCCGGTTCACACTCCACTCACGTCTGTTGAACAGCTGACGTTCCCTGTTTAGGATGTGGTTTCCGGTTTTCTCTTTTCCAGTCTTTTTACTCTTTTCTTTTCTTTTTTTTCAATTGGAGTAGATAGACTAAACTATCACCCGGTTCACACTCCACCAACGTCTATTGAACAGGAGAAGGGAGCTCATCCCTTGTTCCCTGTTTAGTATGTGGTTTACGGCTTTCTCTTTTCCAATCTTTTTACTTTTTTCTTTTTTCTTTTTTTTTTTTTCAATTGGAGTAGATAGACTAAAATATCGCTCGGTTCACACTCCACCCACGTCTATTGAACAGGAGAAGAGGATCATCCCTTGTTCCCTGTTTAGAATGTGGTTTCCGGCTTTCTCTTTTTCAATTTTTTCACTGTTACATAGCCCCCGGCGCATCAGTGGCGTTACCGCATTGCTCGTGGTGATATGATTAAAAAAGAAAAAAAAATGCAAGAGAGTATATTTTTTTCCATAATATATGTAGAAACCTGGGCAAAGGAAAGAAAGTAACAAAAGTTAATAAACAAAAAATGAGGAAAAATATTAAGTGAAAAAGTTTCGGAGAGATGATCGAACAATAATGCAGATGGTTTAAAATGTAACTAAGTTAAGATCTAAAATCAAATGAAATAGATTTAAAAATTGTCCCCTTGAGGGAAAAATAAACTAAGAAAAATTATAGTAAAACAACCAGTTTGACATGTGCTCAGAACTTTCAACAGGCTGGAATTGAGAAGAAAAGGTGCAGAATACTAGAGGAATTGGATCGGTTAAAAAGTTTCCTCAGCTGACACCTAATTTGATAGGTACCGACTTGGCGGCTCGACTCCAGCCACTTCCCCACCGACGGGATATGGCTTCCCTTTGTTTTATAAATACTTTCGTGGCTTCTGCTCCAACGAACTTAAGTCACTGGTGCCTCTGCAACAGGTGTTTACTCGTGCAACTGGACTGGCAACTGGGTCTCAACAAATCACAGATCAACCAAATGCAGACGACAATTCTACTTCCTCAGCTTCTTTTCTCGCACTTCCCGCCTGTGGAACTCGCTTCCATATCCTTGCTTTCTTGGCGGCTACAACCTCTAAGAATTTAAGTGCAATGCCAATACTCATCTCTTAACCACTTGACTCTAGCTCTTTCTAAACCATCTTGTATATCTTTTCCTTTCTCTCCATCTTTGCAACTGTCATCACACATGTATTCCCATCCTTTTCTTGCTTCTTTCTAACTGGCTCGTCTTTCTCTTCACTCTCCTCCTATCTAATCGTTTTACTCTTATGTAGCCCCCTGCACATCAGTGGTGTTACCGCCTTGCCCGGGGTGATACGATTAAAAAAATGATAGAGCCAAGAAATACATGAAAAGATTTTCACGAACCAATAACGAGTACAACTCAATGAACCAGGTGATGAGAGAAGGGATAGATTTTAACTGATGCAGATGTGCTTGTGGCTAAAAAACGCCTCAAGGCCTGAAGTGTGATGATATGGGCTAACATTATCGACCAAACTCTTATTGAACTATTCAAGTTTCTAAGTGAAGTAGTTATTTATGCATGACAATGCTTTTTCTCGTATATCTAAGGTTACACATGAAATTTTTGAACGTAAAACGTTTACAGGGGAGATAATAAGATGGCCACCATCAATTCCCGATCTGAATCCGAACAAAAGTCTATGGTCAATTATGAAGATGAAATTATATGAAGGTGGAAAACAAAGACAGCAAAGTAATCCTATATGAATCAATAAAATCTTCTAATCTGCTTGAAGCATTGTGTATATTAGGTGTATGATAAGGTCTTGAAGGCTATCACAATCCGTTTAGTAAAGTAAAGGAAGGTAAAGAATTTTTTGGGTATTACCTATTTATTAATAATGAATATTAATATTAATAAATAGGTAATAACCAAAAACTTCTTTACCTTCCTTTATTTTACTAAACGCATTGTGACAGCCTTCAAGATCTAACCATACACTTATAGGAATCATATAAAACAGCCATATTAAAATTGAACATGAGGAAATAAAAAAAATAAACTCAGTCTTTAGATAAGAGATTGCTGGCTATTATTTTGAAAAATGGGTTTCTATATTAAAATATGAATCCAGCAAAGATATATATATATATATATATATATATATATATATATATATATATATGTGTGTTTGTTTGTTATTCGTACACTTCTCGCCTGTAGAATTCTCTGTCATATACTTACTTTCTTGACGGCTACAACCTCCAGGAATTTAAATGCAATGTCAATACCCATCTCTTATCCACTTGACTCCAGTTCTTTCTACATCAACCTCTATATCTTGTTCTTTTCCTTTCTGTCTGTCTTCACAACTGTCTTCATATTTGTGTTTCCATCCTTCTCTTGTCCTTTATCTGACACCCACTGTAACCGGTTCGTCATTCTCTTCACTCTCCTCCTGACTAAACGTTAACTTATATAACCCTCTGCGCATCAGTGGCGATACCTCATTGCTTGAGGTGAAAGGATGAAAAAAAAACTGCTTTAGATGATGTTGATGGTATTATGAATTTGTTAGTAAGTTTGGGGTTTTTATCTTTATCTTTACCGTCTTTTCTTGCTTTCCTGACTGCTAAAACCTCCAGAAATTTAAATGCAATGTCAATACCCATCTCTTATCCACTTAACTCCAGTTTTTTCTACATCAACCTGTATATCTTGTTCTTTTCCATTTTATCTACCTTTGTAATTGTTTTCACACCTGTGTTTTCATCCTTCTCGTGTCCTTTATCTGACACCCCCTGTCACTGGTCCGTCTTTCTCTTCACTCTCCTCTTGAGTAAACGTTAACTCTTATATAGTCCTCTGCGCATCACTGGCGGTACCGCATTGCTTGAAGTGAAAAGATTAAAAACAACTGCTTTAGATGATGTTGATGGTATTATGAATTTGTTAGTGAGGTTGACACTACCTTTATTTATTAAACAGTATATCTAAATCTATTTCATTTCAGTCTACCGGCCCGAATATTCGAGAAACCTTACAAAAAATATACGTGTCTGGTATATATCGAATATTTCGACCTGTAAATGTGCATTTTATTAAATAAACGGAGAGATTACTCAAATATGGGTATACATTAATAACGTTAATAACGTTAAATAACGTTATCTATCGATCTATGTATCTACTGTTCAATATCTATCTATCTATCTATCTATCTATCTATCTATCTATCTATCTATCTATCTCATACTGTTCAATATCTATCTATCTATCTATCTATCTATCTATCTATCTATCTATCAAATACTGTTCAATATCTATCTATCTATCTATCTATCTATCTATCTATCTATCTATCTCATACTGTTCAATATCTATCTATCTATCTATCTATCTATCTATCTATCTCATACTGTTCAATATCTATCTATCTATCTATCTATCTATCAAATACTGTTCTATCTATCTATCTATCTATCTATCTATCTATCTATCTATCTATCTATCAAATACTGTTCAATATCTATCTATCTATCTATCTATCTATCTATCTATCTATCTATCTCATACTGTTCAATATCTATCTATCTATCTATCTATCTATCTATCTATCTATCTCATACTGTTCAAAATCTATCTATCTATCTATCTATCTATCTATCTATCTATCTATCTATCTATCTATCAAATACTGTTCAATATCTATCTATCTATCTATCTATCTATCTATCTATCTATCTATCTTCATACTGTTCAATATCTATCTATCTATCTATCTATCTATCTATCTATATATCTATCTATCTATCAAATACTGTTCAATATCTATCTATCTATCTATCTATCTATCTATCTATCTATCTATCTCTCTATCTATCTATCTATCTATCTATCAAATACTGTTCAATATCTATCTATCTATCTATCTATCTATCTATCTATCTATCTATCTCATCTCATACTGTTCAATATCTATCTATCTATCTATCTATCTATCTATCTATCTATCTATCTCATACTGTTCAATATCTATCTATCTATCTATCTATCTATCTATCTATCTATCTATCTATCTATCTATCTATCTATTTCACTTTGGTAGCCATCCATTCGCACTGTCTGATTCTAGCTCTCACAATCACTCGCTCAAGAACATAAACTCTCTTATGACTTAACAATTTTTCCCATTCTCTCTACACCTCTATCCCACCATCGCAACCACTAAACCAGGCGCTCTGTAGATATTTCTCTGGGACCCATTCAGCGACACAAACACGCTTTACGATCGCACATCCTTCAGTGTCACCCACATCTTTCTTTACTTTTTTAGCACTCTCGCACTCTCTTTCCCTTTTCGCTGCCAACTATTTTTCTCCTTTTCTCATGCTCTGCAAAATACACACTATCCTCCACACTTTCCCCTCCGTCCCTAACATCTCTAATACGCACTCTATGTTTTAGTAACGTAAATACATACTTTCACATTCTGTTGTATTCCTCTAATTAAATCATTAGAATACATTTCTGTCCCTTACTTTCTTCTCGACTTCATTGTATAGTCATGTTCATTTGTTTTCTCTCTGTCTATCTGTCTGTCTTGGACATTGACTCTCTCTGTCACCAGTCTTAATACTTAAAAATCATCATTTTCTATTCTTCACTCATTTTTACTGGAAGCTCTTTTATATACACAATATATCTATTTATACACCACTATATATATATATATATATATATATGCACGTCGTGGTTGTGTAATGGTTAGCAGGCCTGTCTGGTTAGAACCTTTGCAATTATGTTGTGAGTTTGATCCTCACTGGGTGTCCCATACATTCGGCCTTTTGCCACATTTAGCCTGCGCTTGTAAAATTACTGTATGATTATATGTATATATATCCTATTCATGTATCTATGTCCTTTTGTGATTTTTCTCTTTTTATCTCTCTCTCTCTTTATATATATATATATACAATATTCGCTAGTCTGCACACACAGACACACACATTATATGTATATATATGGCAGAATAGCAATTAGGAAATATCACAAAATGTGCTACAAAGAACAGGAAATTGTAGAGAGCCATGATTGCCCACGACCTGAAGGGACACAGTACATAACAATAGCAGAAGCATGGTTTCAAGATTTTCTATCCTTTGATTTTCAACTGGTTAACTAACAAAAATAGCAAATATTTGATCGCCTCTGTTTTTATTTTTTTGTGGGTTTTCTCTTATGCTGAGTCGGTTCAATTGTTTGTTCCTGAAAAAAAAAACGACATTAGTCCAGAACTAATAAAATGATTTCTATAAAAAGGATTTGCTCGAGCCTTACATGGAAATCAATGAGTTCCCAACATAAACACAGTTGTCGGCTGTTTCAACGTGATAATCTCCGTACAAAGTCGTTGATCGTCTCACCGTTATTTTGTAGCCAGTCTTTTGTTAACCTTTTGAATGAACCGCGACTTTTTTTTTCTATCAACTTGAAACGCCAGTCGGTCTGGTAAAATTAGCTTAACAATGACAGCCATTTTTTTTATTTTTGTTCTGAATAGTTTCCGAGGTAGAAAACATGATGGCAAAGTTCTGATTTGTTTGGGTTGATGACGTTCCACTGTTTGCTTTGCTAATTGAAGAAAGAAGGAATTTACCATTTTTAGACTCAGTAGCAAATGAAAATAAAATGAACTTTTTTTTTCTTCCTCTTTCCTAAACACACCTGATTAAATTATCTTCCTCTATAGTGGGCGATTTTTGAAAGGATTTTTAAGGACTACGTAACTTACGAAAAACAGTTCTAAATTTGATTATAATTTGTTTAATGAAACGCAGTTCACTTGGTGCATCCGATTTTGTCAAAGATTTGCCGATTAGTTTTTAACATAAACTGATTTACATTTTTACTCAACTGATTAATTTTATTTTGTTTTCCTCAAATATTTGAAACTACTTCTATCTGCCGCCGGTACGTGGTTTGGGTGAAGGCTGTTGAAAGTGAAATTGGCGGACTGATTTCAAATTCCCGGCTTCTTTTGTTGTTGTTTCGCTTTTGCGTAAACGTAATTTTGAAAAAGGTGTAGCTCGAAGACATCTGATATTTCTCGAACCAATTTTTATTCTCTTCGTTTAATTTAATTGTCTAATTTTTATCTGGTGTCTGCCAGAAATATTTTAGTTATTAGCGAAATTTCATTTTTTTATTTCGAAAATTATATATTATTATGATCATCATCATCATCATCATCATATTATTATTATTATCATTATTATTATTATTATTATTATCATGTTATTTTTCATCATATTTCGAATTCTGCTATGGTCGCACTACCAACCAAGTCTGCGGGAAGACCTAAGGCAGGTCGTGGTGTGTTGTTATGGCTCCATTTCATGTTATTTTTTATCTTCCCCATCATCCCTAGCGTTACATAGACAAAGTTCTCCTTAGTGTGTGGGCTGTACTTAATAAGACAATTTTTTGTATCTCTCTTAAGCTGGGGTTTCCAGGGATTCTTTCAATGTGTTGCTTTGTTCCATTTTTTATCATTCCAAGTGCACCTACTATCACTGGCACAACTCTTGTTTTCAATTTCCACATTTTTTCTATTTCAATTTCCAGGTCTTTATATTTTGACAGTTTTTCAAATTCCTTGATTGCTATGTTACAATCCGCTGGACAAGCCATATCAATTAATAGACAAGTTTTCTCCTTCTTGTTTTTAACAATAATGTCTGGCCTGTTTGCTTCAATTTTTCTCTGTGTAGATGGTGTAATCCCAGAGAATGGTGACATCTTCTCTTTCTGTAACCGGTGCTGGGTGATGTTCATACCTTTGTTTGTTTACAGATTTTCCGTAGTGTTTGCACATTTTTTTATTATTATTATTTTTTTATCAGTATTATTATTATGATTGTTATTATTATTATTATTATTATTATTATTATTATTATTATTATTACACTAGTTAAAAGAAGTGAACAATTTAAAAAAAAAAGAAAGGCAAACAGTGCTTAACAATATAAAACAACATTTCGACATTATGTCTGTCTTCTTCAAGTCATATTTCTTTTTAAATTTATGAAACAAATTATATAAATCTCCGAAGATTATAAGTCTTTGTAGAAATGTTGCTTATCTTATAACGAAACAATGGCCGGCTTCGTTATGAACGCGTCAAAACGAACGTAACGCGTAATGGTATGCAAGTGAAACCTGCGTATTATAACGGTGACTTTTATTTTTTTTATAATCATTTTACCCCAAGCAAGGTAGGAATGCCACTGGTGTGCAGTGGGTTACAGAGAGAGAATAAAAAGTTAGAATGTATCTCTAAGAAAGGATAAGGGATGAATGCGAATCAAGAACATAAAAGATGGCAGTTACATGTAAATTTTTTGAGATTGTAGCTATCAGGGAAGTTCGTAAATGGAACTGAGTTCCAGAAACTGGTTGTGTGAGAAAAGAATTAATTATACAGTTTAGTATAATAGTAATTTGCATACAAACTATCCTCATGCGTTTTAAAGTGTCGAAATGTCAGTAGATTCTGAATATTTTTCAGAACTTCAACCCCTTGAATATTATGTGTGAGGTGCAGTTGATGCTTGTTGAAATTTCAATCGTTTGTAATGTAATATTCTGCGAGATCCGCTGATGATACATTGATGTACATGGCATAATACCTGTATCTAGTGAAGCTTTTTTTTAATTTTTTCATAGGGGAAATAACTCAAGTCTTATTTTGTATATTTGATCAAATCAAAGTATCTTTATACAGGTCAGAACTGACAGGGTGTAAGCGATTTCTATTTTTTCCTCAGATTAGGTAATTTGCAGAGGTGTGCATTAATGTTAATCTCTTTTCGAGTTGTATGATCGAATTTTGTTTAACCTTGAAAAATGTTGCTTCATGCGTGATTCCATTAGATTTTATCACGCCCAGTCACTAATTTCTCGACTGTCGATTAGTTCTCTTACATCCATTGTCTGCGATGATCGTTACACCAAGGAAGCGTACAAAAATTGTAACACTGCACAAACACACTGGCAAGCCTTACAGAGATATCACGGATATTGTTAGGGTCAGTCTTTTAACTGTCAGTTGTGTCAGTAAGAAGAAGAAACAAACTGGATCCACCAGTCTAAAACGTAAAAGAAAATGCGGTTGGAAAAAAAAACAACGCTAAGAGACGAAATAAACGCGATCAGGCCAAGTGGGAAAGATCCTAGGAAGCCACATATAATATTCGATTAATTTTCACAAGAGTGTAAATTGGCAAAGATAGATTCTAGCAAGAACTTTTCTAGTACGACACAGTTAACAAACCTAACAATTAGTTAACATTAGACCTAACAACTGATTTAAAATAACACCACTTCATGTCAGTGGAAGACGTGTAAACAAGAAAGCGGAATGGGTTGCTACGATGGAGATTATTATGAGCGATTCTAGTGAAATGCAAAAATGGTTCTTTACGATGATTAAAAGATAATAGCTTCACTTTAAAGTCGTTAAACTTTACAAACTATTGCTTGCTTCAGTTGGCCTTGGGTATGACAGCAAACTGCATCCTGTGATTTGGAGGTTGTAAGGAGCATGGAACCACCTCTAAATTGCTGTTGCTCTCAGGTTCACCTTGACCCGGAGTGGTAGCACCTGTTAGGATCCCAGCTATGGGCAAATAGTTAACCCCTCAAACTGAGGTCAAAACACTATGAAAGCATGAAAATACACTTTTACAGAAATATATACATAAAAATAGACTTTTATAGAAAAATATACATTTTTGAAGGAAAAATATTATCAACAAAACATTTCATAAGAAAAGTTATTACATAACACATTTTTTAAGGAAAAAATTATTCTCAGCAAAAAATATTTGAATACAACGCTACAGAACATTTTCATTATAATTTGACTAAATCAATCTTCTCACTTTAACTGAACATGGAAAAAACCCTTAGAACTCCACCTTTTAGGTATTAAAGAACACAGAAATGTTGATATACCGTTAAACAAAACTCAAACTCAAACTACTTGCTCCAGTTAACAACTGATTAGATATTATTGTCGAAAACATTTACTTATGTTATTTTCCCCAACCTTTAAGACGTACTATTAAGACAGGAGTAAATAGTTCTCTATAAATACCGAACTGGAAATTGATCAATTAGAAAAAGTCGTTGATGAAGAATCAACGTATTTCCATGCTTAGAGCGCTAACATACATGTGAAATGATCTAGAAAATTGGCCGTTCAACACAATCTTCATTACAGGATTGTTTAGAATGATTGGATTAAGTCAAATATTCGGCCATAGACACCATAAACACTTGAACTTGATAAGAATACCGCCAGTATACTCCGTCAAATGCCTTCGATATACCTAAAAATCGGATGTGCATTGTGGTGCACTAGATATCGGCTCGGAGCGACAAATCTAAGAGCCTAGTTCGAATTCCATGTTCGTTGCATTCACTTACGCGTAAATACCCTTGGAAAAAGCATTAATCTGTCGGTTATCCTACCAGCTACGGGGTAAATAGCAGCCCAGATTGAGTTCTATGGCTTTGGTTGTCAACCAGTCCAAAGTAATGGCGACTTACTACGGGAACATCTTCTGCCTGGTCATTCATGATTCTAAAATGTCTGTATCATGTATGGCAATTAACTGTCTGATATCTAAACCCACAGTCCGACCCTTTCCATTCTTATCTAAAGCTTTATGGACAAATTCAGTATAATCGTTAATATATCGACGGCTAACCTTGATAAACAAGTTAGTTTATCTGAACGAAGGTCGTTTAAAGTGAGATGTTTGAACAAATCTGAATTGATTACAGTCACTACTACTTTGCTAAGAAGTAAAAGTTAAATATGACGATAACTCTAGAGATCAGAGGGTTCACCATTGATCTGATAGATAGATAGATAGATAGATAGATAGATAGATAGATAGATAGATATCAGTAGGGTGAGAGATAGATAGATAGATAGATAGATAGATAGATAGATAGATAGATAGATATGAACAGAATGAGATAGATAGATAGATAGATATGAACAGAATGAGATAGATAGATAGATAGATAGATAGATAGATAGATAGATAGATAGATAGATAGATAGATAGATAGATGTGTATATGAAAATTAGTAAGATACCCTCAAGTTATTTCCGTCTGTAAGTAAACAAATCTGGTTGGCTATTATTTATTTACAATTCATTGTCATGTGATCAAACTAATAGCAAAACAAATTATACATTATTATTTCATTGTTTCGGCTCTCGTGTACATTGAAAACTATTAGTTCAGGTTACCTATAGGACATTTTAAACCATTTAATTAATCTTCAAGTTCAGATTCTTCTCATTTCTTTGTCTTGTGTTTATTTACCACCACATGCTATTTCTCTTTGTCATAAACTTATTGAATGCTACATATTCTGGGTGTTCTTAAATAGAAGCCAGTAATTGTTCCGCAATATATTATTTGTTTATGTTTCATTATTAAACTTAAACAAACATTACATTTGCTTTTATAGTATTATTTGCATGATGAGGCTAAATTCATTGAAAATGCTTTTCAATTCCTGAAATATATATGCATATATTCACTACCATCCATAATTATTAGGTCACCCCATTTTTTAAAAAGAAATTATGTATTTCATACTTTTTTAGTATTTATTGCACAGTGGATAATTTTAAACGAACATAGAATGGTTCTTAGTTAATACTGCACAATAACGTGCATCAAATGAACTGTTCTGTTGTCCAGTTTTTGTGTTCTCTTACCCATGCTAGTCTCTTCTTATTGAATGGCCTAAGGAAAGGCTTCCTGGCTGCCTTGCAAAATTTTGCTAACAATAACAAAAGAACCATATAAAATTCCTCAAGATTTTCTTTTGCGGTATATATGGTATTCCAACACTATCTGCATACAGTGACACTTATTTGCAGACTGAGAAAAAAAGATGTTGAACTTTTATAAAGTGTTTTTTTTAGCCATACATGTTTTTCATTTCTTTTAATGAATCTTCCTTCTCAGCTGCCTTTTTTATATCTTCTCGACAACGGGCAACTCCCGAATTGTAATGCATAGCATTACTAATAGTTTTTCTTCATCCCAGAAAATAGTTATTACCGTCTCTTCTAATGGTTCTGCAAATTTTGGAATCAACCTGGACAAACCTAGACGTCCACGTGTCCTAGTTTTTTCGAGGGTAGGTATTCTATCGTAAAGTCATAGTTTAACAAGATTATTCCCTAGCGATGTAACCTGTTAGCAGTTTGCGTGGGTCAACTTTTTCTTGATCCCAAAATTGTTAGCAACGGTCTATGATTCGTATGTAATGCAAATTTACTTCGATGGATGAAAATGTAAAACCATTTAATCACATAAATTATGGTCAGGTTTTTTTTTCTCGATCTGGTTATAACTTCTTTTTACAGAAAACAGGGCTCTGGAAGCATGGGCTACAGGCGTTGTAGTTCCATCTTTCAATTTTATGTAGAAATCACGGTTCCGATCCTATAGTCGCTAGCGTTACAGGCTACAATTATTTCTTTTTAGGGGAAAGATGCGCTAAAGATAAATCCGATACATAACAGCTTCTTATTTTCTGGAAAAATTCTTCTCATTCTTTAGACCAACTCCATTTTAAACCTTTTTTTAATAAGTCATTTAGTGGGGCTCTAAGATCATACATTTTGGGAATGTCGATATTGTAATAGTTAACAAAAAAAAAAAAAGTGACTGAAGTCGAATTTCAAACCAGGATCGGTTACATTGCAGATCCTTCTATGGATATTGTCGAGAACCTCAAGATGAATTGCAGGAGCACCCGAACAGATTTAATGGTAGATTTGTCAATGTGTAAGACGGATTCTGGGGAGAAACATTTTCTGACTCGACACAGTAAACTTTCCAATAGTAAATATGTGAATAACACACACACACACACACACACACACACACACACACACACACACACACACACACATATATATATATATATATATATAGGTATTAGAAGGCTATTACAATGCGTTTAATATAATAAAAGAATGTAAAAAAGGTGTTGGATATTACCTATTTATTATTCATTAATATTTCCAGATCGGATTCTTATCTTCTAAATGACAGGAGAGCTTGATTTCAAATCCGTCCCCTTTTGGACCATGCCATTAAATGAATGATCCTTTTTCGCTGCTACTGCTGTCGTTAATTATAGTGTGTGTGTGTGTATGCATGTAAATGGGTTAGTTCATGTATGTGTGTGTGTTTATGATTTATATAAGTGTACGCGGTAGTAGGATATGGCTTTTTCGCCTCTTTTTTAAAGTGATATCGGGCGCCGTTTTATGATTTGATGATATGTATGTCTGCTTTAATTTATGGTTTAGTATGTGCGCGTTAGCCCGTGTCAGGATTTGGCATTTTTCTCATCTCTGTCAGAATAGTAGTAAGCGCCGTTTTACAACCTGATGTTTTGTCTATCTGCTTTAATTGGAAGCGTTTTTATTGCTTGTTCATATATATATATATATATATATATATATGTATATATATATATATATATTTAGTATATCGAGGCAGCAAGTAATTTTCTAGACATATGCTATTAAATATAAGAGACAATGAATGTCTATTATGTTTAATCATGAGCCGTTCTAAACGTCGTATTTTTGCTTTAATTTCAGTTGAAAATAAAGACAAAAATTCTCCAACATTTGGATAATTATTTATTGGTTTTCTTCTAAGCTTTCGGCTCACATGAGCCATCTTCAGAGAGGTAGTTTAAACTGAAATATTATAAAATCCACCATCACCGACGATTTTATTTTGTGTTGACATAAAACTCCGCTTAGCAACGGCAATTTCTCAAATACCCACACCAATATATAACCTTTCCAAAACACTTAACAAACTAATTACTCCCTATCTTCCTGGTAAATATAGCATTAACTCCACGAACGAATTTTTACAGATTCTCCATTCCGTAAAACCTAATAATCAAATGATTGCATCTTTGGATGTTCAAAACTTATTCACAAATGTTCCCGTCCATGAAACAATTGACATCATTATCCGTGATGTATACAACCATGCTACTCTCCCATCAATCAATATTAAACCCACTATATTAAAAAAACTATTATTAGCATGCACCACCCTTTCACGATCCCTTAGGCAATATTTATATACAAATAGATGGTATTGCGATGGGATCTCCTTTAGGTCCCCTCTTTTCTAATTATTATATGGCAAATCTAGAAAATAAAATAATTAATGACAACAATAAACCCTCTATATATGTAAGATATATAGATGACATCTTTGTTTTAGCTAAGAATATCGATCAAATTAAATATCTTAAAAACAAATTTGAAAGTCACTCCGTCCTCAAATTTACATTAGAACTTAATATTAATAACAAACTCCCATTCCTTGATGTATTCATTGATTCTAGCACACATAAATTTACTACTTTTCTATATAGGAAACCAACTAGCATAAATTTGTGTCTTCTTAATTATAATAGTGAATGTCCCCAACGATATAAGTTAGCTGTTATAAAAAACTTACTTCAACGCACACAAATGATATCTTCTTCGAAATCTATATTTTATAAAGAATTACACAACATTAAGCAAACACTAGTCAATAATGGATTTCCTAACTCCGTTATTGATCAACAAATTAAAATGTATCTCATCAAACTTAACAATAGCTCTAACAATAATGATAATATTAATAATAATGGTTTACATCAAAATAAACATAACACTATTAACTTATACTATTGCAACCAAATACATAATAATTATAAACAAGATGAAAAAACTCTCAAAAACATAATACGTAGAAATGTTAAACCAGTCGAAAGTAATAATCAAATTAAACTCAATATATATTATAAAAAGTTTAAAACAATTGACCTCATAGTCTATAATAACCCAACAGGCACTAAACTAAATTCTTTACAAAAAACCAATGTAGTGTACAAATTTACATGCCAATTCAGAGATTGCATCTCTGATACTACTCAAAAACCTAGTACATATATTGGTTTTACCACAACCACGCTCTCCCGTAGACTTACATGTCATCTTTCTGATCAGAGTACTATTAAACAACATTTCTCTGAAAAACATAAACATGTAGGTAATATCAGACAGATTTTGGTCAACAATACGGTGATCCTTACTCATACACACAGTAAGAGGAACCTGCAGATATTGGAGGCCATGTACATCAAATCAAAACAACCAACACTCAATAAAATCAACTTTAAAACAGGAAATAACATATTACATTGCATTTGACTACATGGTTTTGTTGTCATTTCGCGCTATCCCGCGGTGTGACGTTAGAAAACCGCATCGCAAACTTAAGAACTGCGTTTATTATTTTTGGTAACTATTGCCGTTGCCAAGCGGAGTTTTATGTCAACACAAAATAAAATCGTCGGTGATGGTGGATTTTATAATATTTCAGTTTAAACTACCTCTCTGAAGATGGCTCATGTGAGCCGAAAGCTTAGAAGAAAACCAATAAATAATTATCCAAATGTTGGAGAATTTTTGTCTTTATTTTCAACTGAAATTAAAGCAAAAATACGACGTTTAGAACGGCTCATGATTAAACATAATAGACATTCATTGTCTCTTATATTTAATAGCATATGTCTAGAATATATATATATAGCCTAACCTGTCGTATTCGATCACCCCTACTGTCATCAAAAACTGGTCACATACGGCAGGTGGTCACTCACTAAAGGCTTATAGTCACGACCTATTTATGCCAGGAACGTATATTCCACTCATCAGAATGTACATATTCGAATTTTAATTAGGTCTTTCAAATATGTTATCCACTGCTATCCCCTGTCTCTTTTTCCTCATCATTGCTCACGTGCTCGATCCATGATATTCGCAGCATCCTTCTGTAGAACCACATTTCAGTTGCTTCAAGTTTTTCCTTCATCTTTGATGATATTGTCCAGCATTAGCTGCCGTATTGAAGAACTGACATCACATAGTAATCCAGTACTCTCTTTTTGTTTCTAGTGAAATTGTCCTTTTTCTTAATACTTTACTCAACTTCTGGAATGCTTCATTCGCCAAGCCAAAACGTCTCCAACATGATCCACAGAATAAAGCAACCAGCGATCGAAATACAGATGGTAACATTAAAAGATTTACAGTACAGTGCTTTTATCTTTCTTCTAGTAAGTATTCTTTTCTTAATGTTGAAGTCAGATGAATTGGAGGTTGGAAAGATGATATAAAAATATTCATTAGATAAGTAAATGTTTATTCATACTTTAGTAGATCTATTTACAGGACTAATTGTAAAATTTCATTTAAAAGTTATAACCTTGTATCGGTAAATGTTCCAATTATATTTATTACAAAATTAGTGAGGTACTAAAAGAAGACATTTAAAATATTACACTAATCAGGTCTAAAGCGACATACTGGTCAAATTCGATTAACCACTCGGAAATATAATTATTGAGCCTCTGCCTGTAGAAATTTTTCAAATAATGAACTGCAAGAGGTTTTAATGAATGGAACGACGTTGGATTTGCCAAATTACCTGCACGTGTGGAAAGCGCAATTGAATTAAATTAACTCGTGAAGCTTCACAAAATGTATATACATCAACAAACTACATGGCACACACACATAATTACTAACTCATTGTCGATCAAATAAAACCATTTACTTCAAAATGAAATTGTTATATTGTCACTTCTTCGAAGATGGAATAATTCCGGTTCCACGAAGCCGGAACAAACAATCCTGATAAAACGACGAAGATGAAGGCAGCGACAACCACGAGGACGACAACGAAAATTAACTCTGGAACAAATTCGGAGTCTCTCACTAAAACTACGACGACAATACTTTAAACTTCTTGGAGGATGATTAAAACTTCTCAACTCAAATTTCACATCGTCGCAGACCCGCTCAACTCGACTTCTTCACATAAATATTTCATTTTGTCAGTTAACACTCAACCCGACCTTCAAGAAGATTAGCATAATAACTAACGAGAGACAGAGACAGAGACAGAAACAGAGACAAAAGCAGACAGAGTGAGATATATATATATATATATATAAAAAAAAAACAAAGAAAACTACTCAAGGTCAGACTGGATTTGATGATGCTGACACATGTATCTGAAATGTGTCTTTGGCCATGCCAATGCGTCTTTGGATATCCGTGCCGCATTTTCCATCCTTTGTCAAAAAACTTCTCAGGGATTTGAATTTTTTTACTTGTTTTATTTTAGATTTTCTAACTTGCAGTTGGCATATTGATCTCCGCTTTTTGCTGATAACGATGCATTCAGTTTTCTTGAGGTTTATGCTCAACCCTTTCCTTTCACTTTCTTTTGCTAACTTCTGTAGATGGTCCTGCATTTTCCTTTCCGTGTCTGCTGTCAGCACCGTGTCATCCGCGTATCCGATATTGTTGAGTCTATGGCTGCGATACACAGGCAGAAATATTAAAATTATTTGCCCAGACATCGTGATGAAAGATAGCAAGTGCAAAATGTGGTCTCTTATTGACATGACATTTACTGAAGATTGTAAGGCATGTTTGATGATTTTCGAAATACTTATCACAATGCAGTGGAAACTTAAAAATGTAACATATGAGGACATCAATAAGTCTAGTTGTAGTTAGAGACCTCAGTTAGATTAGAAGAGGTTCCGATAGATTCATTGAAGATATTCCAGGGAAAAAAAAAGCATTAAAGAAATATAAAAATTGTACTCATAATAACATCTCACACATTACGAGTAGCGATATAAAATGTGGGAAAATGTTATATATCTTTTTTTTTGTTTTTTTATACATGATCAGTGGAAAAACTCATGATGCCTTTTCTGAAATTAGGTTTCTGGTTGGTACGCGAAAAGAAAAATCTGTACAACAGAAATCAAAGGAAATAATAATAATAATAATAATAATAATAATAATAATACTGCCTGGATAGACTACCGAAAGGCATTCGATAGTGTGCCACATTACTGGATTTTAAAAACTTTAAATATATACAAGATATCGCCCGTCATCATCAATTTCATCAAACAGTGCATGTCTATATGGAAAACAACCCTTTACCTCAATCATATAAATGGAACCTATAAGTCTGATGAAATAAACATCAAAAGAGGTATATTTCAAGGTGATTCTTTATCTCCCTTACTATTCTGCATATCATTAATAGCACTAACCAGTCAACTTAATAAGACAGAATGTGGTTGTAAAATAGGCCAAAAGAAAATAAGCCATCTATTTTACATGGATGACTTAAAGTTATATGCTAAGAATGATAATGAGCTGGAAGGTCTTCTGCAAACTGTAAAATGCTTCAGCGAAGATATTGGAATGAAATTTAACTTGAATAAATGTGCTAAAGCTACAGTTTTACGTGGATCAATACAAGAAACATCCTCAATTAGCCTAGACCCTGCTGTAACAATAAAAGAATTGAAACCAGAAGACGCTTATAAATACCTAGGTGTAAATGAGAGCGAAAACATTCACCATAAAAAAATGAAAGAAATAGTGCGTAAAGAGTACTATAGAAGGCTACGAATGATATTAAAAACTGAATTAAATTCACAGAACAGAATTATGGCCATTAATAGTCTTGCAATCCCATTTGTCCAATATAGCTTCAACATCTTAAACTGGACTCTAAACGACATCAGGCGAATGGATGCTAAAACAAGAAAGCTTCTTTCTAAGCATAAGATGCATCATCCAAAGGCTGATGTAGACCGTCTATACATACCTCGTGAAGAAAGTGGAAGAGGTCTTATTCAGCTGGAATTGTCATACAAGACAACAACTATTGGCTTACTAACATACATAGAAACAACAAAGGATTGGATGATACAATTAGTAAGGCAATATGAAGAAAGAAAAAATATTCAATAATAAAAGAAGGCAGTAAATACAAACAAGATTTACAGTTAGTAGATTCTGTAGAAAATCAAAACAGAAGCCAAGAACCAACTATTGCGGCAAAAAATATGAAAATGAAAGCCAAAGATAAAGCTCTTGAAGAGATGAAACAACGCTGGTAAGACACACCTCTGCATGGCCAATATTCCTTGTAATCGTATTCCTGGATTACTAACCTGCATTCCAGTTGTATCTTTACGTTTAATATAACATATTTTTATCTCAGTTATCTGTTTTGTTGTTCATTATTTTGTGCGATTCCTCACCCGGAATCCACAACACTTGATTAAAAATTGGGGGGGGGGGGGGGGCTACGCAAAATTTTAACTTTAATTGAGCAAGAACTTTTGCATTGATTCAATCTCCACGCTTAAGTTTATATTAAGGAACTCAACGAGAATTAGAACTCGACTCTCCTACAAACAGTTCCGGGTTATTATCTGTTACACCAACCAGATATTCACCATCATCACATGCTGTCACCTATCTATGTACTGACCAGGTTTGACGTTGCTTAACTTCGGTGATCCTACGCGAAGTAGTGTTTTTACGTGACATGAGCGTTAGCTGATCCTTTTAGGAAATAAGACACCTGTTTCTTTGCTTAACAAATGAAGTGCACTAGACCAGGAATCAATAGTACCATAATCAGGAGATGAGATAAAGCTCTTGTATAATATTTGCTAGTTTCTATAGGGCGTTGCTCATTTATTCTTTTCTGTTAGTAGTGGAGAGTCCGTTCTAGTGAAGGGTAGTTGTATACTGTTGCAGGTTAAGGGAATTTGGCCTTGTTGTAGATAGCCCACCATAAGTCATAAAGAAAGGTTATAAACCAAGAAAAGCAAATTGAGTTGAAAGATAACATTTTATATATAACACATTGCAATTAATGTTTTTACAATTGAAGTTATACATGAAGTTTAGGTCCAACGGAGGTTAAAATGTTCATGGCAATAAAATGCTGAAAGAGAACTAATGCTTAGGAATTTGGGAGTGTGTAAGTAAGGAATGTCTTTAATGTGTTCGCTCCTTAGGTCAGTAAGTAGTTTTTGAGGCAGGGAAGAAGGAAAGAGGTAAGGGAGGCGAGCGTAGTAAGCCACTTGACTTCGGTCAAGGGAGATACTAATTACTCTCTTCTCCTCGAGTCGGTCTGCCTGGCGATGCTTTCTGTATCCGCTTTTTATATCTTCTTTTTGGATTACAGCAGCTCATTCGGGATTTCACTTGTATTTGATTCTGGACTTCTCATTGGCTGATAAATAATAATAATATTGAAAAGAAAATGTTATTCTTTTCTAGTGAATACTAGATAATTTGCTCAAAGATGAAGGGACATTGAAGTGACAGACGTGCAGTTGTAAGTTCTAAGGGAAGCAAAAACTACAAGGAAACATTTATAGAGGCTTGCTTATCTATTCTTTTCTGTTAGTAGTTGAGAGTCCGTTCTAGTGAAGGGTAGCTGTATACTGTTGCAGGTTGACGGAATTTGGCCTTGTTGTAGATAGCCCACTATAAGTCATAAAATGAATACAAATCAAGAAAGGCAATTTGAGTAGAAAAATAACATTTTATATATACACATCTCAATTAATGTTTTTACAGTTGAAGTAATACATGTAGTATTTGTCCAACGGAGGTTAAAATGTTCATGGCAATAAAATGCTGAAAGGGAATTAATGCTTAGGAATTTGGGAGCGTATAATTAAGTAATGTCTTTGATGTATTCGCTCCTTAGGTCAGTAAGTAGTTTTGAGACAGGTAAGAAGGTAAGGAGATGTGAAGGTCAAGGAGATATTGATTACCCCCTCCTCTCTCTCTCTCTCTCTCTCTCTCTCTCTCTCTCTCTCTCTCGAGTCAGTCCATGTGTGTGTCGGTCTGCGTCGGTCTGTCTGGCGATGCTTTCTGTATCCGCTTTTTATATCTTCTTTTTGGATCACAGCAGCTAATTTGGAATTTCACACTTGTATTTGGTTCTAGGCTTTCCATTGGCTGATACATAAATTTTGCATAGGCTCGCGAACTGGAAATTTAATATTTAATTAATTTTTATTTTTTAACCGGAACATCTGCGCGGACCCGGATGCGCAAGACGACCTTTGGTCATTTGCTTTTTGGCCGTGAGAGCGCAAACATCCGGTCCATCGATTTTGCTCGGTATCACTACATATTGCTCGGTATCACCACATATTGCTCGGTATCACCACATTTCATCTCCTATTCTCTTTCCCAAGCACACAATATTAACTTGAGGGTCTCATCCCGTCCTTTGGTCATATGCTGCGGGGTGTGTATGCTTGGAGAGTTAATGACTTAAAGTTGATTGCTAATTAAATGAAACTAGCTGAAAATTTCCCATCAGTATTCAGTTACGATGGTACATCCTAAAAAAATAATGAAAGCAGAAGGCAACGAAAAGTTATAAGATCTTTCCAACCAGCAGTTAAATTCGAAATTGAAACACGCACAAAATATTTCAGTTCAAGAAAGGCGATAATGTTACGAAGACGCATGGGGGTTACTTAAAGGAAAAGAACATGAGAAAACATTACTATGGATAAAGATAAATTAAAATACGACTCAGAAAAACAGATAACTTTGACTGCCATTTCAACAAAATTTTTGAAGTCCATTAAAGGACAGAGAACCAAAAAACCGAACGATAATTCCACAGACGGACAATGCTAGAGAAGAACATTTTGAATAGAACTTGCAGTTATATCTAACAATTTGAGCACTAAAACAATGAGACCTAACTGCCAATTAAGTAATACACTTAAATTCATACAGTCGGAGTTCGAAGAAGGCAAATTCATTAGAACTTTTTTTAAAAATATTTATAAAAAAAGACACAGGGAAGTTACTTTACGGTCGTAGGAAAGCGTCAGGTCAAGAGCGATAACATTCTGTAACATCATCTTTGAATTTTAAAATCCCAACACATGTAGCAGAAGAACCAGCCCATTTGTTTGAGAAATATTCAAAGCAAAAAGGAATGGTAAATATGCAATCACGCAAGATGGATTCTAGCCGGTAAAAATTGTCTAGCACGATACATATAACCAATTTTCCTTGCTTGAATGTACGTGATTCAATAAAATCGTCAAACAAAAAAAGTGAGCCCGAGAAATATTCTTCATTATGTGTTATTTTGTCCTACACTGGAAATTCCTAAACAGAAATGATTTAAAGTGCAGCGGTTTCTTAATCGATTGTAACATATTCAGATACTGAAATAAGAAAATTGAACCCATAATTTTTTTTAATCGTGTCACCCCAAGCAAGGCATTCCACTGCCACTATAGCGCAGGGGGTTACATAGAGGGACTGGATATAGGAAATGTCAGAAGGAGGGTGATAGACAACTTAGGATGTACATAGGGAGAGAGTTGGAGAGAGTGGGTGTGAGTTAATGTGTTAGGAGGTGTCTATTGACCTTACATTTAAACTCCTGGAGGTTGTAGCCGTCGAGGAAGCAAGCATGCGGTAGGGAATTCCACAGGCGGGAAGTGCGAGGAAAGAAGCTGTTGGAGTAGAAATTGCGGTTACATTTCATCGGTTTCACTGTAAAAGGGTGGAACCTAGCTGCCAATCTAGCATCTCGTGCGAATTCACATTTAGGGGGCACCAGTGATTTAAGTTCGTCAGAGCAGAAGCCATGAAAGTATTTATAGAAGAAGCACAGGGAAGCCACGTCAGACCGGTGAGAGAGATACTGCAGGCGGTCAGCCAAGTCGGTATCAATCGCATTACAGATTCTTCGCTGTATTTTGTCAAGAACCCCGAGAATAGGCTCCAAGATAAGTTCTTTTGCCCTGCAGCTCAAATTTCCAAATCCATATTATTTAAAATAACATATTTAGATAATGAAATGACTATATTCAACACATAATTGGCTTCAAGATGGGTTATTTGCCCTACACTGAAAATTTATAAATACGAATTATTTAAAATTAATCGGTGTAGTGATCGGCCATAACACATTGAATTTATGAAATAAAAAATTTAAACACATAGTAGGCGTCATAAAGTACATTGCAAATATTTGAACACATAATAGCCTATTGAGTACAATGCAAATTCTTAAACACATTTTTTTAAATAAATCTGTTTATGTATCAGTTAAAACAAATTTAAATTATGAAATAATGAAATTGTCCACAGAATAAGCTGCTTTTGCCCTACAATTTTTTCTCTAGCATTGTCCGTCTGTGGAATTATCGTTCGTTTTTTTGGTTCTCTGTCCCTTAAAGATTTCAAAAATTTTGTTGAAACGGCAGTCAAAGATATCTATTTTTCTGAGTCGTATTTTAATTGATCTTTATCCATAGTAATGTTTTCTCATTTTCTTTTCTTTTAAGTAACCCCCATGCGTCTTTGTAACATTCCTGAAAACAAATTATTTAAAATACATCGGTTTATTAATTGGTTATAACACATTTAAATAATGAAATAAGAAAATTGAACACAGAATAGGCTCCATGATGGATTCTATTGCCCTACACTGCAAATTACTAAATAAAAATTATTTCAAATACATCGGAGTATCAGTTAAGTGCCATACGTGAAACACGCCTGGGTGATCATGTCTCGAAAGATACATGACTGACTGAGCAGAAGATTATCCCGCAGTAGGTTGCCATTGCTTTCTGCGATAGACTGGTTGCCAGCCAAGGCTATAGAACCCAATCTGTTCTGTAATTTAACCCATAACTGGAAGGAATAGACAGATTAATACCTTTCCCAATGGTATTTGTGCGTAAATGAATGCACTGAATTCAACTGGAATTCGAACTCGGTTCCCCGATTTCGCGTTCCGAGCCGATACCCACAGCGCACATCCTAACACATTCAGATTATGAAATAAAGAAATTTAACAAATAATAACATAATCGCGTTCTTTTGCACAACACTGCAAATCTTTACTAATTTAAATCCTTTCTTAGACAGTCTCGTTAGCTCACAACTTTGATATGGATGTCCTGGATGGCAGTAAAATGTTTAGAAAGAGTTTAAGTTCCAGCTCACATCAACGGTTAATAATGGATTCTACCGAATGAAGACTTTTACTCAAAGCGACAAACTTTCTTCTATACCTGTGGATTGGCGCTACTGAATCACAGAGCGATATAGCAAATGTCAGAATATAGTTCATTTGAAGGCGTTCGACAAGAGTCTCAAGGAAAATGGTTAGCACATGTGTATCGAAGAGAAAATAATGACATAATCTACATGGAGGCGTTTCACAATGCTTCAAACAAAAGTCTAGGAAGGAAACCACCACTAATAATCAAAAGAGCTACAAAAGTTACTGAACTTGACAAAACTATTTTTCTGAAAAACCTGATTTAAGAAAAAGATTTTATTATCTTCACCTGAAAGCTGAGTAGTCAATGAATGCTGGTTGTTACCTCATATGGAATGGGTTAATATTAACATTCACCATTAACATCACAGATATTAAATAATGTTTCATATATATTTTTTATGGGATTCTATTTGTTATTTTTCAAATCATTTCACCCCAAGCATGGTGGGACAGTCATTAGTGCGCAGGGGGAAAAGGGTTGGGGTTTCGAAGAAAGGATAAGATATAAATGAGTTTCAAGGAAATAAAAGATGGCAATTGTTGTTGCATTTAAATTTTCGAATATTTTAGCTATCAGAGATGCAAGAAATCGGAAGAAAGTGCGAGAAAAGAAACACTTTGAGTAGAAGCGATTTTATAATTAACTATTCCTACGGTAAAAGAGTAGGACCTGGATGTTAATCTAGTAGCAGGCTTAAACGTGGGGGAAAAGGAGGGGGAAACATCGTCGAGCACTTGCCATGAAAATATTTGCAGAAAAGACAGAGGAAAGCTACGTCGCGTCGGTGAGAAAGTGACTGAAGACGAGATTCTAAACCAGGGCCGATTACATTGCAGATCCTTCTTTGGATTTTGTCAAGAACCTCAAGAATAATAGCAGGGGCACCCGACTAGATTTGACAACAGTCGCGCGTGTGGGGACGCAGGTGTGTGTGATCTAGTGCTTGCTCAATGATAAAGAACTTATCAGCTGAATAAAGCGAAGAATTCAGCGCATGTGGGTAGATGGAAAAAGATATATTTACTTGTGTATGCATTTAAATCAATTGTACTTTTCTCTAAAATGTAAAAACAATGGGAAAACTTCTATTAACGAACAGTGTTAGTGGAAGCATAGGAAACACAAAAGAAAGAAAGAAAGCTTTTAGTTTGTCATTCAGCCTATCGGAGATTTCGTAGGAGTGAGAATCTCGCGAGATTACAGTGCGCACGATCCTCAGTTGCGATCTTATTTTATCAAAATCGCAATTTTCTTTTTTGAAGAAAGACCGCGAAACATTTTCTTGGCAAGTAATAATATCGATATTGTTCAGACATTGAGTGCTTCAGATAAAGTGTACGATAGCAACCAGTGCAAACGATAACTGCTCCTTAAAGACATCCTTAATGAGGATTTCAAAATAAAGACAGTGTTTTTTGTTTTTTTTGCTTTGTATTAAGTTTTCACTTTCCTAAATGCATGCGCGCACAAAAGCACAAAAGAAAATCGTTTCAAATACAATGCAAAGATTCTCTAAGGCCCACTTAATCATGACTTCGTTCTGTTTTAGATTAAACATCTGCCGAAAAACATGATGATGTATGGGTGCACTTGTAAATAGTTGATGGGGATTGGCCTTCCTTCTGATCTAGGTGTAACAATCTAGTGAGGTAAAAACTGATTTTGATATCTTAGTGACCAAGTTACAGCCTTAATCTGAGCCTGAATTCTCCCCAGCAACAATGAATGGTCATATTTTAGACGTCACTTGCTTTAAACGTTTACTGGGGCAAGTTCATCTAAGATTTGAAGTAGAACTCATATATATATATACATATATATATATAAACAAATATAGACGACTATAATATATATTATAAACAAAATAGACGACTACTACTATTGTTCGTCCGCGAACTGCCCGTTACGAGCAACAGTATTTTCATCTTTGATAATGGCTGATGTAAGCTGAAAGCTCGGACAGGATTAAGTAAACATGAATCAATATTATGATTTTCTTTCTTCTTTCAACGATAATGCTATTATCCTTATCAGACGACATGAAAAACTTTACATAAAATAAATCGAGAAAACTTGTATATATTATTTAATGAAACATGCATCAATGTATATATATATATACATTGATGCATGTTTCATTAAATAATATATAGCAATATATGTATATATATATATATATATGTGTGTGTGTGTGTGTGTGTGTGTGTGTGTGTGTGTGTGTGTGTGTGTGTGTGAAATTATACTCAGTTATAATCTGAGATTAAGAACAGGATGGTTAAATAAAAAGAAGACAAGAGCAAAACTGCATTTAACTCGCCTACGCCTATTCGTCCCGTGATGGACTTTATCAAGGTAAAAAGACGAAATGAGCTTTATTCCGAATTACGTATCTATAAACAGTGTTTGCAAGTATAAAAACGCTCGCAAATCATTCAAAAAGATTAACAGAATATTCAGAACTTCTTCATCTGAGGTGCAATGTCACAAGATGTTAAAATGAAAGAAATTCAACCGTTTTCCTTGAACATTTTATTATGTATGTCAGTCTATTTCAGTATTATTTCCATAAGAAATTTTTTATAGTTTTTATAGTTGCCAACGCTATTTGTTTATAGAAAGGTAATTTGGAATAAAGCTCATTTAGTCTCTGTCTTGATAATGTCCATCAGAGGACGAAATGCGTAGGCGAGTTAAATACAGTTTTCCTCTTGTCTTCTTTATATATATATATATATATATATATATATATATATATTATCTGATCAATGTTTCATGCATTATACAATCACCAAGAGCATAATATAAATTAAATGTTTTCGATTTGAATTGTTATTCCTATATTAGCGTTCCTTAAGTTAACTTCGCAATTAATTGTAAATCTATTGTGCAAAAAATGTTATTTATTAAATGGATAATTTAGTCAGGATTATATATATATATATATATATATGTGTGTGTGTGTGTGTGTGTGTGATACAGCGAAACAGGCTTGTATGTGGATGACTAATATATATATATATATATATATGTATATATATATAGAGAGAGAGCACTATAGCTATTGGGCGCGTATAATGATATGCGCTAAAAAGTCTGCCTACTTCCACCGAACGCCTATAGACCAGGGGTAGAGTCGCCGACTGACGCCATTTCAGTCGGGTTTCAATCCTGGGTTAAAAAAAGTAATCGGAGTCTAACCGTACTGATGAGCTGCGAAAAAGATCTGTCTGCGGATGACAATGTATGGTATGTATATATATATATATATATATATATGTAGTGACATAAATTAATATAGATAGATATACATATGAGGAGGGTATGCATATGTGTAGTATTATTATTCAGGTGTTAATAAACAGTGCTCAATATATGAACAGAACTATATATATATACATATATATATATATATTATTCTACGTCTATGACACGACTTCATGCGTTATGCAATCATCAGGTACATATTTCAAACTGACAGTTTAATAGTTTTGAATTTTTGGTTTGCCCGAAGGTCTTAACGCAAGAGAGACATTTTCATAAACCCTCAAAAACTATAAATGACTAGAAAACCCCGACAACTCTCCGTAAAGAGCGAGAAATACTAACAGAAATTTTAGAAGCCCTTCCAGAATACTCATTTTGCTTGGGTTGAAGGAATATGCTTCAACACACAGGATGGTTTTGCTTGGTGATTTAAACATCTAAGTTTGAAAGGAACATAATTTTTCATATTTATATTCTTTTTATGTGCATTCTGGCCGGAGGCAATCCTGCACACCACACCTTCTAAGATCTGAGTAGATCAAAGCAATACTTATCCTTTTACTATATGACCTAGTTGCTTTGTTATATTCTGACGCTGGAACTTGACAAACAACGAAGAACACGATAATATATAAATATAATCATATAATCATATATTTTTATTCTTCGTCGGTGAAGCTTGTGTAGCAGGATGGCAATGGGAGGGAGTTGTGCACACAAAGTGGCCGTCGGGAGTCGGAAGCCAGCGGGAGTTCTCTCTCTTCAACCAAAAAGTTTAGACTTTATATAGTTTTAAACTGCCATGCATTTTTTCGCTTGTCACTTTTTTGACTTAAAAACCTCTTTCAATAGATTTTCAAGCTGGTTGTCGCTTTGTTTTTTCGCACTTTGACATCCTCTACGGTCCGATATATCTGTCAATCACATTTGTTCTTTGATGACCTCAGCCGTGATGTGACCGGATCTACCTGTCTGTTACCTCTTCTGTTCAGGTTATTGTATTACAGTCTCTCTGTCATTGATTTATACAAGCTCATCAGCTTGATTATTGCTTTTAACATCTTGCATTCAGCATACACTGTAAATGTCAACTTTTGTAAGCGTTCTTTCTTTATGATGAGGACAATAGTCTTCATCATAAAGAAATATTGTAAATACTACCTCATTTCAGAAATATAGACAACTAGAATGAGTTACTATTAAACGTTGTACAAATGGCAACAAAGATGAGGACAATAGTCTAAATAATGTATATACTGTAAATACTACCTCATCTCAGATATATGGACAATGGGTTCGGAACGAAATTCCTAGCACCTAAAGAAGGCCGGAGCGTACAACGGCCGAAACGTCGCACAAATGGCAACAAGAATGAGGACAATAGTCTAAATAATGTAAATACTGTAATTACTACCTCATCTCAGAAATATAGACAAATGTCTCTTTCTAAATATAAATGCCCTTTTTGTTTCCATTTTCCTTAAGTTTTTTCACATTCCTCAAATTTTCCTTCAATGGAATTCTCATCTTATCTAGAACCACAATCATGTTGCTTTTTGGAAGGAACTTTATCTGTTTCAATGAAACTTTGGATTTTTCTAATTTTTTTTTTTTTTTTTTTTTTTTTTTGCTAAAACACTTCTCCGATAAGTGAGTTTTTCTACTGACTTCGTTCTGACATTTTCAGTTCTTATTTCGTATCATGGTTTGACCTTCTTGTTAATGAATCGACAGTATGTCTTCTTACAATTGATGGTTTATTTAATCGATTTAAGTACTAGCCTTTTTATTTGATGGATTAATCAAAACAGAGACATCTAATCTAGACAAGGATCGATAAACATTATATAGGGAACTGATGCTGATGTTTAATCATCATGAAATCGGTATCTGGTTAAATAAGCACTCAGAAAATTTTGGTGGCCTTCAAACACTTTAAATGGCCCCCAAAGTTATGAATCTACATGCTAAGCAATTAAGTAGATTACAAGAATGCAGTCAATCAATTAAGTATCATACGGGATACAAGGTTGGGCGATTATGTGTCGAAGGAAACATCACTGACTTTGCAGAAGATTTTTCCACACTAGGTTTCCATAATTTTCTGCGATAGACTGTTTACCATCCAAGTCTATAGAACCCAATTTGTCCTGTTATTTAACCCATAGCTGGATGGATTAAAACCTTTGTCAAGGGTAATTGCGCTTAAGTAAATGTAACGAATTTACCTCGAATATTAATTTTGTTCTCCAATTTCTCGTTCCGAGCCAATATCCACTGAACCACAAATAAAATAACAATTTTATAAGATAACAATTAACTTAAGATGCAATGACCTAAAAGGGAGATGTCTGTTAATACATAAACAGAATGTTCGTCTCTTATCGGTTGGCAAGTTATAAACAAGCTTCGTAACCGGTTTTTGAGAAATTATTGATTCATTCTACCGTTATCCACTGCTTTTTAACCCTTTCTCAGGTTATTTAAAGGCAGAACCTATATTTAGAATGTAAGAACCGGTGTTTCAACGTTATGTATTCTGGGCATATAAAAATGGTTTAAAACACATATTTTTAGAATGTAAGAATTTTTTGATAAAAATGATAAATCATTTACACTATGTACATTATTCGGACTATTATCCTCATCTTAAGGACACGTGGCTCAGTAGGTATAGATGTTGGCTAGTTCCTGTGACTTGACCTAAAAGAGTTGTGAGTTCAATACCAGGCTAGAGCAGTGATGAAAAAGTAATTTGCAGAGTTAGAGGGGAAAATTCATGACTTCCAATCGAGGCTTTACGCAAGGAATGAGGATGATATACAACTGTGATTGTAATATAAGATTCGGTTAGAAATTCCTAGGACCTGAAGAAGGCCGAAGCGTACAACGGCCGAAACGCCGTACAAATGGCAACAAAGATAAGGACAATAGACCGAATAATGTAAATACTGTAAATACTACCTCATCTCAGAAATATAGACAAATAGAATGATTTATTATTAAACATCGTACGAATGACAACAAAGATGAGGACAATAGTCCGAATAATGTAAATACTGTCAATACTATCTCATCTCAGAAATATAGACAAATAAAATGATCTATTATAAAACGTAGTATAAATAACAACAAAGATGAGGACAATAGTTCGAATAATGTGAATACTGTAAACACTACCTCATCTCAGAAATAGAATGATCGATTATGAGGAATAATAGTCCGAATAATGTAAATACTGTAAATATTGCCTCAACTCAGAAATATACACAAATAGAATGATCTATTATTAAACGTCGTACAAATGGCAACAAAGATGAGGACAATAGTCCGAATAATGTAAATACTGTAAATACTACCTCATCTCAGACATATAGACAAATAGAATGATCTATTATTAAACGTCGTACAAATGGCAACAACGATGAGGACAATAGTCCGAATAATGTAAATACTGTAAATACTACCTCATCTCAGAAATATAGACAAATATAGACAAATGATTATTTATTGTTAAAAGAAAATGCGTTAGATTCATACTCGTGCCAACGTTATTTGGGCTAAATGAATATTAAATAACGAGAATTAGCACTTGCCTCTCCTATAAAAGATTCCTAGTCATTATCTATTTCACCACCTAAACCTCCAAGGTTGAAGCATATTTTATTTCCAAACGGTCACCCATCTAGATACTGACCAGGTTCGATGTTACTGGACTTTCATAATCGTACGGGAACCAGTTTTTCAACTTTATGTTGCCTCGAGATTTTACAAATAGTTGTAAACACATATTTTTAGAATGTAAGAATTTTTTATAACAATGATTTAATGATTAAGGGTAAATGTGATAGATTCATCCCAGTCCCAAGTGTTAAATTAATATTAACTAACTTAACGGGAGTTAGAACTTGGCTTTCCTATAAAAGGTTCCTGGTCATTATCTATTACACCACCCAACATCCAAGCTTGTAGCATATTGTATTTCCAAACGGTCACCCATCTAGATACTGACCAGGCCCTATGTTACGGGACTTCCACAATCGCACGGGAACCAGTGTTTCAACTTTATGTAGCCTCGAGATATTAAAATGGCTGAAAACATATGGGGCTAATTCATATGCAATGCGATTTCCTCTTTTAGCTCTGTGTAAAAATACCTTGCATATAATAGGATAAGTAAACAGGGAAAGTGTGAAGCGAACAGTCTCTTTGGTTTGACATCACATCGGCTTATTCTTAAAAACCGTTTAGGGCATAAGTTAAGCGTACGTAGATATTTTGGGCCGGACAAAATTGGCCAAAGATTATGTTTTTGTTAAGAAAAAAAAAAAAAAGGAAAAAAGACCAGTCGTTTGCGTTAGTAAGAAAATTACAAGTTGTTCTTTCCAATCCAATTTTTTCATATATGTGGCTTGACTGTGTGGAACGCTATTAAGGCGAGTTTTTGTTACGTAGGAGTGAAATTTAATTATCAGAATATGACATTCCACTGCGTCGACCACCTCGTTATTTTCACCATGATAGGCATGATGTTACATTCAACAATAATAATAATTTTCACTATTATTAATTCGATATATGTCACTTCACTGCGGCAAGATGATCATATCTAGAATTGTCTATTTAAGAATGTAAATTTATAAAAAAATATTTGTGTAAATACAGAATTCGTAAAAATAAATTCAAAGGAAAACTGTATAAACTACAGTTTATACAGTTTTGCTGTTACCCAAAGACAGTTGCTGAACAAAAAGAGAAGTACGTTCTCTTGATAGAGAAGTCGGAGTTAAATTAAGATTCACGCGTATGTACGTTTGATTTTGGCCTGTATGTTTTAATCTAAACTTATTTATAAATGGAACTTTGTCTGTGTGCGTATGTGTGTCTATGTGTGTGTGTGTCCGTTACCTATAGACTCCGAAACAGCGGAACCTATTTTCTTGAAAATTTACACAGTTGTACTATAAGCATCTGCGAGTGTTCTTAGCTAGCTTTTGTGTCGCGGTACCCAAGATAAATATCGAAAATCAATAATCGAAAAAATCGGGTTATAAAAGGAGTGGTCCGATTTTAATAAAATTTGATACACTCATAGACAAAGACATAAGAAATGATATTCACAAGCTTCAAGGTTGCAGTTCTTACAATAGTGCAGAAAATTGATAATATATATATATATATATATATATATATATATATATATATAAGGCAAGATGTTTGTGTGTGTGTGTGTGTGTGTGTGTTTATCTGCCTGTATGTCTGTATTTTTTTTTCAGCCCTTTTATTTTAGTTTTTGCTTCGGGTTTGGCTCTAAGTAGGTATAAATGTAGTCCTTAGTCTCAGCCATGATACCATTTACTCAGAGGACTTATTTAGCCTTCAAAATTCAGTTTACGACGAAAGAAACTTATTTGATATCGATAACTGGAAATCAAAATTTGACTTACATTCATTGATTTTTCTTTCAGTCTACGGTTTTGCTTTAACTGAAACAACTATTGCTTTGTAGTCTTTCGTGCCAACGTCCAAACAGTCTGAGCTCCAGGACCATGGATTAGATTTAAAGCTTCAACCGAGCAACGCCGGGCTATACTGCTAGTTTAATAATAGAACAAAATTATTTCTACAAAATAGAAAAAAATAATAACATTAAAGAATAATTGGATTTATTAAGGTAAATTTTCGTGAAATTCAATAAAAACTAATAACTGCCTTAATTTTTCAGACTTTGTATTTCTTCTTTTCGTATATGCCCAATGCCTTGGTAGGACATTCCTGCCTCACTAAAATGAGATTATGTCATTATTATTTAATTTATACTAATTGCATTCTTCTGATTATTTTCAGCTCTCTTCAGATAATATACTTTACTTGGATATATATGGATTAACAACAGGCGAAACATCTGAAATATGGCAATAAAGATTAGAACAATCGTCTGTACAATGTAAACAGTTAAATATATATCATTTCAGAAATATAGACAAAAATCTAATTTCATATTTCAAACTTAGAACTACGTATATATATATATATATATATATATATATAAATTATAAATTTTTTCATTAATGCAGGTTTCATTGAATAATATAGACAAGTTTTGTCTATTAATTTTTTGTAGGATCCGTTCGTACCGTCTGATATACTTGATGGTGGTATCGTTGAAAGACAACAAAAAATCACATTAATTGTTGATTTTTTTATCGGGTCTAAGCTTTCGGCTCACATAAGCCATTATCAAAGAATAGTGTGTCTAGATTTTCTTTTGCTATTTCAATTTGCCTTTTCACAAGGCTCCATTTATATTTGAAGGTGGTGATGGTGTGTTGGGCTGCTGGTTCATGTAATTTAAATTTTGTGTATTTTGGCAGCATTTTTTCATTAATGCAGGTTTCATTAAATTAAAGTATATCAGACGGTACAAACGGAACCTACACAAAATTAATAGACAAAACTTGTCTATATTATTCAATGAAACCTGCATTAATATATATATATATATATATATATATATATATATATATATATATAAACGTGATTATAATTGTACTCGTCTCGAAAACCTTCCTTGAAAACTATCGAAAGAAGGAAAAAATGCTTGTAAAAAAAGAAAGAGCTTAGGGCATGAAAGTCAATTATTTCTATGTTTCGAGATAGAATCTCGTCATTAGGCAATGTTGTATCTAAATCATTTTCACAACCAATCTCCGATATTGCTTGATAACGAAATTCTATCTCAAAACATAAAAATTTCCGCGTCGCAATACACATTTAATTCATAATTATATGATTATATTACGCTCTACAATAATTTATTGGATTGAGCCCTGTTTATAAAAAAAATAAATGCCAAGGGAATCAAAACCGTAAAACCTTGAATCCTCTTCACCTGGATTCATATATATATATATATATATATATATATATAACTTACTTATTTTTTGCTCTGCTATTGTATTTAGCGTTTTACGTGTTAGGGTTCCGTCTCGGGGTTTTTTCTTTCGACGAGTATTTTGACTTATGTTTAAGTACTTAGTTCGTTTCTTTTTTTGTTTCCATTCCCACCCACCCCCGCGTTTATACTCGGTGGGTTTTTTGAAACTGGTTTAAATATACATTTATTGTTATATATATATATATATATATATATATATATATATATATATATATATCGCAAGCACATGTAATTCAGTCACGCACAACACAAATGCATGACAGTATGCCGATAGAAGTGAAAATCCTAGCATCTGCTCTTTCTTTATATAGTTTAAGGCCCTATTAATCTACCAAATCTGACAATGGAAACCTGACAATTTACTGGGGCAAAAAATGACTTCTAAATTTTTACGGCTACAAAACAAAACTGTTTTTATTTAACCGCTACAGGGAACCTTTTCTACCGGCCATCACCAGGGCTGACGCTAGGCTCCAGGAGAGCAACACATTGCGCCTAACGTGTTTCAATCCAAGTGGATCGATTATGTCAATTGAATTCCATCGTCTATAACAAAGAAAGTTGGGAAACTGCGTTGTGTCAGAAGATTTTATACTCGTTAGAACTCATTTCACACATTTACAAATATACCATTAGTCGGTGCTTTGAAGACATTTGCCATATTTTTGGTGCTCAGCTGTACATCTCGAGATTCTTGCAAAAAACCCAAAGAAGGGTCGGTAATGTCATAGCCACTACGACATCAGTTATATTCTCATCTACGTGGCATGGCTTCTCTTGGGATCACACCTTTTTGCACATAAGCATGGACTCGCTTGATGTGTACATATAATCCTGCCTAGAGTACGGCAGGGGTTGAGTAGTTGTACTCTACTACAACACTGTCAGCACTCTGCCTTCGGGTAGAGGGCGCTCTCTGCTTCCGAGCAGAGAGCAATAACCCAGTCGTGGTTCCGCCGAAGGGTAGAAGCACGACTGGGTAAAAATAGACAGACATTTTTTGGCCGGGCCATATAGCCCGGAAAGCCCAGATATAAACTGACCATGTGTCATATGTTGCCCTTACTGGGAGGGACAGCTAAATAATGAGTAGTTGTACAGCCACTTAGTTGGTCAGTAAGTTTGTGCATATTAAGTTGCAGTTGTTTTGGATATAGACATATTACCTGGACATACTTCTTCACTATAAGACTATATATATTGATTTCTACTAATAGTATTCCTAGTATTCCTGAATTGACTAACCTGTGTTCCAGTTTGTATATTTTCTATCTCCATATCTGTTTTTGTTATTTATTATTTTGTGTGGTTTCTCAATAAGAATCCACAACAGCTTCACTCTGTGTTTTCTAGAAATATTTTTATGGCAACTATTCTGACAAGCTTTTTTCCTGGTTTCTCGATTTACCGTTTAAATAATTACCTGTAACCGCCTCTTCTACTCGAATAGTTTATTTTCTCCCACTTCCCGCCTGTGAAACCCGTTTTTGTTTACCTGCTCCCTTGTGATAGCTACAACCTCCGAAATTTTAAATGCAACGTCAATTGCCATCTTATATCTTTTGCGCGTCAGAAACAATCTTGCACATTTATAAATCTACCATTTGTCCGTGAATTGAATACTGTTGCCATATCTGGTCGGGTTCTCTGTGTTCTCGAAAAAATCCAAAACATGATCTGCAATGTAATTGGTCCTTACTTGGCATCTCGACTTCAGTCACATACTCACCGACATGACATGGCTTCCCTCTGTCTTTTCTACAAATATTTTCATGGTAACCACTCTGACGAGCTTTTATTCCCCTGGCGCTCCGATTACATGAATTTAAGCATGACACTTGATTAAGATCATATATTTTTCTGGTGAAAACGCTAAATGCAAAGGCGCTACTTATAGTTTATTTTCTCGAAACTTTCTACCTATGAAATTCACTTCCGTTTACATGCTTCTAAAAACAATCTTCAAAAATTTAAGTGCAACAGCAATCGCTTTTCATGTGTTCTTGAATCCTATTCATCTTATGTTCTTTGCTCAGCAGCCTATTCTCAATCTTTTCTCTTACTTTCAATCCTTCTAATCCCTTCTGTCGTAGTAAAATTTTCATCCTGCTTAGAATGAAATGCTTAATTAATTTGAATAAATTATACCCACGAAAGAAAATCGCAAAAATTCGGTGGATTTAAAGAGCTTTTGTAAATCTAAACGGAGTACGAAAGTTTGCCGCAACCATTGGTGAGCAGTATATTTACTAAAGTAATCACCAACAACAAAATGCAAATATGTATATATTAGTAATACACATACAAGTCTGCTGGCTAGACTTCCACTTGCTTCCAGCCGGGATCGAAAATCGACTGATCTACTATCAGTCGGACTAACTTACTCCCTCAGCCATAGGCGCATGAAATGAGAAAATAGAAATTTTAGGCTGTTATATATATATGCGGTGTATACACACGCCAGCCATTTATTTCGTTACTGGTGAGTAACTCATAAATCGCAGAAGTGGTAGCTGTTTTTTAAAATGTTCCTCTCTAGAGACCTTAATCGTAATGAGGCCATGATATATATATATATATATATATATATATATATATATATATATATATTTCATTACCCACTAAAAGTTAAGTTTATAGGAATAAAAGTATTTTTAATCTATTGGTTTTTAGTTGACATCAATAATTTTTATTATCATTGTTTAAAAACAGATATATCAATTCAAATATGAGTATCCACAAGAAATAATGTTCATGCTAATATATATATATATATATAGATGCGATGGATAAATTTTCTAAATTTAGCAAAAATTAAAAAAACATTGACATATCATTTTAAAATATATATTTATCAAAATTACGCATAAAAGACTAGATATATTCAACAAAATCGTTGTTGATTTCAACCACATCCTCCAGACGACTTAGGAATATTCTCCAACTCTTTTTCACTGTCTCTTTGTTTAAGTTAGTCAATGATGTCTTTATCTTTTGCTTTGTGTTTATCTTTGGTATTACAAGGAGTTTTGTTGGTCTCTTGCTCAACTGCACCCCACACATAGTAATCAGAGGGTTCGCAGTCCAGAGAGTTCTGTGGCCAGATGTAAGCGTTGATGTAGTCGCAGAAATTTTCTGACAGCCATGTCTTGGTTCTCTTGCTTCTGTAACATAGTGCAGAGTTCTGTTGTCAAGCATAATCTCTTTTAGCAGCCACCCTATTCACCCAGGTCCATACTACCCCATCAAGGAATTTAATACAGGCCTTGGAAGACGAATCGAATCATAACGTCCTCATTATTATTGATCACTCTACACAATTTTTTCAATCATCTTTAGACTCATCTAACTCTTTCCAAATGCTCTACACTGTCTTTAGATTGACACCAAAACACACTGAACTGTTTGAGTTGGAGCTAACGGTGCGATTGTCAAGCAGTACAGCATGTTCTTTCCGAGTGAAATGTGTCATAGTGCTCCTTTCTCACTGATGATGTCCAACTGACCCGACTATACTGGGCAGATGATGAATAAAAAACAAACAGCTCGAATGCGCTAAATTAAATATACGAAATGGTTACAATTCAGTCATCTCAGCCCTTCTCTATTTCTTAACTTTGTTCTTGTTTTGGCGGCCTTTGTCAGTTTCATGAAATACATCAATATCTGTTATCGTTGTTGCCCTCTGAATGCAAAAGCCATGAGTTTTGATCCCTTTTGTTTTATTAAAAGAAACTTGGTCCCCAAGGTGGCTAACTCAGTTCCTATCTCGGTGGATCGAATGTTAATAGTGTCTGTTATCACTTGCCAGAATCGAACTCATTTGTCAATACATGCATATATGTAGCCAGCGAATTATCACGCGGAAAATCAGAATCGATCGCCGTCGACATATACGCACTGTCCACGTGATTCTGCACTTATACTATCTACATACATTGACAGATCGATCTATGCAGTAAGACAGACATGAAAGGAACACACGCGCGCACAATATATATATATATATATATATATATATATATATATATATGTGTATATATATATATATACATATATATATGTGTGTGTGTGTGTGTGTGTGTGTGTGTGTGGGAAATGTATATATATATATATATATATATATATATATATAGGAAAGAATATTAATAAAAAAGTTTTGAATTTAAAAATGTACTTTTTTTTAACAGTATTTGTTTATTTTTATTATATTTTATATTTCAGACCGCCCTCGGTCCTTCATCAGAAACAACTCTGAAATATAAAATATAATAAAAATAAACAAATACTGTTCAAAAAAAGTACATTTTTAAATTCAAAACTTTTTATTAATATTCTTTCCTATACATATTAAGACAGTATACGTGGATGATCATCACTATATATATATATATATATATATATATATATATATAATTCTATAGTAATATCGAATTACTAAATTCTAAAGTAGAGTTTAATATTCATAATTAATTTAGAAATTTTTCTCTAAATAAAATTAAGAATTTTATAGAAGTAAGCGATTTACTAAATTATAAAGTCGAGTTAATAACCATAATTAGATTAATTATATATACTGTCCTTAACACACACAAAACTTCAACTATTACCTTAAATATAAACACACCTATTACCTATCTGCCTATTACCTTAAATATAAACATTCTACTTTCCCCCTACATTAAAGTCTACTTATTCTGCACTTATTACCTGCATTTATCTAGCACCTAAATAATCCTAACATTAAAATTTACCTCTTACATTAAATTTTACCACAAACGGTGATATAATTTAAATTTGAAATTTAATAGAAAAAATAGGTTTCCAAACTGTGATCTAATTAGGATTTAAAATTTAATTGAAAAAATCGACTTCCTGAATCCAAAATTATGATTAAATATACACATTTAGATTATTTACAAAAACCCTACTTATATACACTAAATATTCTGTACTGAATACGCATCCCACCCCTAACCTGTCCCTCTAAGAAATCCTAAAAGATATAGACTAGTCACAAGATATATATAAATAAAACTTACAATCCCCACACCAAAATTATAAAGGTCAATCAGCAATACTTGTTCCCTTATCACTAAACCCACACCATATACACAAGTGACTAGATATAAGAATAGAAATTTAAAATTTAAAATTTAATAGAAAAAACGGTTTCCAAACTATGATCTAATTAATAATTAAAAATTAAAAATTTAATAGAAAAAATATATTCCCTAAATCCAAAGTTAAGATTAAATATACAAACTTACATTAATTATAAAGACTCTACTTAAAAAAAAAATATCCGGCGCCACCCACTACCGGCTCTTCTAAGAAATCCAAAGGATATAGTCTAGTCACTAGATAATAAAAACTTACAAGGTTAAATCTGTATAGAAATCAAAAACTCTCATTAATCAACCACTTTAAAAGAACACCCTCTCCAAAAATTCCAATTCAGAGACTTATTCCCCTATCACCCATCCCCACCAACACCTCTAACAAAACTAAACAAATATAAGAAAAGAGGCTTTCCATTACTTTACACACCGCCTGATGAGACATTGAAGTTTCAATATCGAAACAAAAGTACCTTTGTAGGGGATATATATAGAAACATTATGTACAGGTTCTAAAATATAATTTATAATAAATATTCACTGCTTTATATATTATATATCGAGCACTGTTTTAAATTAATGTTTTGAACGTTGTAAAAATTCTTTCTTCGTTCTGTATTCAGTCAGATATATATATATATATATATATATATATATATATATATTTCTGTGCGTGTATATTTATTATAACTTATAGTTTAGAACCTGCACAAATTATTATGTGCTACAAATTGTACATTTTGTTTCGACATTGAAATGACACTGTCTCATCAGGTAGTGTGGAAAAGAATGAAAAGACTTTTTCTTATATGTGGCGAATTATGTGTGAGATGTAGGTGGGGTGAGAGATAGGGAAATTAGTCTTGTAAGTTGTCCGTTAGAATTTTGAGTGAAAAGAAGGAATAGGTAGGAAATAGAGTTGATAAATGAACGTGTTGAAAATTTTGTAGGCAGATTTAACATTAGAAGATAAGGTATAGTCTTTTATAGCTTAATGTCTGATTTTCTTCGGGTTTAATAAAAGGAGAAATTAAGGAAATGTATATAGGTTGGAAGGAGTAGGAGTAGATGCGATGAAGTGGGAATGTAGTTACCATTTTGCGAAACTATCTTTATTATTGAATTGTACAACACAATATTTTTGTATTTAAACTTAGTTTTATAATTAATCTATTTTTGCATATTTAACCTTAATTTAAAATTTAGGAAATCACTTTTTCATATAAAACTTTAAATTAGATCACAGGTAAAAATAAGGTAAAATTTGAGGTAAAAATAGTTTTAACAGTCAACCTGATGAAACATTGTCATTTGAATGTCAAAACAAAATGTACACTTTGTAGTCGTTAATAATTTGTACATGTTCTATACTATAATTTATAATAAATATTTAGAGCTCTATTTTATATCGAGTACTGTATTAAATTAATGTCTTGAACGTTGTAAATTTTTATTCGTTCCTTATTCACCTGGATATATATATATATATATATATATATATATATATATATGCAATTTGTTATATATATTATATTATTTATATATTATATATACGCGGTGCTTATTTAAAAGTGCTCAATATCAGTGATAGAGCTAACATATCGCAAAAGCGTGAAATCTAGGGTCACAAACTCACATCTAAGTGACTATATATATTTTGGGGTGGGGCACCAATCTCTTTTTTTGTTTTTGCAGATCTCGTTAAAAATGACAAAATGTATTATGGTTAAGTTTTTAAAAAGATTTTTTTTCCTGTAAGCTTATGATTTTTTTTTTGTTTTGAGGACATAAATTATTTTTTTTTATCAGAGTGGTTACGGCCATATTTTTAGTCACTACTGAAGACGAATGTTATTTTACGTATACCAGAATGTATATACTTTATGTAGAGTAGTGTGTATGTTCTAATGTAGAGTAGTGTGTATGTTCTAATGTGTATGTAAGGATGTTGTTAGCCTGTTCATAGTTGATATTATTGAATGTTTGTTTTTTATCAATAATTCCTCTATTATTTTTATTTTTATTTATTTATTTATTTGCATGTTAATGATGGTATGATATTTGTGTTATCAACAAGTAGTTACAGATATGGTTTTGGTAGGTCTCAGTATACGCTTAAATAAGATCGAATTGAGTTTTATTTTAAAGATACAGCGTGAGTCTTCGGGTCAGTTTCGAAGTTATGTATCTATCTATATATATATTTAGAAATTATAACATGAATTCATGTTATAATTTCTGAATAAATATTATTAGCTCTACTTTGTTTTGAGCACTTTTTTAAGAATAGTGTTTATTTGGATACGGAATATTATTCAATCCATACGTACCCTATACTTGTATATATATATATATATATATATATATATATATATATATATATATATATGTCGGATTATAATTTCATGTCTTAATTTCAGAATAAATATTATAATTTCTGAATAAATATTATTAGTTCTACTTTGTATTGAGCAATTTCTTTAGGATAGTGTTTCTTTTGGATACGGGATATTATTCCATCCACACGTACCCTATACTTATATATATATATATACACATGAAAAAATACACATGCAAACCTCAACAGTTGTCGGTTAAATTTAATCCGATATATATATATATATATATATATATATATATATATATATATATATCGGATTAAATTTAACCGACAACTGTTGAGGTTTGCATGTGTATTTTTTCATGTGTTTTTTTTTCAATTTTCGAATATGACTAATAACTCAATCTTCACTAACACAGGGACACCGTATAGTTCTTAAAAATGACTGTAAGAAAGTACCGAAACAAAAAAAAAATAGAACTAATCTGGCTTTATCTATAAGTATTATGTGTTGTAATAGATATCGCCTCATAATGAGAGTTGAGGAGCCGATTTCGAAAACCAGTTAAATTCGCTGCATTAACTTAAGCGCAAATAACCTTGGGGAAGGTATGAATCCATCTTTTCTCCCTCCAGCTATGAGTTGAATAGCAAAATATTTGATTCTATAGCATTGGTTTACAACCAATCTAACGTAGGAAGAAATGCGGTAAAATCTGTGTCGTCGGCCATGGATCGAAAAAGATATGGTCGCCAAATCGAGTATTAACTATAGAACGTAACTGGTTAATTATATATATTTACGCTTTCTAACACTGATTGAGCACTCTGGAAGAATGGGAGACTTTAAAAAACAGTAGCTACTCTAGCATCTACGCATCGTTCATTCAGCAATGAATTAGAACACTCTTAGCTTTTGGGCGTGTATAATGATAATATACACGCTAAAATGTCTGCCTCCTTCTGACGAGCGCCTGTAGCTCAGAGGTAGAATCGCTGGGTAAAAAGCAATCTTCTGTCTAACCGTACTGATGAGCTGTGATACAGCGAAACAGATCTGTCTGTGGATGACTATATATATATATATATATTACGTTGTCCCAAAAGTTCATAAACACTTGCGAAATGTATCTATATGGTCCAGCACTATCGATACAATCGATGGGTTTAGAAAGGGCAAGAGACATCGTCGGTTCCAAAACAAGATCGATTCGGCAAGTTATGTTGTGCGCTTGGTGGAACTTTGAAGGAATAGTGCATTCTGAGTTGGTTCCGAATGGTTGTTTCTGTCGGCAACTTGAGCGGGTCTACGAAAAGTTGAAGCAAAAGTACCCGGATCTGATCAACCGAAAGCGCGCTTTGATGCAGCAGGACAATGCAAAGCCACACACCGCCAGGAAGACCAAAGACAAGTTTGAAGAGCTGGACGGGGTTAAGGTTTTGCCACACACAGCCTACAGTCCTGACTGTGCTCCATCAGATTACGGCCTTTTCCGCTCAATGCAATACTTTCTGGAGGGCCGCCGATTCGACTCGTTTGATGAAGTCGAGGAAGCGTTTCAAGAATTCTTTGATTCGAAGCCGGCTGAATAGTACTTTGACCAGATCCGAAAGCTTTCAGATTGATGGCAGAAAGTCTTCAAAAATGATGGTCTTTATTTTGAGCAATCATTTCTGTTGTTTTTGTGTGTAAAATTTTCATTTTTGCAAGTGTTTTCTGGTAACCTTAGATTTTGCGAGTAAAATTTCAATTTTTTTGCAAGTGTTTACGACCTTTTGGGACAACCTAATATATATATATATATATATATATATATATATATAGTGAGCGATTTGTTTGTTACTTAATAACACAGTATGTTAGCTTATCTTACAAATCGAATTTATCTAGACTTAAAATACAATACAAACCCTTAGAGAAAAAACATATTATTTTTAAGCGAAATCTACAGCCATACAGTGTAAATTTTCTTTAAACTTAATTATTAAAAAAACGAATGATTAGCGGACGAATGTTTATGTGGATTTTAGTCCTTATTTTTGCCTGGGGAACCCGCCCATTCAAGTTTGTAAAATTACAATAGGATTTGTTTTCGATGTTGTAAGTTTTGGTTTGATAATGGCTAAAAAGTTTTCTAAAACGCTTATGAAAATAAATATTTTGAAAAAATTCTCTATTTCCTTGTACTGACAAATTGCAAAAACATAAAGATGCTGGTTAAATAATAAGTGAAATATTAATTACATCTTTCCTTGTCTGCCTTATTTTAAATATATATATATATATATATATATATATATATATATATATATGAAATGATTCGTTGAAACATTATTTTTGATCGATACTCGTATTTAAGTAGATATTCTGTTTATGATCAAAGAGTATTATATATCTATTTCTACCAGTTTGATTATCTACGATAAATTTTTTTTACGAAAATGTGTGTCATTCGGCAGGATTCGAATCTGCGACCCCTTTCCACATAGGGGAAGCTACTAAATGATCTGGCGCGTCTTAGACCTCTCGACTACGAATGGCGAAGTCAAGTTAAATATAATTTAATATATATATTATATTATAATTTAATATATATATTATATTATAATTTAATATATATATATATATATATATATATATATTAAATTATATTATCTTATATTAAATTAAATATAATGTTATATATATATTTATCTATTTACTGTAAATTATATTTTAAAATATGTACAAATTGTTGTTTTTTTAATAAATATTTACAAGTCGGGTAAAAAGAATCTACCTCATGCAATGGAGGGGTGCAATGGATGTAATCAAATGGTTCGAGAACCTTAGGGAAAAATTCTTGCCACTTTTCTACAATTTGCCATTGTGGATTTTTACACGTCGACACCTGAGGACGTTTTCCCTCTTGCCCGTGAATTCGCGGAATTCTTCTGGGACATCTCAAAGGATGAAATCAAAATAATTTTGAACTGTAGAAAATCAATTCTCAGCCACAACAACGAACAGTGGACATAAATTCAGCGGATAATTTCGATTTATTTATGGGATCCCTGGATTCTGCAGAAACTTCGGATCTAGTAGGGCTATTCCTATTGTACAACCTCTCGGCTTATAAAGAAATTGGCCCCAACAACATAGGACTCTATAGAGATAACGGACTCATGATAATAAATAAATCTACTTGGGTAAGGTCGATAAAACTAGAAAATTAATTCATAAAGTCTTTGAATCTTTTGGTCTTAACATAGTAATTAATCCTAATATCAAGCAATTTGACTTCCTAGATATAACATTAGACTTAGTATCGAATACTGTCTAACCGTACATGAAAAATAATTCCAACCCAATCTATATAAACCCCAATTCTAATCACCAACCATCCATTATCAAGCATATCCCATCATCAGTGGAAGGCCGCATTAACACCCACTCCTCAAATAAAGAAATATTCGATAAACACAAAATAATGTACGATAAAATTCTTAAAAACCGTGGATATTAATCATCCAAAATTAACTTTGTCGAAAAATTCAAGAGCTCAGAAAGAAAAAATAGAAACAGGAAAATCATATGGTATAACCCTCCTTTTAATCAGTTAGTTAACTTTAATCTGGGACATAATTTTATTTTAACTAATAAATAAGAATCATTCCAGAAATAACCCCCAAAGCAATATATTCAATAGGAATACAATAAAACTTAGCTATAGCTGCTTTAACAATCTAGAAAAAAATAATTAAATTACATAACAGTAAAATATTACAAGCAGACAACAAAACTCTAAACACAATAACTATATATAACAATAATAACCCAATAACTCCAACAATAATACATGTCTGTCCCATCATAACAAACTTTGTAACTGTAGAAACTCAAACCAATGCCCCATTCCTAATAAATATTTAACGAAATCCCTAATATATATGTGTTCGATTTCGTCCATGGAAAACTCCAAAGATAAAAAAAATATATATATCGGAAACACCATTAACGTATTTAAAAGGCGCTTTTACAATCACCTCTCATCCTTCAATAACAAAGAGAAACAAAATATGACATCTTTTTCCAAACATTTTGGAATTTATAAAACGAAAATAAACACCTAAAGTTAAATGGAAAATTTTCAAACAAGCAAGAACAGCTAAATCAATTAAGGAACCATTTTTTCTTTGTCTGCAAGAAAACATTGAAATTATTAAATACATAAATATCGACAAACATTTAAACCAGAGGCATGAAACCACAGTAAACTGCAAACACATTAAAGAACTAACCTTATAATCATGTTAAAAATACTGCAAAAGCCAAAACTAGGATCCCCTAGAGACGATAAACCTTCATAGTACTAACAACACTCCCACATCAAATTTTACCTCTTGCACACCACAAACTATAATCTAATTCAAAGTCCTATAGAAAAAAGTGATTTTCTAAATTCAAAATTAAGGTTAAATATACAACATTTAAATTAATTATAAAAACGGTACTTAAATACAAAAATATTCTATAATTGTACAAATAAACATTAAGGATAGGTTCAATCCCATCCCTTCCCACCCTTTACACCTCCTTACTCTCCACATCTGATAAATCCAAAATATAAAGGGTATCCAGGCGGCCATAAAAACATATAAACCATCTTAATGTTAAATCTGTCAACAAAATTCCCGACACTTTCATTATTCAACTATATCACTTACCCACCCCACTTTCTTTAAATTTCTAACGGACTTTTTACAAGACTTATTCTCTTATCGCTAACCTCCACCAACTTCCCATACACAACTCGCCAAATATAAGAAAAGAGGCTTTCCATTCCTTTCTACACCACCTGAAGAGACATTGTAAGTCCAATGTCGAAACAAAATGTACAATTTGTAGCGGATATCTATAAAAAAATTACGTGTTCTAAAATATAATTTTATATATATATATATATATATATATATATATAGAGAGAGAGAGAGAGAGAGAGAGAAAGAAAGAGAGAGAGAGAATAATGTATATGGATCGATGACTTTTTACATTAAGATTTCAATTAAAATCTCTATGTACATATAATTTATTTTTACAGTACTTGCTGTAAAATGTCAAGGCAACTCATGATTGTTTTTATTCAAAAGTGATTTTCAATTCGACTTATCTTGCAAGTTTTGATTTATTTATTAGGTGACAATAAGCGACAGTAGTGCAATTAATTCGCACAAAATATAACAACCACATTTACTACCTCCTTCTCAGAAAGAAGCTGTTCGTTTTGGTGGTAATAAAACAAAAATATATTCTTGTTATACATGGAAGATATATACCGCCCCCAAAAAAGGGGGTGTACATTTTAGCGGACGATACATTTACTGTAAAATGAATTGACTTTCACGGTATTATTCGCAAAATTATTTTATAAGGTTCATGTATCCTTCGGTCAAAACCATTCCGGTAGTAAATATATTCATTTACATGCATTCATAACAAAAGAACCCCAATAACAATAACATATGCTTCCAAGCAGTAACCCAACAATACATGTTCTTTCAATAAGAATTCCTCGAGCATGAAAATATACATGAAATATTATAACGAAAATAGACATGTCGTCATATTATCCTTTCAAATTGATTTGCATATAACCTTATCTGCAATCAATCAATCAATAAACATCAAAATAACTTTTATATATGCATACAACATTCCATTGCCAAAGCAGATTTTTAGGATGAATAAAAAATAAATACAATATACAATTTATACAGTAATACACAAAAGTCGCCTCCTCCCACGCTTTTCACAAGAACTGATGCGTGAAGGAAGAGCAGATTACGGATTGTACATCTTCCACGTCACTGACAGGAAAGAATTTATCATCTTTCAGTTAGCTTTCTGTATTTAAAAGCGACTCACTTTTGGCTGAACAAAATAAAAGTATGAGATGCTCGCCCTGAAGTATAACTGCCTGAGGCAGCACTCTTTATTGCACTAGCGACGGAAGATTGGTAGTCATACCAATGCCAGTGCAACCCACGGATGCGGAGGTTAGACAATCTTTGTATTTCCCCGAGTGTACACTGTCCCCAGTGTGTATCTCTGACAAAAAAAAACAAAAACAAAAAACAAATATGTATGTTAGTCGCACGACAGTTACGATATCAAGGATGCCTACATTACATATGTCCGATTCAACATCAAATATATATTTAAATAAACTTTCCTGTAAATATTCACGATTTAGGAAGATATTAATTTACAACACATGTATACTCAACCGTGAAAATAATAAATAAAATCTTCAAATTCTCGAAACCGTCGTTATCAAACAAACAAAACAATAACAAAATTAAATATATAAGTAGTAACAATCTTATAAAATGCCTATAACAGTAGGGCTGTAATTTTTGGAAGAAGAACGAAATAGTTTAAAACATGAAAATTACAATTTTTGAGACTAAACTATCGCCCGGTTCACACACCACCCACATCTATTGAACAGGTGAAGAGGCTCATCTCTTGTTTCCTGTTTAGGATGCGGTTTCCGGTTTTCACTTTTCCAATCTTTTAACTCTTTTCTTTTTTTTCTTTTTTTTTCTCAATTGGAGTAGATAGACCAAACTATCGCCCGGTTCACACTCCACCCACATCTATTGAACAGGTGAAGAGGCTCATCCTTTGTTTCCTGTTTAGGATGTGGTTTCCGATTTTCTCTTTTCCAATCTTTTCACTCTTTTCTTTTTTCTTTTTTTTTTTTCAATTGGAGTAGATAGACTAAACTATCGCCCGGTTCACACTCCACCCACATCTATTGAACAGGTGAAGAGGCTCATCCCTTGTTTCCTGTTTAGGATGCGGTTTCCGGTTTTCTCTTTTCAAGTCTTTTCACTCTTTTATTTTTTTTCCCAATTGGAGTAGATAGACTAAACAATCGCCCGGTTCACACTCCACCCACGTCTATTGAACAGGTGAAGAGGCTCATCCCTTGTTCCCTGTTTAGGATGTGGTTTCCGGCTTTCTCTTTTCCATTCTTTTTACCCTTATGTAGCCCCCTGCGCATCAGTGGCGTTATCGCCTTACTTGGGGTGATAATTAAAAATTAAGTTACCTTCCTTACACCATGTAACTTTTTTTCAAATCAGCATCACGTTCTTACGTGTATGATCAAAGCACGTAACGATTAAAGCACAAGATATTCATAGCTAAAAACCTTTCATAACATACAACAACATTAATAACGTCTTAACAACAAGCCCCCTAGAGACGACCTTGGATAAGATTGAAAGTACTTGGGACTATAAAAATAAAAATGAAAATAAAATTGCTAAAAATACATACGGCGTTTTTCTTGCTGTTTTTACTTACCATGCTAAGAAACTTATTTATAACTGCGAGAGGATTAAAATAAGATGTATCAAAATTATATAATTAAACATGCTCATACACATATAGTTTTATAACTATATGTGTATGATAAATTGATAAATCTATTGATTAAGGTGCTCAATATCCTGAATTATGCGTGTAAAAGTATGAAAGTGGGTGCATAGACTATTTTGTGCTTAAACTCATATTTCACGCCTGATGATTTCGTTAAAGCATGAAACAGACTGTCGCCGCTGGGTTTTAAGCTTCGTGTCCACTTCGGGACGTTTATACATACATTTAATCCCAGTAAAACATCACAGTCGAGAATTTATTAAATAAATTTATTTTGTCGATGGTATTTAACAAATCTTATATACGATTTGATTCCATGTTTAAAATTATGGACATTTGCTTAATATTGACAGACTTAAAGCAGGATCTTTGCTGTTTGGCAAAATTCTTTGAAAAAGGTTTTCAGTACTTTATAAATATCGGCAAAGTGTGACAATAGACTTTATTTCGGATGTATTCAATTTATTTGTTTCATTAAATCGTTTTTGTTCTCAGTTTATAAAAATATTCTCGCTGATTTTTCATGGAAAGTAATGTTTTATTTACAAAAATTAGCAAGAAATATGTCACTTAAAGTATTGCCAATCGCGAGCCACTATATTTTTCCATCTTTTGAGGCTAACCACGAGTCAGACTATTTTTTTTTTTTTACATCTTCATGAAAATGAACTTCCTTCTCCGGCCATGGGCCATCGATTGAAACAAATGATAATCAAACGGGGTAATGTTTGCTAAATACGGCAGGTTAGGTAAAACACCCCATTTAAAAATTTCAAATAGGTTTTTATAGTATATCAGCCTTTTTCTTTCAATACTCGGCTTAAAAGCATCATCTGTAATCGATGGCGATCTCCTTTGATGATTTCGTTCGGTTTGGACAGCTCATAATATACTACACAACAGCTGATCCCATCAAATGCAGAACAGAAACTTCGAACCATGGATATTCGCTATGTTGATGCATAGCCGAGCTTACCCCACGACCTTGTATCGTAATGTATTCACTTTTGTTCGCCAGACATGATACGAGGCAAAAAACATTAATTTTAGCCGTTGAAGACGCCGTTCGATGTCTCTCGCCTTCAACTCGTACTGCACTCACTGTCCTTGCTTTTGAATAATTCCTAATGCTTACAAACGTTTCGAAACTGTTGTGTGATCAACTCTTAATAATTCTGCAAGTCCAGCTTATGCTTGATATGAGTCTTCGCGAAGTAATGTCTCCAATTCTTTGTTTTCACACTTTTTCGGTGCACGAGAGTGTTCTTTACTTTCAACATCAAAAGAAATATTTTTGAAGCATCTGATTGCGTTGTTTTCGACCGAGAATGATCGCCATAAACCTCAACAAGAATTCTATGTGCTTCAGCTGCAAATTATTTTTAATTAAGTTGTGCAGTAAAATTCTCCGCAAAACCCGATATGTTTAACGCTTCGAAAAAAACAAAGTTGTTTATACATCGGCAAAATTACATACACTGAATTTCAAGATTATAGTATTTCCTTTTGTGTTGCCATCTGAGACTATACGAAAACAGTTCTTGGAACGCCATCTGCTGGAAAACAGCAAGAACTTATTCAAGGTCTTAATATTATTCAAAATATGTATAATAAATAGGTAATACCCAACAACATCTTTACCTACATTTATTTTACTAAACGCATTGTGACAGCCTTCAAAACCTAACCATAATCCTAATATACACAATGCTTCAAGCAAACTTTCCTATCCCTACACCTGAGCAAGGATGAATTTGCAACCTTCAGGTGAGTATTTGAACTGTCCGAGAAAAGTACAAAGATAGAATGCCAAATCATCTTCCTAAAACGATATCTTAAATCAACACGGTTCCCAACACTATCGGGAGCGACCACTTCCCGGCATGCCTCAAGTTACCAAGCCACAAACATTCGTTGGACTGCCTGTATGAGTTCTGCATAATCTTTCATCTTAATAATAACATCAACGTTTTGACGATGAAACTTTACTTTCAGTAAGTTTGTGGCCTTCTTCATTACACCATGATGTTTATTAGAAAAGATTATATAAAAAAAAATTTCAAAAAAAAATTACAAAAATACTTTGGTAACCACAAAAGGAAGAAAAAAATAAAAAATAAGTAAATAAAACAAAATAATCTATCTATTTATCTATCTATCTATCTATATATATATATATATATATATATATATATACAAAATAAAGTAAAATAAAATACAAGATGTTACGCACATAAACACGTACACATGACACACTAGTCATAAAAGGCCCTCTTCCATTTTGGCAAAAGTCAAACTAACGGTCAGGTCAACACATACGTAGATAAACTACATATTAAAACACACTGATACCATCAGACCATAAAGATCCCAACTATCAATCACACATATATATATATACCATAAACACACACACATACATACTCTAGCACACACACACACGCACACACACACTCACTACAATTAGCGACAGCAGCAGCAGCCAGGAAGGACCATTCGTTGAAAGGCACGGACTCAAACATAAGCTCTTCTACCATTCTGAATATAAGATTTTATTCTCAAAATATTAATGTATAATAAATCGGTAATACCCAACAATTTATTTACCTTCCTTTATTTTACAAAAAACGCATTGTGACAGCCTTCAAAACGCTACCATATTTCTAATATGCACAGTGCTTTAAGCAAAGTACAAAACCTTCCTATTCAAAATATATTTCACTGTTATTTAAACAAAGGGTTACAGTTTTTATTCATTTTGTTTTGAAAATTACATCCTCCGAATGGGAGCATCTATTCACCATGTATTGTCTTTTGACGATTTCTAAAGTAACTCGATCAATTTCGAGTATTCTTTCAGATTGTTTTTTTAAAAGAATCTGGAAATACCTTCTTGGGAAAGATCTGGAAATACGTTCTTGGTATTTTCAGCTCATAGTGGCAGTGGTCACTCTTCTAGATCCTTTAGTACTAATTCTGGCGTCTCTGTCTTTGTTCCTACTTTTTTCTTGTTTGTCATCACCTTCATGATGGCGTCAGGTCTCAACTTGGTCCCTACACGATTTACTCTTGTTTCGAAATTAAGTCTGATCAACTCATTATGTTTAAATTGGCAGTTATCTTAAAATGTGTGTTGTGAATGCGAGTAAAGGATGGTTGTTAAAGGATATCTGGTAATATTAACGACTTCAAAACAAAATGGCTGTCTATTAATCATCTGAGAACGATTTTCTAACTTCAATTAAAATGGCTTATGCTAATCTCCAGTATAAGTGACTTGTTGTGCCTTCTAGATCTAACATTCTCGGTTGATATGAAGAGAAAAATCTATATCGAATCTATCACAAGATTCGCTAATAAGAAAGTTCGTTTATTGTGTACAGCTGAAACTACTTGGATGTTCGACACAATACATTATATATATATATATATATATATATATATATATATATATATATACATATATATATAGTGTATCGAGAAAGCAGATAATGTTCTAAACATATACTGTTAAATATAACAGACAATGAATGTCTCTTATTTTTAATCATCAGCCGTTCTAAACATTGTATTTTGGAATTTAATTTCAGGTGAAAATAGAAACAAAAATTCTACAACATTTGGATAGTTTTTTATTATGTTGGTTCTAAGCTTTCGACGCACCTGAGCCATCTTCAGAGAGGTTACAAGGACGTTAACATAAAAAACCACCATAATACGTCATAGAACCGTATTACAAATTTACGAACTGCGTTTGCTATTTGGCAACTGATATCGTTGCTTAGCAAAGTTTTATGTCAACACAAGATTAAATAGTCGCTTATGGTGGATGTTTTTATGTTAACATCTTTGTAACCTCTCTGAAGATGGCTCATGTAAGCCGAAAGCTTAGAAACAACTTAATTAAAAAAATATCCAAATTTTGGAGAATATATACATATATATATATATATATATATATATGTGTGTGTGTGTGTGTGTGTGTGTGTGTGTGTGTTTTATATTTTGACAGCAATGCCCTTTTTGTACAGGATATTTTGAAAATGATTGGCTAGGCTTTGCAATAAACCTGTTATATTTTTTTGCAGGGGCCTAAGAGATTTATTTCGGTGTCATAGGGAATGTCAAGAAAATCGAAATATTAATTATGAATATAACCACAATAATAAATTATAAATTTAACGTAGGCTACAGTTCGTACTAAAAGGGATGAATATAATATTGTATTTAAATGTTTGATAATTAAATATGGTTGGGAAACATGGATCCGTAAAGAAGTCCCACAGGCGAAAAATGCTGGAAAAAAGCTTTTAGCATAGAATTTACGTCTACATATAATATGAAAGGAAATAGCAATTTCATAAATGAAAATTGAAAAACAATGACTTATTTTGTGTTATATAAGAGCAGAAGTGTATGACACCTAGTGAGAACCGTACTTTATCTGATAAAACTCACATTCGATGCAATTCATTTTTTACATCAGGTTGATCCTTAAAGAATTGATGGAGATGCTCAGCAGCCTCGACATATTTAGGAAAAACATTAGGGTGATTAAGAATCTCTACTGGCAGCAAACTGCCTGCATACAGACAGGTAACAAATTCAGCAGATATACAAAGATAGAAATGGGCGTAAGACAAGGATGTGTATTTTTACCGGATCTATTCAACTTGTACAGAGAGACTATTTTGAGGACCCTAGTTGATCTGCGAGGATTTGTAATCTTGTCACGCTTATCAGTTACAGAAAGTAGTTGAAGAGAGTGAAAAGAAAGGACTACAAATAAACTGCAAGAAAACCGAATGCATGGTCATCAGCAAAAAGAGCAACTCAAAATGCGAAATACAGGTGGAGGATATTCAAATCAAACAGGTAAAAAAATTTAAATATCTGGGAAGTATTCTAACTGAAGACGGAAAGTGCAACACAGATATCCAGAGGCGAATTGGTATGGCGAATAACGCATTCCAGAAGCTGAGTAAAGTATTAAGACACAGGAAACTTTCACTAGAAACAAAGTAGACAGTACTTGATTGCTATGTGATGTTAGTTCTTTAATATGGTAGCGAATGTTGGACAATATCAACAAAGATGAAGGGAAAACTTGAAGCAGCTGAAATGTGGTTCTAGAGAAGGATGCTGCGGATATCACGAACCAAGCATTGACAGGTTTTGGAAAGAATGGAAACAAAAAGGAAATTAATATTGAGCATCAGAAAGAGACAACTGAAGTTTCTAGGGCATGCAATGAGGAAAGAGGGCTTAGAGAACCTGATACTAACAGGCCAGATAGAGAGAAAAAGAGACAGAGGAAAGCAGCGGATAACATATTTGAAGAGCCGGAGCAGATGGATGACAGAACGAGGACAGCAAGATGTTACAGGCCAAAGCGTGCTAAGAGCCATCAGGGGTAGGGAGATGTGGAAGGCCATGATCGCCTACGTCCTGAAGGGATAGGGCACATAGAAGAAGAAGATATATGCCAAGTGTTTAAAAGAAATTTTAATGTGGTTAGAAAGTGGGAGATCAATTCTATATTATAATCAATATATAAACTGATCCCTCATTTTATGGGCATGCTAGTTTCGATACATTTATATTCTTGATTTATGGGCTTGAGCAAATGGATGGCAGAGCGGGGTTTGGGTGGGGTAACAGGAGAAAGCGTGCTAAGAGCCACCAGGGATAGGGAGACGTGGAAGGCCATGATCGCCTACGTCCTGAAAGACTAAAGAGCCTAATAATCAGGAGAAAAGAATTGAAATACTGCTAACAACAAATAATGTCGAATTAACATCTACGTATTGGAAAGGGTTTTGCTGAAATCTGTTGGCAAAGCTTCTGAGGCCAATGAGCTCAAGGCAGGCGTTCCACAAGACTGTCTGTTCGGTTGTACTATTGTTCTATTTTGTGTTAATGAACTCTCATTATCAGTAAATAAATATTTAAATGATACTACAGTTTAAGAAAGCGCCACTAAGTATCTGGATGACCAATGCATGAGAAGCTGATTTCACTTCTGATTGAGCTCTAACAGTTCAATGGGAAAGACAATCTTGTAACATTCAATACCACCAAAACTAAAGCTAATAATTTCACATCACCCCCGAGTACACCAAGAACGCTATCCAGTCATTATAAATGGTTGCACAGTGGAAAAAACTCATTGTTGTTGTTATAAATGAAATCAGTAAAGATGCTTTAGAGTGAGCAGCTCCTTACAACGTTTCAGAAATTATCTGACCCCACCTGACGTTATCGAACATTTCAAGAGTCAGATCAGACACAAAACGGCGCATTGTTGCCATATATAGCCGGAGAAACCCAATCCACACTTCCCGTCATAATTTTCGTCCGAAAGCATCTGTAGATTTTTGGGAGTAATAAATTATTTTTCATACAGCAATCTCTTTCCCACAGTCTAAAAGTAGTATGAATCTCAATCGCTATTTCTTTGAAAAAATTTTCTGAGCTACATTTATTAACTCCAGAAATTCAAACTTTAACATCTAGGACTCGTGCCAAACATTTTGCTTGTAGTGTGTATATATATATGAAATTATTCGTTTTGAACATTATTTTCGATCGATACTCGTATTTAAGTAGATATTCTGCTTATAATCAAACAGTATTATATGTTTATTTCTACCTGCTTGATTATTTACGATAAATTTTTTGTTGCGAAAATGTATATCATTCGGCAGGATTCGAACCTGCAACCCCTACCCCCACAGGGAAGCCACCAAGAGATCTGGCGCGTCTTAGAATTAGGTAGAATCGCCGACTGATGACAATTAGGTCGAGTTTAAATCCTGGCTAAAAGCAATCGGACGTGTAATCGTACTGATACAATTTCTACTCGAATAGCTTCTTTTCTCGCACTTCCCGCCTGTGGAATTCACTTCCATATACTTGCTTACCCGACAGCTACAATCTCCGGGAATTTAAATATAAGGTCAATAGACATCTTCTATCACACTAACTCGCATCTATTCTCTCAAACTCTCTTCCCATCTACCCCACCTCCATCCCCGGTATCCTCTTCCGTCTATTACCCTCCTCCCGACATTTAGTATAATTAACCACTCTTTCTCATCAATTTCCTCCTATGTAACCCCCTGCGCAACAGTGGCAGTAGAATGCCTTGCTTGGGGTGAAATGTTTAAAAAATAAAAATAAAAAGTATATTTGTATTTGTAAGCCTAAGAACAAATAAAGTAAAAATTTACAGTTCGTATCATTTACTTATTACTTATCATTTACTTATAATACAAATTAGAGCAATATCTTATTATAATATTTTTATAATAAGTGATTATAATAAAAACATTGTACATTGCTACACAAAGGAATTGATTTTTCAATAATATGAACTGTACTTTGTCAGGCGATGGTTGGTAACTGGTGAGAAAATGATATTTACGGAAATTTAAAAAGGGTTTATAAATTTTATTCCAAGAGTTAAAATTAAGTATAAAGTTAGACTTCAAAATATACTTGTGAGCACTTCTCAATTAACCTTTTAACGTAAGATCTACGCTAAATAAAAAATTAAGTCAGAAGTTGGCGGTGGAGGTGGGTGACATATTTTAAGGATAAACTAGCGGTTAGTCTTATCATCATTCACGATTGTGCATGGTATTGCAACGACAAATGCATTATGTATACAGTCAAATATGGTGGCCTTTATATATATATATATATATATATATATATATATATATATATTGTATAATTACTTAGATTTTGGTCATAATAAAATTAGACCAGTACACATCTGTATTAAAAAGAGTTCAATAAAATTATATTTTAGAACTTTTCAGTATTATTCATTTGTAAACGATATATATATATTTATATATTATAAATTATATTTTAGAACATGTACATCATTTTTCTATATATATCCACGACAAAGGTACGTTTGTTTCGACATTGAAACTTCAATGTCTCATTAGGAGGTGTGTATATTCACACGGATATATATATATATATATATATATATATATATATATATATATTAAAAAAGGATTAATTCAAAGATGTTGAATAGCCATTTCGATATGAAGATCCCCACGGGGGACGACACATCACCTCAGCAACAGAAAAAACCTTTCAGAAAACTCTTTTTTCTGTTGGCTGAGGTGATCTGTCGTCCCCCGTGGGGATCTTCATATCGAAATGGCTATTCAACATCTTTGAATTAATCCTTTTTTAATATATATATTTGCTCTGTAATATTTTATTACATGGAGCTGTCTTCCTGTATCATTTTTTAATATTAAAATAAATTTTTAATATTAATTAGGATCGGGTTTTTTGGAATTTACCTTCCTGCTTTTTTCCCTTGTATTGAAGTATCTGAATTAAAATATATATATATATATATATATATATATATATATATATATATATATATATATTCTTCATTTCTAAACGAGTGATTACGCGACCTAGTTTTCTACCAAGTGGCGTGTGTGGGCGATTTGCAATAACTGATTTTACCGTTTAACGTTTTTTTTTAAGAACGCTCACGTAACTGTGGATTTTGAACGCTCACGTAGCGGGTAATTTTTGAACGCGCAATTTCTTAAATTACAAGAAATTACAACTAATTTTTAAAATTACAAGATGTTACAACCCTGGATGAAAACGTTATAATTTCTTGTAATTTTAAAAATTGCGTGTTCAAAAATTCCCCGTTACTTGAGCGTAACGAACTACAAATCTTAATACCCTTAAGTTTCTAATTAATTTTTACAAATTCTTGTTATTCATTCCTATTAATAAATTTCTATTTTAACATGAAAAATATATATATTATTATTCTACTCTTCCACTCATCTATACATTCTAATCTCCAATGTACAACCCGCTTCAACCTTCTGATGAAAACTTTCTGATGATGATAACGAAAATAACCTTCTGATAATTCTGGATAAAACTTGTAAGCAACAAAGAGTTTGGTTATGCATGACACAAGGCCGAATTAATAAAACATTAACCATCTCCCTATCGCTTCAAACTCATACAGTTTTCCAGTTGTCTATTACATTTATAAATATCACTTCCTTCTCTACCAATCCCATTCTTATTTTCCTTCAGCCGTTTGCTAATATATTTGTGGATGAAACAGAATGTCAACGATCCTGCTGTACTCCAAACGCTGAACCTAATCACTCAGTTTTTCACACAAGTGTTTTTTTTTTACTACGCGTTTCGCTAGTAACTGTGAAATACATGCTTCTCTTCTAGATCACATCTTTTCCTCTATAACTGACTCTTGCTATGGAGCTCTGCCCTCTTTACAACACTGATCCTGATGTGCTGTTTGTAAATATCTCTTTCTACCCCCCTCTATCCAGGAACTTCCAACCAACATAATATCTTACTCTTATAAATGAGCAAATTGGAACTTGTTCCGTTATGTCCTTCGCGATGTCTCTTCGAACAAAATTTTTAGTCTCCTTGTTCAAGACTGCGCCTCCTTTTTTTCATCCCAGCAATGAAAGTCCGACTGAAACCTCATTCATTTTCTCAAAAATAAGACCGTCGTCGGTTGGTTTGTCTTTATAGCATATCAACCTCGGCGGGTCATTTACTGCCAACTAATTTTTTTTTTTATTTATTGCTGATAATGCCTTTTACTTTCAACGATTTATTGTTGTTGTTTTTTATATATAAGTTTTGTGTCTTTTTTCTTTTCGAATATCAAGATTCATTGGAATTTATTCTTTTAAGAGCAGGGTTCCCACGTCCTACCCTTGTTATTTAACCCATAACTGGATAGAAGGGACGGATTAATACCTTACCCAAGGGTATCAGTGCTTAAGTGAATGCAGGGTATTCAACTGGAATTTGAACTCGGCTCACCGATTTTTCTTTCCGAGCCGATAACAACTGCACCACAACGCACACCCATCACTAAACGCTTTCCCAAGCGGTCACCCATCTAAGTACTGACCAGGCTCAACGTTGTTTAACTTCGGTGATCGAGCGAGAACCGGTGTATTCAATGTGATATGGCCGTAAGCCAGATCAACGTTGGGAGAAAGTCCTTAAAACTGCATAACATCATGACGAAATTCAGAAGTAAATAAACTATAATTTTACATATAAAAGATGTAGTTTCGTATATTTACTGATCTTTTCTACGAGTTTGTATATATTTTTTTTTCTTATTCATTCCTGAAGAATAACAAAGAATTCAGTAGAATCAAAATATAAAATAGCAATGAAATATATGGATTTTTATACTTTGAATTTCTAAAATCAAGAGCAGTGATACAAGGTAGTGGGCAAATTGTTAGACCAAACTGAAAAACAAATTGAAACATGAAATATTAATGTGTTATATATATATATATATATATATATAGAGAGAGAGAGAGAGAGAGAGAGAGAGAGAGAGAGAGAGAGTTATTTCAGATCCAGTTTCATGTACAATTTTCGATTCGTCAGGTGGGGGTTGGGACGCAAGATTCAGAATGAAAGCCGAAAATCGAATCGAATTAAATATTGAGAAGGCAAATCAAACAGATCGATGATCGATTAGTATGCACTTGCTTTGCAGATCTTTTTAGACATGCGAGTTAATTTACATACACCGAGAATTGTAATAGAACCCCCAATACACATTTATATATTTAATGTGTGTGTGTGTGTAAATGTGTGTAAATGAGTATATATATATATATATATATATATATATATATATATATATATAGGCGTATTTAAAAAGTGCATATGTTATTCTATAAGAAATTACATAATAGAATCATCTTGTAATATGTTTCATTCTTCGATATGTTTAATTTTTCCAACTAAATGTTTTTACTGCTAAAAGACTACATACAAGCAAACTTCCGTTATAATTACACTTTTAGAGAAGTCCCGTACACAACCACACACACATACACACACACGCACACAAACACACACACAATATATATATATATATATATATATATATATATATATATATATATATATACACGACTATTTACGCTCTCACACCCTGATTGAGCCCTATGGAATAATGGTAGTCTTTGAAAAACAGTAGCTACGCTGGCATGTACGCATCACTCATTCACTAATAAATTAGACCACTCTGGCTATTGGGCGTGTATAATGGTAATATACACGCTAAAAAGTCTGCCTTCTTCTGCCGAGCGCCCATGGCCCAGCAGTAGAATCGCCGACTGACACCAATTCGGTCGGTGTTCAATCCTGGGTTAAAAGCAATCGGAGTCTAACTGATGAACTTTGATACAGCAAAACGGATCTGTCTGCAGATGACTATATATATATATATATATATATATATATATATATATATATATATATAAAACCTGGGTTTCGAATCTCATCATAGTAGATTTATCAAGAAGAAGACTTGTTGTTATCAGCCTGAAGCATGCAATCGCAGCATAAAAGACCTTTGGAATGTGCCTGAGGAACACACCACGGGTTGATCCAAGCCTTACGAGTGAATTTGGGTGGACGGCTACTATTGTGCAAGCTCGAAGTGACAGTGTATGAATCGTGACCGAGGGTTTGTGCGTCCTGGCCTTGTTCAAACCGGATAACGCACTCTCTCCCAGAAAATCTAACGAAGGCCCGCTTAGCATATTTAGAGTATAAATCAGGAGGGCTATGTGGGTTTTGAACAAACACAAGTGTGCCCGGGCAAGCTTCTGCAATGAGGATTTGCTAGGCGAACTGTTAGACGGGTATCCCGAATACGAGAGACCATCTATTATTATTATTATTATTATTATTATTATTATTATTATATACACTATATGCAGGTTTCGTTAAACATGTCAGACATGTTTCTATGGTTAATTATTTTAATATAATTTTTATGTGATCATATTGTTATGGGGAAATACACCTATTCCTCTGATAATGGACTCTCCCTCGTATTAATAAGAGTTAGCAGGAAGTTAACGGGAAAAGTTCTTGAGAAGTTCTTAGGAGTTCTTAGAAGTTCTAGAGAGTTCTATTGGAGTTCAGTAGAACTACTAGGCAGTTGATATTAGTCGGCAGTTAGCCGAATACTAAGAAGTCAGCTTATAGTGGAAGATTACCAAGTTCCTAACATTTTGGGTACGTTAAGTCGATTAGCAACCGACATAACACGATTATTACATTCAGTGCGAAAACTACTCCACAACAGATACTTAGTTTTTTTTTTCTTTTCAGTATATAATTAATACAAAAATTGTATGAATTTTTTACTTATCCAAGGGTTTTCCACCATAATTTTTGCTTTTATCAACGAATTTTATATTAATTATAGCTTAATATATAAAAATGATTGAACTTCTAACGTCATTGATAAAAATAATAAGTTAACCTACAAGAACTAAATTAACAAGAAACAAAATGATTTAAAATTTTACATTCCCTGTAATGAACTGTGTACTTGATCAACCCGAATTCGTAAATAATTTTATTGGATCTACCCGAACATGTTTATTAAGAGTTACGTTATATCTCTTTGGTAAAAGCTCTATCAGGTCTCATTTAAATACACATAGAGACATGCCAGATTCTATGCGTAAAATATTCGTCGCTAATACAAACATAATAGAGCATTAACAGAATTAGTATTTTTCACTTCGCTAATTGATGTTAACTTCAGCATAGTGACAACAGTAAATTGCAAAACATCGCCGAAGAGAGGACGGATACATCCACTTCCGAAACACGGGAGTCGCAATGATGAAGATAAAATCCCACACCTAAGTGACAAACCGTTACTTTTGCTTATACTACTTTTCTGTCTCTGTCTGCCTCTCTCGCTCTCTCTCTCTCTCTCTCTCTCTCTCTCTATATATATATATATATATATATATATATAATATTAAATATACCAACAAAAATACAAATAGTAAGAGAACAAACTCTACCAAAACTAGTATTAATCAAGCTATAATTTAAATCCTCTTGTATAACCCATCGAGAACAAACTCGGAGGGAAAAAAAGGGAAGTAAAAAAAGAAACAAACGAAGTACATGAACAAAAATCAGGCACTCGTAAGAAAGAAAAAACCCAAGACGAAAACCCTAACACTAAAGCGCTCAATACGAAAGTAGAGCAAACAAAGACAGAAAATCTATGCAAGAGCCAACAACCGACCACGGTTTCGCCTAACGGCTCCTCAGGGAAATTGTCTCCTATTTCTCTGACGAGAGAAATTGGAGGGAATTGTCAGGGAAAATTGGAGCCAATTTCTCTGAAACTGTGGTCGGTTGTTGGCTCTTGCTTAGATTTTCTGTCTTTTGTATATATATATATATATATATATATATATATAAAGAATACCTAGTGAGCCAGACAACCTATCTAGGTTTTACCTAAAGTTCCGTTTGGGTGAAACCTAGGTAGGTTGGCTGTCCGCTCTAGCTAAGTATTGACTGATGTTCATGTACTTAGCTGTTTCTTTTTTAAAACCATTTTTCCCTTGTTCGGAGATCCGTGGGATATTTTTCGACACGAGTATAGTTATTATCTCTCATATATATATATATATATATATATATATCGGTCGAGTTTCGATCCCGGCCAGAAGCAAGTAGATATGTCTAGCCACACTGACGAGCTGTGATACAGCGAAACGGGATTGTATGTGGATGACTAATATATATATATATATATATATATATATATATATATATATATATATATATATATATTTCAAACAAACGCACCGTAGTGGGGGCGCTAGAGGGTGTCGTCAGTGATGTCTTTGCATGGATCACTAGGGGGGTTCGGGTCTCTCAACATAATACCCCCTCACCGCGCCGACCCGACCAGAGATGATCAGTCTCTGGTCCACCCTCAATAAGCGCTTTCCGACCTTGGAAAAATTTGATAACATTTAGGCCCAGCACGAAGTCTCGTAAACGCTTCTGATTGGCGACAGTCAGAGCCACTTTACATTGAGAGGAGAACCGTACAGGAACTCGTCCGAAACTTGTCGAACGATTCGTTTTAAAAATAAATAAATATCTACAAATATATATAATTTTTTAAGTCGTTTCTAAAAAAAAAGATATTATATATATATATATATATATATATATAATATCTTTTTTTTTTAGAAACGACTTAAAAAATTATATATATTTGTAGATATTTATTTATTTTTAAAACGAATCGTTCGACAAATACTCGCTTCTTCAGCAACGGCGAAACCAAAATTTTATTTACTCAAATTGAAATATGTTACAAGATTGTATACCGGTTGATGTCCAAAACATCACCCACACACACACACACACACATATATATATATATGGATTGGTATCAAATATGGATTGGAAAGCCTTCAGAATGATGTGATAAATACCAAAGAGAAGACGTTTTTTAATCGAACATGTTTCTCTTTTATTAAATACTAATCAGAGATTGAGGTATGTAGTAACAAAAAGAAGAAAGGAATTATGGTATTTTTATCTTCCTGGTATTTGAATTTTATTGGTTAATCAGGTTTCATATGCATTTGACTTGTTAAATAACGTTAGTCTAATTTAAGAAGTTTTTAATTTCAACACGCTGAAAACCAGCAAAAATAAATGATGTCTAATAAAAATACACACACACACACACACACACACACACACTTATGAATATACATTATAATCTGAAACTTACATAGACAAACTAGAATATTGATACACTTACATACCTAAATCAGTATTTACTTCCTTTTTTTCAGTTAGGCTGGGAATCAGTTAATATATTAAAGCTTCGAAACAATGCATCATCTCTCCTTGAATTCGATGCGCCATTAATAATATTAACATCGGTTTGATAAGTGAAATGCCCGAGAAACCGGATTAAACAATGAAAGTCAAAGAATGCAAAAATAAAAATTACCAGAATTTGTTTTTCCAATCTTATTCTCTGATGTACACTACCGGCCATAATTATTAGGCCACCCCAGTTTTTTAAAAGAAATGATGTATTTCATACTATTTTTAGTATTTATTGCCAAGTGGATGATTCTTAATAAAAATAAAATGGTTCTTTTGTTATTATTACTTTACAAAATTTTACAAGGCAAGGAAGCAAAGATGAACTCGTCCGATTCACCCTAAATGTTCTTAAATTCTTTCATTTATGTAACCGCATCATTGGTAATTATTAAATATTTATAAATTCATTTGATGAATATGTTATTGTGCAATATTCTAAAATATTAAATAACTGACTGAATATAATAGTTGAAAACCTGATTAAGGCTTCTGTTGGGCATAATGTGGGGGGTTGGTTTTCTATTGTTATGAAATAATAAACTTATCCCCCACAAATTACTACGTAATTATATAATACATCTCTTCCTCCTCTAGCTATGAGTCAAATAGCAGGACAGATTGGGTTCTATAGCCTTGGCTGGCAACCAGTCTACCGCAGAAAGCAATGGAAACCTACTGATGGAGAATCTTCTGCACAGTCAGTCATGTTTTGAAAGAGACATGATCGTCGAAAGCATGTATCACGTTTGTCACTTTACTGACTGACTTCCGATGCAAAAAATTGCACAGTACAATTATTCTTGCTGTATTATTGTTATTTTTATTTTTATTTTTATTTTTGGTCTTTATTTAGATATGCTTGGTCGCTATAAAGTAAAATCAGTACTTTGCCTCTATTAAAACCTGATACGCCTTATCGCTTGGAATTCTTTAATAATGGGAATAGTTCCTTAGAATATGATGATGTCCTTCAGCTATATTACTATCCATTCTTATTCTTGGCCTCATACTTTGTCTTTATTCCTTGGCTGATGTAAGCATATTTGTTGTGGTGCAGTGGAAATCGGCTCGGAATGAGAAATCGAGGAGCCGAGTTCAAATTCCCGTCGAATTCATTACATTCACTTAGCCGCAAATACCCTTGGGAATGGTATTAATCCGTCTCTTTCCTCCAGTTATGGGTTAAATAACAGGACAGATTGGATTCTATAGCCTTGGCTTGTAACCAGTCTACCGCAGAAAGCAATGACAACCTACTGTGAAATAATCTTTTGCCAAGTCTGTTATGTCTCTTTCGAGACATGATCTCCATAGCGTGTTTCACATATAGCATTTTTCTAACTGACTGATGTAAGTATATTTAATCTGTTTGGATGAACTTCCATTTCTGGAATTTGACATCAGTCAAAATGGTTCATTATGTTTCTTTTCATGTCACCCCATCTGCTTTGATTTCTGCTTCCATCACTGTTGAACCATTCACACACTCGAAGTGTATAATTCCCTCTCTTTCTTCTCCGTACCTGTGTTAGTCAAATGATCTCACTGCCATTCGTGGTCTTCTCACACTGATAACATACGACCTCTTTCTGGCGTTTATATCTTCGAATTCTAACCAACAATAAGCCTGCAATGGGAAACAACTAATCCTGAGAAAAGCAGCTTCCTAAGAATTTTTTCCAGTCTTATCGGTCGAGAATATGAGGCTTTCTTTCAGTATTTATTTCCTTGTTTATTGGTTCGAGGGACGATTTACCTTCAAAAGAAGCGGTATCGTCGATTTCTTTTTTTCAAAATAAAGCTCTCAGAAGCACCGCAATTTATACGCGCGCTATATTTCATAAGGATGTGCGTTGTGGTGCAGTGGATATCGGCTCGGAACGAGAAGCCGAGTTCGAATTTCAGCTGAATTCATTGCCTTCACTTACGCGCAACTACCCTTGGGAAAGGTATTAATCCGTCTATTCTTTCCAGTTATGGGTTAAATAACAGGACAGATAGGGTTCTATAGCTTTGGTCGGCAACCAGTCTACCGCAGAAAGCAATGGCAACCTACTGCGGGATAATCTTCTGCCTAGTCAGTCATGTCATGTCTCTTTCGTGTATCACGTATGGCACTTAACTGACTGACTGAATATTTCATAAGGGCTGTAAGAAATATGCTCTCTTGTAGTCATGAGAAGATGACATTATATTTTGAAGGATTTTAATCATGTTAATTCATAGATTTTCTATTTTCTATAAATGTGACAAATAAAAAGGAAACTCCCAATTATGTCGAATTCTGGTAAATTTAAGGTATTTCTTGGAATCCCCAGGATTTATATGCATGTCATATTAATTGCCAACCACTGAAATGTATTTATCTGTCATCGGGTTATAGAAATTGCAACAAGAAGAACCAGAATTTGGACAAAACTGCTATATGGCTAATTGTTCACCATCACTAGTCACTAAATAAATCATTATTCTCAAAATATTACAATATATTAACTAGAAAGAAGAGTCAAAGACCACAAATCTACCTTCGCCAAGACAATATGAACATCATGTCAGCGATTAGCAAGCGATAATTATTTAAATGAGAAAGAATAACTGCAATGAACTTGACTGCTCTCAAGAGACAAAACACAAAAAATGAAGTCCACTGCTCTCAAAATTAAACGCATACTTAAAATGAAACCAGGGAGTTAATTCAGCATTTAAAATAATCTAGTTGTGTGTTTAGTATTTGGCATTTAAAAGGCAAAAATTGGATTTTAGTGATAAAACCTGAAAAATTACCAAGAAACTTGATTCCTTACTGGATCGAACGAAAAATCTGATCAATTCGTACCATTCATTCCGTAAAGTTTCATCCTAACCCATCCAGCGGATCTTAAGATATCTTGATTACGATTAGAAAACTAAACAAGCAAAAACTTAACAGGTGTTTTTTTTTTTTTTTTAGTTTCATCTTGATTTTATATTTTTTTTATTAACGAAATTTGATTAAGACTCATGACCGGAGACAACTAAGGGTCCAGTTTAGATTTAGTTTTGGTCCTAGAAAAAGAGATCGCTGATTCCATCGAGAGAAAAATCACCCCTGGTCGTTGACTTCAAGCTGGAAAGCTGTTTTATTATCCCACCCGTTGCGGACATAGTTGTAGACCTCATCCTGCCCATTCTGTTACATATTGATCGACCCTAAAAAACAGTTTGCCAATATTTGTTTACCTGCTAGGTATCTAGTCAATTTTCTCACTGTAACATGATGGAAGTACGTGGGGTAATGTGTTTTTAAGCTTGTCTCGTGAGAACAATTGCAACTAAATAGTGTGTCTGAAGCCGTAGGGAGACTGTTAATGTTTATTTGATTTGGCCTTGTGTCATACTGTATGCCCCGGAAAGGGATATCATTCGAGGTAGTTAAGTGGGTGACACGACTATGAAACGGAACTTCCGACAGCATTGTATTCAAGCTCCTCCACTGCAATATACACATTATATACATTAAAACTACTTTTAGAAGTTCAAAATATTAACTGATTTTTTAGTATATAAAAAATCTTAAGTAAACAAAAGAAAAGTCATTATTTCACATACAATAATAAAATGATTTGTATTGTGTTTTTGACAGTGATAAAACCTAATATATATCAATTAAGAAAATGAAAACAAGTCAAAAATCCAAAGCTGAGAAATATAACTTAGGTTTTTTTATGGTTTTGCCCCAAGCAAGGCGGTATCGCCACTGGTACTAGGGGGGCTAAATAAGAAAAAAAGTTTAGATAGGAGGAGAGTAAAGAGAAAGATGAACCAGCAACAGGGGGTGATAGAGAAAGGGCAAGAGAAGGATTGAAACACAGGCGTGAAGTCAGTTGCAAAGGTAGAGAGAAATGATAAGAACAAGATATACAGGGTGATGTAGAAAGAACTGCAGTGTACAAGAGATGGGAACTGACATTGCATTTAAAATTGTTGGAGGTTGTATCCGTCAGGAAAGGAAGTATATAAGGGAGTTCCACAGGCGGGAAGTGCGAGAAAAGAAGCTGTTGGGGTAGAATTTTCGAGAAGAGAAAATATTCAGGTTAGCTGGACAAATCAAATAAATACTAATAAAGAAAACCCTGTAAATGTGGTAAAAACTAAAAGAATTAATAAACAATACTTATAGAAATATAAACAATAATATCTAAGTCTAAATTTATATGTAAATGGAACTTTGTCTGTGTGTATGTGGGTGTGTGTGTACGTTACCTTAGACTCCGAAACGGCTGAACTGATTTTCTTGAAAATTTACAAAGTTGTACTATAAGCGTCTGCGAGTGTTCTTAGCTAGATTTTGTGTCGAGGTACCCCCGATAAATATCGAAAATCGATAATCGAAAAAATCGGATTATAGAAGGAGTGGTCCGATTTTAATAAAATTTCATACACTCATAGACAAAGACATAAGAAACGACATTCAGAAGTTTCAAGGTTACAGTTCTTACAATAGTGCAGAAAATCGAATATATATATATATATATATATATATAAAAGGCAAGATGTTTGTGTGTGTGTCTGTTTATCTGCCTGTATGTCTGCATTTTTTCCGCCCTTTTATTTTAGCTTTTGCTTCGGGTTTGGCTCTAAGTAGGTATAATTGTAGTTTTTAGTCTCAGCCATGATACCATTTACTCAGAAGACATATTTAGCCTTCAAAATTCGGTTTACGACGAAAACAACTTATTTGATATCGATACCAGGAAATCAAAATTTGACTTGCATCCATTCATTTTTCTTTCAGTCTACGGTTTTGCTTTAACTGGAAACGACTATTGCTTTTTAGTCTTTCGTGCCAACGTCCAAAGAGTCTGAGTTCCAGGACCATGGATTAGTTTTAAAGCTTCTATTACAACCGAGCAACGCCGGGCTATACTGCTAGTTTAATAATAGAACAAAATTATTTCTACAAGAAAGAAATAATAACATTAAAGAATAATTCGATTTATTAAGGTAAATTTTCGTGTAATTCAATAAAAACTAATAATTACCTTAATTTTTCAGACTTTGTATTTTTTCTTTTCGTATAGTTTATGCCCAATGCCTTGGTAGGGCATTCCAGCCTGACTAAAATGAGAATATATTATTATTATTTCATTTACACTAATTGCATTCTTCGGATTATTTCTTGCGTGCCAACATCCAAAGAGTCTGGGCTCCAGGACCATGGATTAGTTTTAAAGCTTTCATTACACCCGAGCAACGCCGGGCTATACTGCTAGTAGAAATATAAACAATAATATGTATTATAAATGAAATGTATAATAATTGCGAACTATATGAAATTCTTATATTACTGTTATCAATATTTACATTTTCCAGTAAAACATAAAATTCGTCATCATTCCTTGAGTGCATCACACCATAATTCCAAAGAAATTGTAACTAAAGGTTACTTTGAATTTTTTGAATTTGAATATTTGAATTTTTAAAGGTCACTAATGACCTTTCAAAATTCAAATCTTAAATAAATGAAAAATACTATTTTGAGACGTTTTTAATTTATACTGTGTTTAAAGTAGCACAAAAACTTAGTAAATTCTAAAATGTTTGTTTCAAATTCAGCGTGAAATATCTCAAAAACATTTTGAATTGAGAAAATTTTTTTTTTTAAATTTTTTTTTAAACCAATGAATCAGATTTAATGCGAGATCTTTTGTTACGTGAGATTTTGAAGATATCGATACGAAGAGTTTGCGATTTAAAGAACTGAACGGAAATGAAATTGTACCCTACTTTTCGATTTGAAGAACACAATTTTCGACCGGAATTTGTATTTCAGATCATATCGGTCTTTCTGACCAAATATTTTGGCCGGAATTGGACCGAATCAGAGTTAAAGTGAGGTTTTAAAGTTCTACAGACTGAATTACGGAATTAAATGCTATTTCTTATAAATTATAGTTTCTGTTGTTAAAACTGGACTAGCAGTTGTTTCTGACTCCGCTAATTATCGCCCTATCAGCCTCCTACCGATCTTTGACAAAGTGTTCGAAGCCATCATCAACGCCGAGGTGGTACAACATCTCACAGCCCATAGACTCTTCTCTGACAAACAGTATGGCTTCCGGTTCACCAGGTCTACTGCTGATATGCTCACGACCATCACTCCAGCAGCTTCTTTTCTCGAACTTCCCGCTTGTGGAATTCTCTTCCCCATACTTGCTTTCCTGACAGTTACAATCTCGAAGAATTTAAATGTAAAGTCAATAGACATCTCCTGTCACACTAACTTACATCCTCTCTCTCATGCTTTTCTACATCCACCCCACTTTCATCAGTACTCTCTTCCTACTCATACTCGCTTCCTGACACCCCCTGCAACCTCTCACTCCGCATAACATTCCTCCTCGTCCACCCCACTTTCATCAGCAATTTCTTTCCTCTCCTACTCTCTTCCTGACACCCCCTGCAACCTCTCACTCCTCATAACATTCCTCCTCGTCCACCCCACTCTCATCAGTACTCTCTTCCCTCTCCTACTCCCTTCCTGACACCCCCTGCAACCTCTCACTCCGCATAACATTCCTCCTCGTCCACCCCACTTTCATCAGTAATTTCTTTCCTCTCCTACTCTCTTCCTGACACCCCCTGCAACCTCTCACTCCTCATAACATTCCTCCTATACAACCCCCTGCACAACAGAGGCAGTAAAATGCCTTGCTTGAGGCACACGATTAAAAAAAAAGGTCCTAATTTGTCCGCCACAAACGCTAGTTTATGAGTCAGTTATTAACCTAGATTTATCTGCCGGTTCGCTTAATAAAGATTTTTAGATTAACGCCATTGCAGAAATTTTAGTACTTGGGTACGTTCTTGGTATTTTTCATGTAGTTGCTACATATCCATGTTAGATACAGGTAACCCGTTTAAGTGTGCCTTTTTTTTAAATTACTGATTGCTTTTTCCATTCATGTTGGAGTAGTCTGCAAAGAGTCATAAGTCGATGAATCCCACATACCTGAAACACCGTTACTGAAGATTTTAAATTTTAGCGCATGGTGTATTTCATAAAACAGACACAATTCCCTGCCACCACTTACGGAGAACTGCTTCTCTTTATGTCTCGTTTTTTCTTTTGTACTTTGATCTGAGGTTATGAAATAATTGAAATTGACTTCTCTCGCGATACTTTTACCTCTCATTCCCCTGGTTAGATTTACCGCCAGCCACGTGAACATGTGTTATTTGTATTAGCTGATGATGTGCCGACAGGTAGATCATTTTCCAGACTGGGGCCTCGTTGTCTACCAGTGCATCGCGGTTGATCGACAGTCGGTGCCATGGACTAATCAATTACATTCCATTTGCACCGGGAAATAGTATCAGAAACGGGTATCAAGATACTTCGTAATCATTCATAAAAATGCAAATTTTTATTTCAAGTATATAATGTTCACAGACTTCAGCGTCTATTCTTGTATTAATTTATGTTAAGGCATGCACATATGTTAACCACGTAGACAACCAGTAGATTCTACACCGAAGTTAAGCAACGTCGAACCAGGACAGTACTGAAACGGGTGACTGCTTCGGAATACGTGCTATAAATGGTGTAAACAAACCGAATTCCAATTCTTGTTAAAATCTTTACTTAGAGATTCTTTCTGTATTTGTCTACAATTCTGAGATGTGGTAGTATTTATATTGTTCGGACTGTAGTTTTCATCATTAATGCCATGTTTACGACGTTTCAACCGTTGTACGCTCCGGCCTTGTTCAGGTGGTATGAATTTTGAACAGAACCCTTTATTTCAATCACTGGAGTATATCATTCTAATTCAGTGTGCGATGCTACTTCCGATAACCGTTTATTTATTTCCCTGTAATTCAATTCTCTGTGATATTTGTTCTCCACTGCTGTAGTTTGGTATTGAACTCAAAACTTTTTGTGTCAAGTCACTGGAACTAACCAACGTCTATATCCACGAGACCATGTGTACTTTTGTTTCATTCCAGGCAAACTTTGCTCAAAGTTCAGTTCTTTAAAGGTGAGTATGAATTGATCTTTCTAAGATATAACCCAGTGTGATGCTATATAGAGGCAATGGTCTGCCAACACCACATGCCCCCCTCTCGGTCGTACTGAGAAGATTCAGAAGAATACAGAGTAGAGGGTGGCTTAGCTGCAAGAGTACCCGAAAGGTTTCAGTGGGGATAGTCAACCATTTTTTAAGACTCTGTTCCGAATTTTCCTCTGTATTTAATTCCATAAACTTTCGCTATTTTTTAATATAACCGCAGAGTAACAGATTTAAAATCAGGATTGAACTTGCCCCTCTCGTACCGGTCTGATGACTTTCATTTATCCAAAGATTAATGGTAAAACTGTCTTGCTATTTAATCCATAGCTGGAGAAGCGATGGATTCATACCTTTCCCAAAGATATTTGCGCGTAACTGAATGCAGCGAATTCACCTGGAATTCGAACTAGACTCTCTGATTTCTTGTTTGGAGCCGATAACCACTGCACCACAACACATTATTTATTTATAAACATCTTTGCATAAAATTCGGACTGCATAATTCTACCAGACTAAAATATTTCTAATAAATATGAACGTACTATAATTGAAAACATGATAAGATACACATGGCTGCATATGCTTGTTAATGATATCTGCTCAAACATATCTGTTTTCCTCTCAATACTTACTACTTACAGAGGTATAACGAGGCTAATGTTGGAACTGGGCTTAAATAACGTTTTAGGGTTAAGTTCTGCATATTCTTGTGAGATCACCAGTTAAAACAAGGCCAGTATAGTCAAATTCCTAATCACGGTGACTTGTGACTTCAACCTGGCAAAGCATCCAAAATCTTTTAGCTACTATATCATTTGGAAGGCTAAAATCAGTAAGATTTTCCCGAATTTCCCAACGGTCTCGCCCCATATGATCCTCCCCAACGACGTTATTACCAAAATGTCAGTTTCTTGATAAATCGAGCTATCTAAAATTCTATCCCATGAATCATAATCATTATATATATATATATATATATATATATATATATCTCAGAAGGTTTCGGTCGAGTTTCGATCCCGGCTAGAAGCAAGTGGATGACTAGACACACTGATGAGCTGTGATACAGCAAAACAGGTTTGTATGTGGAGGACAAATATATTATGCTCTCATTATGATTGAGCTCTCTAGAGAGGGAAATTCTAATAACAGTACCACTTCTGCGATTTACGCGTTACTCTTTGGCAGTGAATTGAATTCTCCCGGTGACTAGTGTGTGTATACACCGCTTATATAAAACACGCTAAAATTTCCTTCTCCCATTCAATGCGCCTATGACTTAGGGACTAGAGACCGACTGACACCAAATCGGCCGAGTGTCTATCTCCGCCAGAAGTAAGTGGATGTCTAGCCACAACGATGAGCTGTGATACAGTGAAATAAGCTTGTATGTGGATGACTTATATATATATATATATATATATATATATATATATATATATATATATAACATATTACACTTGGTATGTAATCCAGGTGAATTCCAAAAGAGACGAACTCAAGAGAACTCATTGTTAATTAAATTTATTTAATTTAACAGAGTAATATAATTTATAAAGGATTTTCGATTATTACTATGGATAATACATATTTCGCCACTTTGATGTTATTATCGCGGCTCGTCAGACCCAATTAGTACAACAGTAGGTAATCAAAATATATGGATATTTTGATTATATATATATAAACTAAAATAAATTTTCAAAATTCAAAAATGTTGAATGAACATTTCAACATGAAATATCTAAGAGAGATTTCACATATCCGCAGCAACATAGTCTATATCAAAATGGAGAAAAATAAGATTAAAAAGGAGAAAAATAAGTAAAGAAATAAAAAAATGAATAACGGTTAAGATTTGAGAAATATACGTCACGAATTTTTTTTTTTAAATCAGTCTATTTTTGGTTTTTACTTTTTGATAGAGTTGTAGATGAAGAGATGGAAATTTGGCATGTCTAGTTTAATAGACGAAATGAGTTAATGAATGGGAGGTCGTTAAATTGAGAATTGGGTTAAACAAAACAGAGCTGAAAGGGAAGGGACGGAATATAAAAAATGTATAGCGAAAAAATAAAGAAGGGAAAAAAGAAAAGAAAGAAAAAGGAGAAAATATCAAATAGAAAACGCTCGATACGTGTCAAACAAATTTAACTTTAAATGTTTAAATGGGTTACAGTTTTAGAAAAAAGAGACTTATTTGAAAAAGTATATTTAGGGGAAAAATAAAAATAAGATTTTAAAAATTGAATTAAGTTAATGTAATTAAAGATATTTTTAGGTACAGACAAATTAAATAACAATTAAAGAAAATTATACATTTTTTTAAAAATTAAAAAAAAATTAATCTTGAAAAAATATTTATATAAATTGAAAAAAACATTTTTTTATATATATATATAGAAAATTTATAAAATTTATGATGTGAAAAAAAAGTTAAAAAGATATATACTAACAGAGGAAAACGGGGTTTAGTAAAAGAATCCATATTTTATAAAGATAGACAATTAAAGGAGACTGGGAGAGGAAGATAGAGAGGTTAAATTACTATTTAAAGTTAAAATTAAAATAATTTATCAAAAATCATTAAATTTATATTTTTAATATCCTAAAATCTAAAAATTAGGTATTTAAATTTTAAGTATTCAAAAAACTAGCTTTATGGCGGCACTTACTAATAATTTTTTTCCTAAGATTCAGGAGCAGGTGCTGGTAAGGATAATTCAATATTAAAAATTGTTCTAGCAAACACAGAAAATTCTTCGGAATACGGGCTGAACCTAATTTTTTTTTTTTCTGACGTATATTTCTGAAATCTTAACCGTTATTTATTTTATTTTTTTATTTCTTAATCTTATTTTTCTTCATTTTGATATAGACTGTGTTGCTGAGGATATGTAAATTCTCTCTTAGGGATTTCATGTTGAAATGTTCATTCAACATTTTTGAATTTTGAAAATTTATTTTAATTTATATTGGCTCTGTAATTTTAATTACATTGAGCTCTCCTCTTGTATCATTTTTTAATATTAAAATTTTTAATATTAATTAGGATCAAGTTCTTGGAATTTACCTTCCTACTTTTTCGTTTCGGATTAAAGTAAAATAATATATATATATATATATATATATATATATATATATATATATATATTAATTCAGATACTTCAATCCAAGGGAAAAAAGCAGGAAGGTAAATTCCAAAAACCCGATCCTAATTAATATTAAAAAGTTTATTTTAATATTAAAAAATGATACAGGAAGAGAGCTCCATGTAATAAAATATTACAGAGCAAATATATATTAAAAAAGGATTAATTCAAAGATGTTGAATGGCCATTTCGATATGAAGATCCCCGCGGGGGATAACACATCAGCTCAGCAACAGAAAAATCCTTTCAGAAACCCTTCTGAAAGGATTTTTCTGTTGCTGAGCTGATGTGTTATCCCCCGCGGGGATCTTCATATCGAAATGGCCATTCAACATCTTTGAATTAATCCTTTTTTAATATATATATATATATATATATATATATATATATATATATCCTAAGCAAGCCACTGGGGTGATGAGGGTTACATTGAAAGAACGAAAACGGTACAGAGGGTGTCGTAGAAAAGTTAAGAGATTGATGGGAAACAAATAGTTAAAAGATGGCAATTGACGTTGCCACCCCTATTCACATAGGAGAAGCCTCCATATGATCTGGCGTGTCTTAGACCCCTCGACCACGAATGACGTTCAGTCTAAATGAAGTCAACTTAAGCCTTTAACACAACTATGTGAATAGGGATCGCAGGTTCAAATCCTGCCGAATGACACATATTTTCGTAATAAAATTTATCGTCAATAATCAGGACGGTAGAAATTATTATATATTACTGTTTGATTATAAACATAATATCTGCTTAAATACGAGTACCGATCAAAAATAAAATTCAAACAAATCAACGGTTGTTTATAAACAAGTTTCATTAATCATCGTTAACATATATTAAAGGAAATAATACACACACACACATATAGCCTGTTTTGCTCTACCACAGCTCATCAGTGTGGCTAGACGCATCCACTTGCCGGGATCGAAACTCGACCGACTTGGTGTTAATCGGAGTCGCTACCCGCTAAGCCATCGACGCATAGCATCAGAGAAAGGAAATTTTAACATGTTGTATATCAGCAGTGTTTACACACGCCAGTCACCAAGAGAACTCAATTCATTTCTGAAGAGTCCCGCATATAGCTGAAGTGGAAACTGTTTTTAAAATTTTCTTCTCTAGAGAGCTCAATCGAAATGAGAGCATAATATATTAGTCATTTACATACATGTAAAGCCTGTTTCGCTGTATAACGGAAAATGAATGTCTATTATGTTTAATCATGAGCCGTTCTAAACATCGTATTTTGGCTTTAATTCCAGGTGTAAATGAAGAAAAAACTTTGTCCAAAATTTGGAATTTTTTTTATTATGCTGGTTTTAAGGTTTTGGCTCACATGTGCCATCTTCAGAGAGGTTACGTGAGAGACCTCATGATTAAACATAATAGACATTCATTGTCCGTTATATTTAACAGTATATGTTTAGAAAATTCTCTGCTGCCTCGATACACTAAATATATATATGCATGTGTGTGTATACGCACAGAAAGACATCAATATATAATTTTGTATAAGTTTGTAATAGAACAGATGCTCAATGCAACATAACAGAGCAAAAACTATATATTAATAAATATACATTATTAGTAAATTATTAATAGATTATTAGTAAATATATATATTGTCCCCCGTTTCATTGTTTCATACATTATGCAGTTATCAGGTGCATATTATGAACTGGTATTTTTCGAATTTAAATTATTATTTTAGGTATTAACGTTTCTAAAACTAGCGTCGTTATGAATTGTAAATTAGGTCTACAAATATTTTTATGTATTAGATGTATAATTTACTTAGGTTCATAGCAAAATCTAAAAGTGGAATAGGAAACTAGATTCGTGAAAGAACAGAAATAAATTTTAGGGACCGATTATTATTAACCTTACGTTGAGGGGGGCTTCACTAGTTTGTTTATACTGGCATGAAACGTTTGAATGGGCATTTCTTTTTAAGAATAAAAATTCAAATTTTTAAAAATTAAAAATTAAAAAATTAAGAAAATAAAAGATGGATAAAGAAGAAATAAAAAATAAAACTCCTCATCGTGCTTAAAACGTAGATATATATATATATATATATATATATATATATATATATATATATATATATATAACATCAGTGTGCACTTAAAAAATTATAACTTTATTTGTATTTGTGATAGAAATAATCTGTAAACAAAGTTCAAAGTTTAATGTACCTAGTTTTAAGTATAGTTATTGAATATTATTTTATAAAAAAATTGCAAAAATTTTTAGATAAGTAAAAAAATATTATTATTAAAATCGTATTATCTTTTATATTGCTAATAATAGAGGACATGTGGAAACTTAAATAAAATGTCAATAAAATCTTAAAAACGTAGATTTATTTCTTTCTAATCCTTTTTACAAATTATTTCTATCACAAAAACAAATAAAGTCATAAATTTTTAAAGGCCACACGAATGTTATGGACATCATGTGTATATATATATACATATATATATCCGCAGACAGATCTGTTTCGCTTTCTCACAGCTCATTAGTACGGTTAGACTCCGATTGCTTTTAACCCAGGAGTGAAACCCGACCGAATTGACGTCAGTCGAAGATTCTACCTCTGAGCTACGGGCGATCGGTAGAAGGAGGCAGACTTTTTAGTGTGCATATTATCATTATACACGCCCAATAGCTTAGAGTGTTCTAATTCACTGCTGAATGAACGATGCGTAGATGCCAGAGTAGCTACTGTTTTTCAAAGGCTACCATTCTTCCAGTGCTCAATAAGGCTGTGAAAGAAAGCGTAAAAGATGTTTACCTTATGATTTGTCTACAAACAGCAAAATCTATCTGAAAATATGGGTGTAACATGTTTGCCAAATGTGTCATGCTGCTGATGATAACATATCATGCAGTGTAAAGCCGACAAAAAACTCGTATTTCTAATCTGTCGACAGGAGCGGTGTTTTTTTTTGGCTCAGACATTAATCATGTTTTCTTGCCTCTTTTGTAATAATGGGAGGATCAGCACATAGGAAATGCTGTATCTTGTTAAATATATGAAGAGTGATGAGAATTTGTTGATGTTGATATAGCATAGCAGACTTCTTGTCGATAAAATATTATTTTTCGCTAGACTCAAACTTATATTTGTCCTATCAGTTAGTCAGTTAAGTGACATACGCGATACACGCTTTGGGCGAGCATGTCTCGAAAGAAATATATCTGACTGTTGAGAAGATTATCCTGTGAGTTGCCATTGCTTTTCGCGGTAGAATTGTTGCAATCCAAGGCTATAGAACCCAGTCTGTACTATTATTTAACCCATAACTAGAGGAGAGAGACGGATTAATACCTTTCGCAAAGGTATTTATGCGTAAGTGAATACAAGGAATTGAATTGAAATTTGAACTCAGCAGCTTAATTCTTCGTTCCAAGACGATATCCACTGCACCACAATGAATATCCTTTGTTCTATCAGTTAATATAAAACCCTTAAAAGGATAATGGGATAATTTACAAGCTAATCGGTATTTTTGCTGTTTTTTATGTACTAGATCATCTCAGGAAGTAGATGATTATGGCTCTCCATAATATCCGGTCTTTTGTATGTAACTTTTAACAATTTCATTTATATTCTGCATCTCATTAATATCATGGTTCTCCACAACTTTCTATATGGCGTGGCTTTTGACAGCTTTGCTCACTTTGTTAATGTCTCTTTACTCGTTCCGCTATGCATTCGTAAATTCTCGTTAGGTAAGTGGCTCGATGTCGTCTATCTCTTATGCTCTCGGCAGGATCTATGAAGGTTCTTCTTCTTCTTCACGAGCCGTGCCGTTTCAAGACGTAAGCGATCATGGACTTCCACTTGTTTGTGTCTCTTGTCGCTCTCAATATTTTTCCTCTTGGTATCTTTTCTAAGACCCGCTTCGCCAACCATTTTCTCAGACTTAACAGGTATGTCTCGCACTGTTTTCCTTTGTCTCTCCTTTCTTTTATCCGACCTGTGAGTATTAAGTCTTCTAGGCCCTCCTTCCTCATTACGTGTCCCAGGAACCTCATTTGTTTCTTTGTGATATTTAGTATGATTTTTCTTCTCGTTTGCATCCTTTCCAATACCTCATCGTTGCACACATGCCCCGTCCATGGAATCTTCATTTCTGCTGCCTCATGTCTTTCTTTAATCCTTGATGAGATTGTCCAGCATTCACTTCCATACAGAAGAACAGATATCACGTAAGAATCCAGCACTCAGTTCTTTGTTTCTAATGAGATTTCCTGACTTTCATTAATCTGGTTAGCTTCTGAAATGCGTCGTTGGCCACACCAATGCGTTTCTCCTTGTCGAATTTTCTACCCTTTTTCAAAATACTTCTCAGATATTCAATTTTTTTTACTTACTCTTCGTGATATTTAGTATGAATTTTCTTCTTGTTTGCCCGACTTGTAGTTGACATTTCGGGCTCCTCCTTTTGCTGATGACCATACATTCAGTTCTCCGTTCTTTCTCCTCTCTTTCGTTTGCTACCCTCTGTAGAAGGTCCTGCATTTTCTTTTCCATGTCTACTCTCAGCACCGTGTCATCCGCGTATCTGATATTGTTGAGACTGTGGCCGCCATTGAGGAATCCTGGAAAAGATCCGGTGAAAAAATACATCGTTGTCTTACGCCTCTTTTTATTTTTGCATACCTTCTGATTTCACTTCCTATCCATACACAAGCGATTTGTTGCCAATATAGATTCTTGATTATCCTAACGTCTTTTCCGAAAATGTCGAAGTTGTCGACCATCTCTATCAAGTCCTTGTGTCGTACTTTGCCTTCGCATAGTCTATAAAGCACAGTTAGAAGTTCTTTGTGACGGTGGTGCATATGCTACTATTACCGATATATTGAGAGGCTTTCTTTTGATTTTAACTACTAGAATTCCTTCAGATATCTGGCAGTCTTCCGTGACACATTTTTTGTGTCCTTATCTAGTATAACGCCGACTCTTTTTTCAATATATTCACCTCCTGCGAATATAATTCTGAGCTCGTCACTGATGAAGTTTCTGTTGTTTGACCACCTCGTTTCACATAAGACTAAAATGTTTATATTCAACCTAGACATCTTCTGCTTCCAAATTTTGAGCTGCCCACAGTTGTTCTTAATTCTAATATTCCAGGTTCCAAGAGTTGTTTTTTGTTTGTTGCAAACAGTCTCAGAGTAACGTGCCTGTGACCCCTGTCGCTCATGACCATACATTCCGGGCGATAGATAAATTCTGTGAAAACGTGTCACCTTTACGCAGGGTAAGTTTCCAAACTCATCTACCTCGTTAAATATTCCGGACGATGGATAAATTCTGTAAAAATGTATTCCCTTTACGCAGAGTTAAGTTTTCCAAACTCATTCACCTCGTTATATATTCAGGGCGATGGATAAATTCTGTGAAGACATGTCCCCTTTACGCAGGGTTAATTTTTCCAAACGCATCTACCTCGTTATATATTCCGGGCGATGTATAAATTCTGTAAAAATGTCTCCTTTACGTAGGGTTAATTTTTCCAAACTCATCTACCTCGTTATATATTCTGGGCGATGAATAAATTCTAACGTAACGAAAAATGACAAAATAATAATAATAATACTAATAATTTGGAATGATAAAAAATGGAACAAAACAACACATTGAAAGAATCCCTGGAAACCCCAGCTTAAGAGATATACAAAAAATTGTCTTATTAAGTACAGCCCACACACTAAGGAAAACTTTATCTATGTAATGCTGGGGATGATAGGGAAGATAGAAAAACATGAAATGGAGCCATAACAACACGCCACGACCTGCCTTAGGTCTCCCCGCAGACTTGGTTGGTAGTGAGAACAAAGCAGAAATCGAAATATAATGAAAAATAACATAATAATAATAATTTATTAAACGTTATGTATAAAGAAGTTTTATCGTCATTTTATTTTCCACTTGAGAGAGGCAATTGCTGGACCCGGTGCGTGGCTTTGAGTAAAAAATGAGCAAACGAGAAACAGTCATTCATGCAAATGAGTAGGCCATTAGATAACTGCTATCAATTCCTGGATAGATCAAAATAAGAAATGAAATACTGGACGTGAGGGCTGCATATTCTTTGTATTTTCTAATTTTAAACAGGAGTATAAACGAAGATATGATTGGATTGGTAGGAGAAGCAATTGCGAAGTGTGCCTTAAGTTTGGTTTCATTATAGTGGGTTATCCATTATAGAGAAGTGTATTTGTGTGCTAAAATATAATAATTGAATTTGGCCTTTTTAATAGATAGCCCACTATAAGGGGGTATAAAACAAAAAATCACATTGTGTATAGAAACATATATATATATATATATATATATATATATATATATATATAGATATCAATGTTTTTTTTACAAATAAAAGTAATGTTTTTGGGTTGGTACAAAGTTAGTTAAAATGTTTATAGCAGCATAATTGCCAAATAGAATTTGTGCGTATGTATGCGTGTGCGTTTGTTAGGAGTGTCTTTGAAGTCTCTGTTCAGTCCATTCGGGTAAGTGGCTCAGCTAACAATGAAGAAGAAGACAAGAGAGAAACGAGAGGCAAGCATAATGCGATCGCCTGATGTGGTCAAGGGACGTGTTAATTATGCTCGTATTTTCTCAAATGGCGATGGTTCCTGCGTCGGCCTTTTATTTCGTCTTCAGGACTCCGAAAAAGTTATTTGGGAATTCACACCCGGGTTTAATTCTGGGCTTCCCATTGGACGATAAACAAAATTCACGTCGGCTCGCGAAAAAGGGTTCGTAAAAGAAATTTGATATTTATTTTATTTTATATTTATTTTTAGTTTTCCACCGAAACATCTGCCTGGATCCCAGATGCGCAAAGACCAATTTTGTTCATTTACTATCTGGACCTCTGAGGGCAGCCATCCGGTCATCCGCTTGCTTGGTATCACCACACCATGGTAAAAGAAAACTAGGATGAATATCAGCCAATGGAAAAAGAAAAAATGAAAGTCAGAAAATATAGTATTTCTCAGTACAAACAGATTATCCTATTGAATCATGGAGATCGAAACTTATATAGACATGGAGAATAGCAAATGCCCAATTACTGACTTTACTGTGCCAAAGAAATATTTACAAATACCAGGATCTGGTTAATGAGCTGAAGAAGGTGTGGAGGTTGGATATCAAACTAATTCCTGCAATAATCGGTGGTCTAAGACAGGGGTTCTCAGACCTTTTGACTTACGGACCCCAATATATTTCAAGTTTATTTCAATGAATCCAAATCGAATATATTCCACATCATACTTTCTTAACTTGTTTTTGTTTTTTTAAAAATCACTTCCGTCTCTATAGCGTATTCTGTGTTGATTTCATCTTGAGGTTTCCGTTTGAAAAATTTATCAATGGGTGACACTTGTACCCTGAAAAAAAAGTAAATTTGAACATCAAGTTCTTGTATGTGTAAAATAATTTTATGTAAAAATAACGTTGACATGTAGTGGGCGATAGTACAAGCTTTTTTCATTTGATGACATTAATAAGTAAAAATAAATTGAAAATTAATACTTTGAATTTCACGTGATGAGTTAATCCACGAACACCCTATCCTATCCTTCCGGACCACGTGTGGTTTCCAGACCACAGTTTGAAAACTGCTGGACTAAGACACCACCTAAAAGAAAGAGAAATCTCTGAGAACTGGAATTGAGGCCAAAATTGTAGAACTCCAGATGACTGATATCTGTTAATCTGAGATTATTGTCTGAAAAGCTCTGAGCTGTATTTTGTTTCTCAGATCATGGCACAAGAAAACAATTTCTATTTACTCTGTCAGTGTGCGAGAAGGGTCAGTTAATTGCCATACTTGATACACGCTTGGGTGATCATGTCTCAAAAAAGGCATGCATGACTGGGCACAAGATTTTCCCGTAGTTGGTTGCCATTAAATTCTGCGGTAGACTGGTAGCCAATCCCAAAATATAGAATCCAATCTGTCCTGCTATTTAACCCATAGCGGGCGGCAGAAGTGACTTTATATCTCAACGGTATTTGTGCATATGCGAATGCAACAAACTCAACTTGAATTCGAACTCGGATCTCTGATTTCTCATTCCAAGCCGATACCCAGTGCAGCCATGAATAAGCGTGTATCACAAATGAGCCACCCTGAAATGACTATTCGAGATCAATATAATAATAATTATATATTGTCAATCTGTGCCAATAGAAATGAACCTGATTACACTGAGATTTGCAAGTATCAGGATAAAGACCGACTGGAACCTGTCTTTCCCTTTTTTACCTTCTGTGCCCGAACGTGATTCCTCCAGTCGCCCGCCTTAAGAGATATGGCATTATTTATTTCCATCATTGCACGAATGACTAGGTTGATATTATCCCTTTCTTAGTTTAACACGGCAGTCAGACAAATTTCAAAACAATGTTCAAAGAAGCAACCGCCACTCAGGGCGGTCTTAGCAAAACAAATACTCTGATTCTCAGTGGTAATGCTATACACTATCCCAGTTATTTGTCAAAGAAATAGACAAGCTCATAAAAATAGACCGATCTTTAAATTGAAGTTGCCATGTTGTAGATCATTTAGGCCACAGTTGTTCCATATATTATTAGAAGCATCTATACCACCGAACTACCTATACAACCAAGTCCTTCACTGAGAAATCTAGTATCTAATCACTTCAGAAGTCTACGTTGCTTGCCACTGCAAATAGTCTACCTTCCCTGATAGCTACAATCTTCAAAAGTTTGAATGCAACGTCAATTGGTATCTAATAACTTCTTAATTTGTAACTACTTACATAAGTTTTACTTAATCCCATACCACCTACCATCCACCCATCCACCTACCATCCACCCATCCACCCATCCACCCATCCACCTACCATCCACCCATCCACCTACCCATCCACCCATCCACCCATCCACCTACCATCCACCTACCATCCACCCATCCACCCATCCACCTACCATCCACCCATCCACCTACCATCCACCCATCCACTTACCATCCACTTACCATCCACCCATCCACCCATCCACCTACCATCCACCCATCCACCCACCATCCACCCATCCACCTACCATCCACCCATCCACCTACGATCCTTTTTTTTTTTTTTTGGTTTTTCCTTAATCTTTTTCTCTCTATAACTCCTGCCTTGCAAATTAAGGACTGTCGAAGGACTTTCAACATAAAATCCATGCAAAAGTAATTTTAATCTCTCGCACTTTTTACTTGCAGGAATTTTGTAACGTTAGCATGAATGTTATTTTTTGTCGCCGCTTTTATAAGGTTAGTTTTCATAACGTTAGTCTGGAGGGAACTTTTGGTAATTCACTATTAGCGAGTTATGTTTGTCTGCATCTTTGCGTAACGTAAAACGTACTAACGAATTATTCGATTAAGGCACAATAATGCTCTCGGAAGGCTATAGAAATCGGAAACGCCAGAACACCCAATAATGAATACGTAGAATACCAAGAATACACTGAAACGATATTTATCTACCTCCCCAGCGAGGGAAAATATGGCACAAAGCCTTTTTAACGTGGGTATCCGGGCCCATAAACCCGGGCAAAAATTTATTATCTAGTATTACCAACACAAGACTCTACCCTTCGGTGGAATCTCGACATTTTATTACTCTCTGCTCAAAGGTAGAATACACTGAAACACGGAAACACGGTCAAGTCTGAGTGTTTATATATTAATTTGTATGCCCACCTGATCCCATTAGCACAATCTATTCAGCAGATACATTTGCTGCCTAGAGATCCGGGTTCGATCATGCGTGTCGGTAATGACATTTTCTTCCTACATAACAGATCTCATTTTCTTGCTTTCCAGTCAACTTTGATCTTCAAACATTAAAATTCAATGTTAATTGTTATCTTTTGTCGAAATAATTTTCTTAATAGGTCTTCATTGTGTTGCTTGGAAAGAAATGATTAAAAAGAATTCTAACAAGCCTGATTGTAACCTGAATATGATTGGATTTAAAAGCTCATTTTTCAATTTCTTTTTAACTACGAGTTAAAAGCTCTGCAGTGATATCCAGCAAAATATAGATCGTCCGCTTCAAACTGAAACGTAGTATGGTCTTTTGAAACTCTTCCCGTGAAATCATCTAGAAATGTAATCTAGATAAAGTCACTTTGGTAGAAGAAACGGTAACAAAACCCCCTAGTCTTCATTTTTTTAATATGTGTGCAAATGAAAACAAAAATATTAAGAATAATGTACATTGTAATACTAGGATAGATCTTCGGTTGACAGCTTCTCGTTCGATAGAATGATTGGCAACTTGAAAAAGCTCAAGAAAACATTGTTTTGAATAAATAGCAAGACAGAAAAAGTAGACGCTGTCATTGTGAAAGACCAATGCAAAAATGTGAGATCTTACGAATATCTGGAATTAAATAGAAATGTTTGATGTGAAGCAAAGGTGGCATGTGTCTGGTGGTTCAGTGGATATTGGCTCATTACGAAAAATCGGAGGGCCGAGTTCGAATTCCAGTTGAATTCGTAGCATTCATTTACGTATTCATACATTTCTTCTTCCTGCAGGAACGAGATAAATAGTAGGATAGATTAGGTTCTATAGCCTTGATTGGTAACCAGTCTACCGCAGGAAGTAATAGCAACATACTGCGTACAAATATGCCCAGTCAATTATCTCTATTTCGGGACATTATTCCCCAAGCGTATATCACGTATGGCACTTAACCAACTAAACGATGGCAGACCATAGACATTTGATTAAAAACAATGACTGGATTTCTGATAGTGACATTGTGGAACTGATAAGGCAAGTAGACGTCTAAGAACATCGTGTAAGAGAACATGGTAGACTTCAAAGAATCTTCAGTGGGACGGAAACTGTTTTTGATTAGGAAGTAAGTGACGTGAGAATGGAAATACGGGAGGGCTGTGTTCGAGTGGGTTTAGGATGAAGACAGAAATAAACATGAGAATTTTGAAATACGATTATCACAAGAACTACTGCGTGCAGTGAATGTTAATTGACAGGAAGGCACTGAAAATGAAAATATCACAGCTTGATAAAAACGTGCACTATCTGGAAGTTCATAATCTTTACCAATGTAACAAGATCTTCAAAGTGATCGGATGCGTAGCTGAAAGACTGGTAGGTGTAAATGAAGATGAGAAACAAAAGGAAACACAACCTTGATGGGAAAGATGACCCGATAATCAAATAAACTGCGGAAAAAAAAGATTTCAAATGCTGAGAACTTCGTAGAAAAAAAACTTCACGACAAATGAATATTAGAAAGAAAGGCTACAGGCAAAGTATAACATCAAACAAAAGTCATGCGACGCTAACACTGAAACATTAAAAAAAGTGACTACAAAGGCCGGGAAAATAAAAAATATATACTAAAATTATATAACTCTATATATACAAAACAGACACACCGAAAACACCTTTGATTTTTCCAACACATTTAAAACGTAGAAAGTGATAACGATGAAACAGCACAGAAATAATCTCATATTTTTGAAAAGCTACGTAACAAAAAAAAAAAAATATCAAACAAAATTCCGAAGCCTATCGGACTGGTAATTTTGACAGAGAAACATGAAACTCACAGAAATGTTTAACAAAATGTTAAGGAAACACGTTAACAAACATTAAAATTACTAATGGCCTGTTCAAGACAGATTGCAAGACTACTTAGATAGGAACTTACAAACCCTTACATTCTACAATTAATGTGGATTTTGATGAAGCGGATATCGGTTCGGAACGAGAAATCGGAGAGACGAGTTCGAATTCAAGTTGAATTCGTGCATTCACTTACAGACAAATACCCTTCTGAAAAGAAATGATCCTAAGCTTTCCTCTAGCTAAGTGTTAATTTAATAGTACAGATTGGGTTTCTATAGCTTTGGTTGCAACCAGTCTACTCAAAATAATTACAACCTACTCTAGGAAAAACCTTCTTCTAGTCTCTTTTGAGACATGATTGCCCAACTAAGTATCACGTATAGCACTTAACTGACTGACATTCTATAATGCCAACAATGTTTAATGGATATCTTATGTCGGGTGAAGTAGCCATCTTGTTGGTAAAAAAAGAAACAACTATACATAATATGAAAGAGAAGACCATAACAAAACAACTGACCAACTATAGACCCATAACATGTTATTTAGATATTTTTACCAGAAGAACCAAAGAATGACGAAAACGATCAAGAGCAACAACAATAATAAATGTCATTGAACATCTTATCATATATTCAAAATTATTCTTATTGTTATTATTTCGTAAGAATTGGGAGTTAGAGTTGGCAGGCGGAGAAGAAATTCTTGATAAAGTGGGAAAAAAATGTCTCATTTTCCAAGGAGAAGATTTATGTCCTTTGGGGTTCCGTATTAACCTAGTTACCAGACGAAAAGACAAAGCTGGATCTAAATTTCTTTTAAAACTGGTCTAAGAATAAATCATTTATTATTCATGGATTGACCTGAAATTAATCGAAAAAATCCGATGCCATATTTAAAAGATTACGCATTTTTAGTGAGAACATTCGTCTTCAATTTTCTCACAAAATATGTATATATTATATAAAAAATAAAACAAAAATTTCGATATTTAAATCCGTTGAATAGCCATTTCTACGAGGAAATCCTCGCTTTTTCATCAACTGCGAAATGAAAATTTTATTTACTCAAATTCGAATGTATTTTAATGTATTAAAGGATTTTATACCGGTAGAAGGATGTGCGTTGTGGTACAGTGGATATCGGCTCGGAACGAGAAACAGGGGAGCCGAGTTCGAATTCCAGTTGAATCCATTGTATTCACTCACGCGCAAATACCCTTGGGAAAGGTATTAATCCGTCTCTTCCTTCCAGTTATGGGTTAAATAGCAGGACAGTGTGGGGTCTATAGCCTTGGTCGGCAATCAGTCTACCGCAGAAAGCAATGGCATCCCACTGCGGGATAATCTTCTACCCAGTCAGTCATATCTCTAAAGAGACATGATCGCCCAAGCGTGTATCACGTATGGCACTGACTGACTGACCGGTAGAATTCCCAAAAAATCATCCATCCACAGGAAAATAGAAAAGGGCGGGATTAACAATTTTGAATTTAAGGAAGTAAAAAGGGGAAAGCAGAGAGATACCTATGTCACACACTAAGTTTAAAAGTTAAACTTTAACCATGTCAGAGGGATACAAGTGGTAGAGGGAAAGAAAGAGAAAAAAGGAATAAATGGTTGACTGGGGAATAAGACATTTGTTTTTTACCTAAGAAACAAAAGAAAACTACGACCATCAAGGTTGAAAAAAACATTGAAAATTTTATCAAAGAGATTTTCGTTGAAATAAATAATGACTGGGACAAATTTTATAGAAAAAATTGGTTGTACAAATTTAAATATAAATCTTAAATTTAAAATTTAAAATTTAAAATATTAACTTCAAGGGTAGATCTCAAAAGAATCCATTTCTACAAGCACACACACACACACACACACACACACACACACACACACACACACTCACACACGAACACATTTCGGAACATAATTTACTTAAAGGATATTCGCAATTCACGAGTTAAATCTAATTTTAATTATTTTTAAAATTTAAGAAACTAAATTTAAGGCGGCTTAGTACGAAAGGAACCTAATTAATATATATATATATTAAGTGCTCTACTAAAATTACCCAAAGTTAATAGACTCCGATATATATATATATATATATATATATATATATATATATATCCACTTTCTTTGGCGTTCTTTTTTGAATGAGCGAGAAATTTTCGTAAATAACCGTTACAAATGTCTATACTAATATACATATGTGAGCGTGTATCTAAAATTAAATAAAAGAAAAAAGGAGGGGATATTTAGAGGAATAACTGTTGTACCATTTGGGTCTGACGTGCCGAGATAATAACATCAGAACGCGGTGAAATACGTATTACCCATTGTAATAATCTAAAATCTTTTATAAAACACACACACACACACACACACACACACACACACACACACACACACACACATATATATATATATATATATATATATATATATATATATATATTTTGATAATTGACTATATGCTTCATCCGATGCACTGTATTTATACATTATGTGTTTTAGAGGCTCAAAAGAATTAACGGTTTTTAAGTATAGGTAAAGAAAAACACTAGGCAACCCGATAACTTATAAAATAGTACACACATAAACAAACAAAATATTGAAAAGTTTTTTTTATTTTATAGACAGATTGCAGAGACAAAAAACTAAAATATATTTCATGATATAAGCCTAAAAAAACTCAAAGATGAAGACAATATTCGTAATACAATCGAACATATTAGTAATAAATATATATTATTTCAGTGATATCATAACACTGACTTTGATGAACGGTGCAATTGTCAGGTGCTGATTAAAAACTGACACTTCCAAAATTTAAGTCTTGATATTTATACCACACTCTAATGATAGCAGATCATTTATTTCCCTAGATATGTGTGCGTGCAAGTATATATATATATATATATATATATATATATATATATATAAAAGATTTTAGATTATTACAATGTGTAATACATATTTCACCACGTCATATCGCGGCTCGTCAGACACAAATGGCAGAAGAGTTTGTACTCAAAAATTTTCTCACAAAATATTCCTTTTCTTTTATTTTATTTTACATAGACGCTCACATGTTCATATTAGAATAGACATTTGTAACGGTTATTTACAAAAATTTCTCGCTCAATCGTAAAGAACCCCAAAGAAAAGAGGAAAGCAAGGATAAAGAAAAGATTGACGATTGATTCATGTAAAGAAGAGAAAAAGTGAAAGAAGAAAAAAAAAAGAAAAAAGGGGAAACAGAAAAAACTGAATGGAAAGCAAGAAGAGAAAAAGAAAGGACAAAGAGATACAATAAAAGGAAATACAGTTTCACGAGAAATAAATGTTGACACCATTTATTGTAACAGTGTCTCAAACCTCCTAACTGTTCTCTTAGAAAAACATGGAAAGATTTAACTATGAAATTTAATTTCAAATATACTGGGATATATTTACGAAATAAAAAAATTGTACATCATAATTTTGATACAATTTGAAAAAATAACTACTCTTACTATTATTTTAAAAAATTAATGCTAGTTTAAAAAATATTGTTAAAATAACTAAAAATACTGAAATTAAAAAAATATAAATATAGAAACAGGAAAAATTAGATAAACGAAACAGAAGAATGAAATACACAGAAAGAAGGAAAGAAAAAGGAAGAAATCACAATAAAACGGATTTTAAAATAATTAAAAATATTATATATCAGCATGCAGTGTAGGTAGAGAAGAATCCAAAGGAGTATCCTATACATACAGTGGTAGGATAACTCTCTTAGGGAGAAAAGCGACCGTTATTTCTATTCGTTTTTTAGGTCTTTTAAAATAATTAAAAAAAAACGCTAGATCGAAACCGACGTATTTGTGGTACTATATATTCACGATACCGGGTTGGCCGATGGTTTCGTGATTACCACATGTTCCAGACTGGTTGTTCTCTGATTCCTTCCGCGCCCACGTTGTTTCTTAAGATCCACCAAAGGTGGGGATAGATACAATTCAGTCGATGGAGTGTTGAATTTGGCGTCGGAGAAGAAGAATAGTTGCCACACCATCAAAGAAATGAAGTAAAGCATTTGTTATAAATAGTAACAAACATTTATTTACACTGGTATACAATAATTTCTTATCAAGTTAAAACAGACTCTGTGAAGTGAGGGGTGAATGTAGTTGACTGGCGGAAAAAGTTTCTTTAACTCGAAGAAATCTTAACTGCAATTAGAGAGTGTCAATGATGGAGTATGTAATGGCAACGGATTCGGTTCTGGGCAGCGAAGATTGACCAACTCGATTTTTTGCTCTGGTGTGATACTACAGCAGGCCGGACTGCTGCCCTCAAGCCAGAACCTGGTCGAAACGGCACTAGATGTGAAGCCTCAGCCTAGCTGGCCGTCTGTCTAATGTGACGCTCGTTCTCGATGACGATCGTGACGATCCCAGTTGTGACACTGCCACCCGGTCGCGGCGATCCCGTCCAATGATGTCGCCACAAAAGCTGGACTAAAGGATGTTTTTTTCCTTCAACCAAACTTTTGTAAAAGAAAATTATATATATATATATATTGATATATTTAACATATCAAACGTTGAGTATTGATAATGTAAACCAGTGCTTGATGTATGATAACAAAGCAATCATTTGTATTAATTAATATAATATGTAGATTTTCATCACAGGAAAATCAAGCCTGTAACGATAGTAGAGTAGGCCTTTTATTTACGTGCGAAATATATTTTGCAATATCTAATGATATTCCAAGATGTTCGAATAACGTATATACATACGCACATATAAAGATACACACAAATACATCTATTAATAGAATATCAGTAAAACAAAATATGTGAATATATCCACACGGAAATACACACACACACACACACACACACACACACACACACACACATATATATATATATATATATATATCAGTAAATTAAACCTAGTGAGCCAACAAACCTACCAAGGTTTCACCTAAACGGATCTTAAGTCAACGTTCCCTGAAGATCTGTTTAGGTGAAACCTTGGTAGGTTTGTTGGCTTACTAGGTTTAATTTATTTGTTCTGCTCTGCTTTAGTACTGAGTGTTTTTTTTTTTACTCGTCTCGGGTTTTTTCTTTGGGCTACGTACTGGCTCAGTCCAAATCGCTTTGGCTGATGTTCATGTGCTCAGCTCTTTCTTTTTTTACAACCATTTCTTCCTTCCACGTATATACGCAGAGGGTTTTTTGAAAAGAGTACAGTGATAAGTTTTTATATATATATATATATATATATATATATACATAAATCATTATTATTACTTTATCTTCGATATGTGTTTTTCATTATTGTATCGGAGAAGTGTAGAGTGATCATACTGACTAGCAGTTCACTAGCAGTGTATCATCTTCTTTATGCATCGTGCGAGTCTTGTACTTGTTGATATACTATTATTCCCAACATCCGTTTTCGTGATTACTCACGCAGTAACTTTTAGGGTTACATTATATATATAAGAGAAAAATCAACACATCTAAAGTGGTTATAAATTCATTTGTTTTAGAACTCTTCAACAGATTGGCTGAGTGATTCGATCGCAGATTCTCCACTAGCTCGACACTGAAAACGTCTGGAGTATCTGTACCCGACTTCCCTCTCTGAACCCAGGCCCAACTGACTGACATACTAATTAATCCCTCGGTGGTCTCCAAAATAATTTTTAAGCTTGACCACCCATAAGGCGAGCGGTGGCGACGGAATACCCATCATTGTCCTAAAGAAACGTGCTCCAGAACTCTCCTCTCTTCTCTCTAAACTCTATAACTACTGCCTTTCTGCTTCTCGCTTTGCTGCCTGCTGGAAATCCTCCTCCGTGGTTCCTATATATAAAAATATTGGAGAACCCTCTGACTCCGCTAATTATCGCCCTATCAGCCTCCTACCAATCTTTGGCAAAGTGTTCAAGCCATCATTAACGCCGAGGTGGTACAACATCTCACAGCCCACAGACTCTTCTCGGACAAACAGTATGGCTTCCGCTTCACCAGATCTACTGCTGATATGTTCACGACTATCACTGAATAAATACACCAGGCCCTCGACAAAAACGGCGAAGCCCGAACTGCTGACCTTGACATCTCCAAAGCATTTGACAGATTCTGGCATGATGGCCTACTATGCTAGCTGCAGGGCTATGGTATAACTGTACAATTGTTTGACCCAATCCAGTCTTTCCTTTCAAATCGTACAATGAGTGTAGTATTGAACGGACAAGCCTCCCAATACTATCACATAAATGCGGGTGTCCCTCAAGGCTCTATTCGAGGTCCTACGCTTTTCCTTATCTATATTAACGATCTCCCTGATGTAATAAGACCCCAAGTGGGCATATATGCTGACGACACTACGGTTTACTCTCGTCTCGATCAAAAATCTACCGAGGCTGGCCAAACAAACCTCGCTGCCGAGCTTGAAAAGGACCTCCAATATGGCTCGTAAAATTTAATACTTCCTAAACGAAGCTGCTATCTAATAACCACGACAGACAATCGCTCATCCCGACCATGAACATGGATCAGGCCTCTCTCCATGAAAATAAATCACTGCGTCTCTTCGGATTAACTCTCACATCAGACCTCAAGTGGAATAACTATATAGAATCCATAGCTCAATCCGCTGCTAAGAAAGCCGGTTGTCTGTGTAGGGCCGATTTTTTTCGAGTTTGGCTGAAATTTGTTTCCATCAGACTTGACAAAAGACCTGATCATCAAAATAAATCTATGAGAAAGCACCACAAGAAATAAGAAATACTGAAGACATTTGACAAAGAAGAAATATAATTATAAGTGTTCGTATTTACAGGACAGTTGAAAAAAAGCACTTTTGTTTGGAAACATCCCGTCCATCTTAACGTTTCGAGTATAAGTGAAAGTTTCGTTGAAAGTACGGCGTTCACATGTTATACAAGTCCCCTGGCTTTAGGGTCAATATCGACATTTCGATTGCTGTTGTGCAATATTGGCTGAAATTTTCATCACTTCAGAAGAAAACAATTTCCCATTGCTTTTTATTAAACAAGAGAAAACTAATTTGGCAACTAAGCCTCTAGGTTACAGCCGTGCTTAATTGATCCTGGCCAATGACAAGGTCTAAAATGTCAATAACAATGGTATGTTTGTTTCCGACATTCACAAATATTAACGTTGTACCATATGGTGTGTCACATCGATTAATGATGTGGTTCGACGAAAATGAGTTTGCGAATGTCTCCATTATTGCATCGCTTGTGATAGAGTCCTCAGACAGTCCTTCAGCAAAAATTTCTATATCTTTTTTGGGTTTATCTAGCAAACGATGTTTTGTATGAAACAACCAAGGCTAATAAGTTTGTATGAGCTTAAAATTAGACTTTGAGCAGATAAGATGTAATATTTGGAGATAGAACAACTAGAAAGCAAACAAAACATAAAGCTTGTAGAGAATGAGTTCCTAAGATAAGAATATAAATCATTAATGATGTACAATAGACAGAAATGTTATTTGCATTATTCGGACTATTGTCCTCATATTTGTTGCCATTTGTGCGACGTTTCGGTCGTTGTACGCTCCGACCTTCTTCAGGTGCTAGGAATTTCAAACCGAACTCTTTATTACAATCACTGGGGTATATCATTCTTGCGTAGTAGTGCCTCTTTTGGAAGTCATGAGTTCTCTTTCTCTAACTTGTTAAGTTATTTGTTCACGACTGCTAAAGCCTGGTACTGAACTCACAACTCTTTGGGTCAAGTCACAGAAACTAACTAACGTCCATATCCACTGGGCCATATGTCTTTCAGTACAAGAACAACTGAGTTTCTGGATATAAACGTTGTTTAGTTCCTATGACTTGAACCAAAATGTTGTGAGTTCAATACCAGGCTACAGCAGTCGTGAATAAGTAACTTACAAGGTTAGAGGGAGATAACTCATGAATTTCAAACTAGGCACTACTACACAAGTAATGGAATTCATATACCCCAGTGATTGTATTAAAGGGTTCGGTTGGAAATTCCTAGCACCTGACGAAGGCCGGAACGTACAGTGGCCGAAAACTCATATAAATGAAGATGAAGACAAGAGTCCGAATAATACAAATACTGTAAATACTACCTCATCTCAGAAATATAAGCAAAAGACAGATATGGGTAGAAAATAACTGGATCTTTCTAGCGCTTTCTGAAAAATTAAATCTCATTTAGTGCATATTTGTCACTGAACTGGATCTAACAAAAAAGATGAAAAATTGAATAATATGAATAATCCTTCCATCCACTTTTGAATTTTGAGCTCTGCTTCTACAATGCTTGCCAACCAAGACTAGAAACCACAGTCTGCATTACTGTTGTGCCGCGTCTTTGAGGATTAAGAAGATGGATTCATAGCAACAGTTTGGCTGGAGTTTCAACGAGTACCACTTTTCGCGACTTTCACCATTACGTTGGGGCACCTCGATGTGGTGCAATGGTTAGCAAGCTTGTCCCATCAAAACTTATTGCAACTGAATAGTGAGTTCGATCCTCACTGGGTTCCCCCATACATTCGCGCTTGGGCTATATCTAAACGGCGCTTAGAAAATCTACAATCACCATTATGTTTGACCGCGCGGAATTTCCTGTGTTTTTTTTTTTTTGAAAACCTTTCACTTTATAATGTCTTTTCAGATTACTAAAGAATGTATTAAATCTCCACTCTATCAGTATAATAAAAATTATTGTGCAGATCAATTTTACATGTCTCGTATATAAATGAACGAACTGTCTATCCTAAGATTTAATATGCTTCTCCTTGCTGCCTATTACAATAGCGAAAACGTTTGTATTAGTTTGTATAAATATCAGGAAGAGACAAATGAGGTTCCAAGGACACGTAATGAGGAAGGAAGGCCAGGAGAAGTTGATAATCACAGGTTGGATAAATGAGAGAAGAGACAGGGGAAAGCAATGCTAGTCGTCCTTGTTAGGTCTGAGCAAATGGTTGACTGAGCGGGTATGGAAAACATACCAAGAGAAAAATTATTGGGAGCAACAACAGTCAGAGACAAGTGGAAGCCTATGTCCTGAAGGGACACGGCACATGAAGAAGAAGAAGAAGAAGAAGAAGAAGAAGAAGAAGAAGAAGAAGAAGAAGAAGAAGAAGAAGAAGAAGAAGAAGAAAAAGAAGAAGAAAAAGAAGAAGAAGAAGAAGAAGAAGAAAAAGAAGAAGAAGAAGAAGAAGAAGAAGAAGAAGAAGAAGAAGAAGAAGAAAAGAAGAAGAAGAAGAAGAAGAAGAAGAAGAAGAAGAAGAAGAAGAAGAAAAAGAAGAAGAAGAAAAAGAAGAAGAAAAAGAAGAAAAAGAAGAAGAAGAAAAAGAAGAAGAAGAAAAAGAAGAAGAAGAAGAAAAAGAAAAAGAAGAAGAAGAAGAAGAAGAAAAAGAAGAAGAAGAAGAAGAAGAATACTTTCATTCAGTAGAATTTTAACTTGCATTATTAGTTGAACAATATTTTAAAAATATACCAGTACTTTTTGTGGCAAGTTGAAATTTCAACTTGTTGATTCTAAAAAGAATGTTTTTATAAATATCGATTCAAATAAATGGGGTGGCAATTATGTGAAAAGATAATAAACCCGCCGTACTGAATAATCACCGTAAAGTGAAGGAAAGTTGAATGAAAGAATCTAATGGTGCCAGCACTTGTATTTGTGGCGCAGGACTACGAGAAAGATTTGTTTGCTGACATCGCCCGGTTCACACTACACCCACGTCTATTGAACAGATTAAGAGGCTCCTCCCTTGTTTCCTGTTTAGGATGTGGTTTCCGGCTTTCTCTTTTCCAATCTTCTCACCTTGTTTTTTTTTTTTCAATTGGAGTAGATAGACTAAACTATCGCCCGGTTCACACTCCACCCACGTCTATTGAACAGGTTAAGAGGCTCGTCCCTTGTTCCCTGTTTAGGATGTGGTTTCCGGCTTTCTCTTTTCCAATCTTCTCACCTTGTTTTTTTTTTTTTTCAATTGGAGTAGATAGATCTATCTATCGCCCGGTTCACACTCCACCCACGTCTATTGAACCGGTTAAGAGGCTCATCCTTTATTCCCTGTTTAGGATGTTTTCCGGTTTTCTCTTTTCCAATCTTTTCACTATTACGTAGCCCCCTGCACATCAGTGGTGTTACTGCCTTGCTCGTGGTGATACGATTAAAAAAAAATGTATGTCGGATTTGCCGACAAGTATGTTTAATTGAATCATTCTTTATGCTTTATCATTCCGTTTTGGGGTTTCTCTACGGGGTTACTTAAAACCTAAATCGAAATATTTTGAACACAATTGTATGCCTTCAAGTGAATATATTTTGAACGGAATTATATGCATTCACTATACTGTTAGGTTTTTTACTATAAAATATATATCTTTGTACTTTTATAGTGTATTTTATTTTGTTTGTTGCTTGAGGGCTCACTATTTACACATAGCTAGAATTCTAACATGCTAATACACAGAATGAGAGAGTGAATCTGAGAATAAAAGCAATTTATAAGTCGTTTAAAACTATTCAACACCTTTTTATCAGTGGTCTTTATGTCGGATGTAGTTTATTGTAATAGCAGAGACTAGCCTGGGAATTTTAATTCTTCTAGAGCGAAGCTGCTATCAATTAACCACCATAGACAATCGCACTTACCTCCCATTAGCATGGAACAGGTTTCCCTCCCAGAGAGTAATACACTACGCCTCCTTGGCCTCACACTCTCATCGGACCTCAAGTGGAATGACTATATCGAATCCATTGCTAAATGCGCTGCTATAAAAATTGGTTCTCTGTGCAGGGCCCGGAAGTTTTTTTCCGTCTGAATCTATCCTACACATATATAAATCTACCATCCGCCCGTGTATTGAATACTGCTGCCTCATCTGGTCGGGTGCCCCTGCTATTCTCCTCGAGGTTCTTGACAAAATACAACGGATAGTCTGTAATGTGATCGATACCGACCTGGCAGACCGGCTGCAGTCACTCTATCACCGAGGTGACGTGGCTTCCCTGTGCCTCTTCTATAAATACTCTCACGGCTTATGCTCAAATGAACTTAGATCACTGGTGCCCCCTAGGCACGAGATACTAGATTAGCAACTAGGTCCCACCCTCTTACAGTGATACCGATAAGATATAACCGCAATTTCTACTCCAACAGCTTCTTTCCTCGCACTTCCCGCCTGTGGAATTCCCTCCCACACGATTGCTTCCCCGACAGTTACAATCTCCAGGAGTTTAAATGCAAGGTCAACACACTAACTCGCATCCATTCTCTCAAACGCTCTTCCCATATGCCCAACCCTCAGCCTCGGTATTCTTACCCGTCTATTACACGCATTCTGATATTTCCTATATTTAACCTCTCTTTCTCTTCACCTTCCCCTATGTAACCCCCTGCGCAATAGTGGCAGTGAAATGCCTTGCTTGGGGGGGGTGATTAAAAAAAGTAGAAGGTGTTTCTGTGAAGTTTTCTTTTCATATTCGAACTAAAATAATCCCGTTAGGCTTCTTGTTTACTTTTCCAAGGGGGCTATTCGAAAGGCTATTGTGTCAAAGGTGAATTAAGGCATGAACGATATAATTCCATCACAAGAATAGTATGTTAATTAGACATTTCTCAAGTACTTTACAGAGCACAAATATTCGCTTGGGCCTTTAGAACATTTTTCTATAATTTTCGATGAGAGAAAATCAGTGGTTGCTTAATTTTAGATAGATAGATAGATAGATAGATAGATAGATAGATAGATATGAACAGACTTAGATAGAGAGAGAGATAGATAGATAGATAGATAGATAGATAGATAGATAGATAGATAGATAGATATGAACAGACTGAGATAGATAGATAGATAGATAGATAGATAGATAGATAGATAGATATGAACAGACTGAGATAGATAGATAGATATGAACAGACTGAGATAGATAGATAGATAGATAGATAGATAGATAGATATGAACAGACTGAGATAGATAGATAGATATGAACAGACTGAGATAGATAGATAGATAGATAGATAGATAGATAGATAGATAGATAGATATGAACAGACTAAGATAGATAGATAGATAGATAGATAGATAGATAATGAACAGACTAAGATAGATAGATAGATAGATAGATAGATAGATAGATAGATATGAACAGACTAAGATAGATAGATAGATAGATAGATAGATAGATAGATAGATAGATAGATAGATAGATATGAACAGAATAAGATAGATAGATAGATAGATAGATAGATAGACAGAGAGACAGAGAGACAGATAGACAGAGAGACAGATAGATAGATAGATAGATAGATAGATAGATAGATAGATAGATAGATAGATAGATAGATACGAACAGACTGGGATAGATAGATAGATAGATAGATAGATAGATAGATAGATAGATAGATAGATAGATAGATAGATAGATATGAACAGACTAAGATAGATAGATAGATAGATAGATAGAATTAGATAGATAGATAGATAGATAGATAGATAGATAGATAGATAGATAGATAGATATTAGTAGGTTGAATTACATAGATAATTACGGACAGAACGATATCGATGGAAACTGAGAAAATTACAAAAATTAGACTATATTTATATGAACAAAGATAGATACACGTAGAAAAAATGGAGAATTACGGAGATAAGACAGCGTTAATATGATCAAAGTATATATATATATATATATATATATATATATATATATATATATATATATTGAGAAAGAGTCAGAGAAACAGGGGATGATAGCTGGTTATATTTTGACTAAGGTACCACCCACGTCTATTGAACAGGTGAAGAGACTCATCCCTTGTTTCCTGTTTAGGATGTGGTTTCCGGTTTTTCTCTTTTCCAATCTTTTCACTCTTTTTTATTTTATTTTATTTCTTTTTCAATTGGAGTAGATAGACTAAACTATCACCCGGTTCACATTCCACCTACGTCTATTGAACAGGTGAAGAGGCTCATCCCTTGTTTCCTGCTTAGGATGTGGTTTCCGGTTTTTCTCTTTTCCAATCTTTTCACTCTTACGTAGCCCCCTGTGCATCAGTGGTGTATTCGCCTTGCTTGGGGTGATATGATTAAAAAAATATATACGAATAGTCTGAAACACATATAATGTCCAGATAGATAGATAGATAGATAGATAGATAGATAGATAGATAGATAGATAGATAGATAGATAGATTTCTCAAATGACATTAATTCTGACATAAACTAACTAATCATGAAATAATCTCATGGATTGACTAAAACAATTTGTAGCCAATTTGTAAGCCTGGTGCTTAATCTCGCGCTAGAAAAGACAATCTGATGAGAAAGCCATATTTAGCAACATAGTGATGGTAATCGAGAGAAAAGAACATTCGAGATTACCGAGTCCCTGTGTCACAAGTGAATTGATGTCAAGTGTTGGTCATGCAAAAGAAATAAGATATTACATGCGATAATTTTCCATTATTCACCAAAAATACTCTCCCAGATTTTCCGTTGACGAACGACAAACCCGGAAATAGAAGAACTGACAATGACTCTTGCCGATTCCATTTTCGACAAGCAGAATTGGCACAAATGAGACTCGGGTTTATTCTCGATTCAAAATAGAACTGACAGAAGAGTTTCTAAACTTAGAACGACGTTTTTGCTTTCGTTTTCATTCGTTCCGCTTTCATACTTGGCGTCTTTTCCTTATGTTAATATATTCAAGATTGCAACAATGTCCGTTTATTTTATTTTTGTTACCTTATGTCCTTTGATATTCTGAAATTAAGAAGTTTCTTTAATAACATTTCGCCGCACAATTTGATGCTATGAATTATGCCGTAGTTTTATTTATTAGATCAGAATTATGGATGGGTAGCCGCTTCCATAAACAGTAGATGCTGCAAGTTTCCATATAAGACCTCAAAATTTCGATTAAATATTACAGTGTAGGCTTGCTACAATTCCAGGCAGAAAACCCAATCTTCAAGTCACACACAAACACACACACACACACACACGCATGTATATATATATATATATGTGTGTGTGTGTGTGTGTGTTTTTTACAATGGGTAATAGATATTTCAACGCATATTACGGCTCGTCTGACGAGTCGCAATATGCGGGGAAATATGTATTACCCGTTGTAATAACCTAAAATCTTTTCTAAATTATATTACACTGTTAAATTTAATAAATGAATTTAACATTGAGTTCTTTTGAGTTCGTCTCTATCGGAATGTACCTGAATAGTATACCAAGTGTGCTACGTTATATATATATATATATATATATATATATATAACAATAAATTTATTTTAAAACCCGTCTCGTAAAACCAAAATGGAAACCAAAAAAGAAACAAACTAAGTACTTGAACATAACTCAAAGTACTCGTCGAAATAAAAGAAAACCCGAGACGAGAATCCTAACACTTGCCAACTTGCCCTGACGATCCGTTAGGTGAAACCTAGGAAGGTCTGTTGGCTCTAGGTTAGATTTATACTCATATATATATATATATATATATATATATATATATATATAAGAAAAATTAAGACAGACGCGTTATTGCATGGTAATTCGGAAGTATAGGCCTATTTCAGGCGAGCCATCTTCAACTTCCGTCTTTATTCAACGAAAGATTCTACATGAATGGGATTCACAAAAACCTAACCTGGCGAATAAAAAATAAAATAAAAACATATAAGATTATAAGAATATAACTGTCGCTCCCCTAAAAAAGAAAATAAGAACAATCCATCCGTTTGTCGAACCCACAGACATTCCTACAGAATCATATGTAAAAGTCGCATAGAAACCACACCAGTTAACACGTCAAGAAGCTAATTCATCGCCCCTAACCAAAGTTGATGCCGCCTGCCCAGCGGTCAGTGTCGAAGTCAGTTCGAGGGAAGCGGGTGGGTCAGACGAGAAAGAGGTGGTGATAAAGAAAAGAGAAGAAAGGAAAGACAGGAGAGAGGGAGAAATAGAGCTTTACATCCTTAATTTAAAGGAACCTCATGATTCTATTTAGATTTATTTGTTTTAACTTGTATTTTTTTCCTTTTTACAAATGTATTAATATTAAAGTTTTCTCGTTTAAAATATAATGCTCGTAATATTTTTTCTCTAAAAATGTATTATCGGTAATATTTAACAGTGATGTATGGCTGGAATTAATTATCATCAGAAATGTATTGCTGGTAATAATTTTCCTTCAAAAATGTATTGTTTGTAATATTTTTCGAAAGAAAAATTTTATTCCCCAGAAATGTATTGCGAGTAATTTTTACTACAAGCCCTTTATGTTTAAAATAATTTAGGAACTTATTCAGATATATATATATATATGCGTGTATGTGTGTGTGTGTGTGTGTGTAGATCTAGCTAGCTAGCTAGCTAGCTAGCTAGCTAGCTAGCTAGATAGATAGATAGATAGAAAGAAAGAAACAACAGTGTGGAGCTATATATGAGTTCAGATAGATTACAATGCCTTTTAAATATTATCTAAAATCATATACTGAATTAACATTTTAGACACTCTTTATTTATATTTATTACGGTCCGTGATAGACGATGGCAGCAAGATAGGTGTGATCCTAGTATATACATAAAGTTTACGTCTAAGGCTACAGTACTTACATTTAAAAAGATATGATTACAGAATGGGATGAATTTGTAATAATAGATTGAGAACGCCACTGGAAACTACGTAAACTTAAGGAATCAGCACATATGTTAAGCTACAAATATCTCCTAAGATTAACACAATATGGGAACCAGTAATACGGAGTGCCAGAGAAAATCATTAGTGTCAAAAATTGCAATATGAGCTCTGGGAAAAATACTAGAGAAACCATTAACACCAAAAATACTAGAGAAAACCATTAACATAAAAAAAATTGCAATATGAACTCTGGTAAAATAAGGGTTACTGGACATTAGGTTTATAAGTACCAAAAATTCAGTTGTTCGTGTCCTTAAAGGACACGTTGGTTAGTTCCTGTGATTTGACCCAAAAAGTTGTGAGTTCAATATCATGCTACAGCAGTGGTGAACTTGCAGGGTTAGAGGGAGGTAACTCATGACTTCCAATGAGTGATTATAATAATAAAGGATTTGTTTCGAAATTCCTAGCACCGTCTTAAAAATAGCAACAAAGATAACGACAATAGTTCGAATAATGTAAATACTGTATATGATTATAGAGTTACGCTATGTTTGAGGTGTGGTATTTTGTGGTGCTGAGGTTAACTTTAGCTCCATAGAAAGCCAAAATTCACATGTAAGAGGGCCGAGAGATGTTTTGTGTAATCATAGACTGCTTATATAAATCACCGTAATGAACGTTCTTTTGGCCAAACAGTAAGATGCTAAACACCCAAGTAAAAAAAAAGGTCTTTGGTAGAATTTAGCTCTTTATCATTGATATTATTAACGAGCATCGAGTATTTCTAACATCCAGTATATCAACTTATATATCTACCTAGGTGTATCCACTTGGGCACCTCGATGATGTGTAATGATTAGAAAACGTGTCTCGCTGGAGAATCATTACGATTGAGTAGTGAATTCGATACTCACTAGGTGCCCCGTATATTTGGCCTTGTATCCCATCTAAGTTGCGCTTGGAAGAATATCTTAGGTGTATCAACGTCGTAAATATATAACAATAAGAAAAGTAGCAAGAGATGTGCATGTGAAGGTCGTATAGGTTAAAAACCATATTGACTGACATGCGTTTCGCTTTGATATACTTGTTCAACAAGAGCGGACGTAGATAATTCCTGATGGGACTTGCGGTTAGCCACTTAATTACCATATGTGACACACATTTGAGCGATCATGTCTCTAAAGAGACATAACGGACTGGGCATTATTTTTTTTACCCTAGTATGTTGTCATTGATTCCTGTGGTAAATTCGTTGCAAATCAAGGCTATTTAACCCATTGCTGTAAGGAGAAAACCAGCTTATATGATTTCATATGATATTAATAAGTAGTAATTAGTGAGGGATCCGTTATTACTTCATAACAATAGGTAATTTATCCCCCACTTTATGAGCATTATCTCTACTTACGTTTGCAATTATTATATATATACATTAATCATATCACCCCGAGCAAAGCGGTAACGCCACTGATGTGCAGGGGGCTACATAGGAGTGAAAAGATTGTAAAAGAGAAAACCGGAAACCGCATCCTAAACAGGAAACAAGGGACCTGTTCAATAGCCGTGGGTGGAGTGTGAACCAGGCGATAGTTTAGTTTATCTACTCCAATTGAAAAAAAGTGAGAAGATTGGAAAAGAGAAAACCGGAAACCGCATCCTAAACAGGAAACAAGGGATGAGCCTCTTCACTAGACGTGGGTGGAATGTGAACCGGGCGATAGTTTAGTCTATCTACTCCAAAAATTGAAAAAAAAAAGAAAAAAAAAAGATAAAAAGTGAGAAGATTGGAAAAGAGAAAACCGGAAACCGTATCCTAAACAGGAAACAAGGGATGAGCCTCTTCACTAGACGTGGGTGGAATGTGAACCGGGCGATAGTTTAGTCTATCTACTCCAATTGAAAAAAAAAAGAAAAAAAAAGAAAAAAAAGTGAGAAGATTGGAAAAGAGAAAACCGGAAATCGCATCCTAAACAGGAAACAAGGGATGAGCCTTTTAACCTGTTCAATAGACGAGGGTGGAGTGTGAACCGGGCGATAGTCTAGTCTATCTACTCCAATTGAAAAAAAAGTGAGGAGATTGGGAAAGAGAAACCGGAAACCGCATCTTAAACAGGAAACAAGGGATGAGCCTCTTCACCTGTTCAATAGACGTGGGTGCAGTGTGAACCGGGCGATAGATATTCAGTCAGTTTAGTGCCATACGTGATACAAGCTTGAATGATCGCTTCGTGATAGAGATATGACTGACTAGACCGAAGATTTTCCAGTAAATTCTCGTCTCGATAAAAAATCTGCTGAGTCTGACAAAGCGAACCTCGCTGCTCAGCTTGAAAAGTACCTCCAATCTGTGGTAGACTGGGGTAAGAAATGGCTCGTAAATTGTAATGCTTCCAAAACGAAGCTGCTATCTGTTAAACCATCACAGACATTTGCTTCTACCCCACCATTAGCATGGATCTAGCTATCTTCCTTGAAAGCAAAACACTGCTCCTCCTTAGCCTAACACTCTCAGCAGACCTCAAGTGCAATGACTATATCAAATCCATAGCTAAATACACTTCTAAGAAGAACCGTTCACTGTGTAGGGCCAGGAAGTTTTTCCCCTGTGAATCCATCCTGCACATATATAAATCTACTATCCGTCCGTGTATTGAATACTGCTGCCACATCTGGTTGGGCGACCCTGCTATTCACCTCGGTGTTCTTGACAAAATCCAACAGAAAATTTGTAATGTGATTGATCCCGAATTGGCAGCTAAGGTAAAGTCACTCTCTCACCGGCGTAATGTGGCTTCCCTGTGTCTCTTCTACAAATACTTTCACAGCTTCTGCCCTCTATGTATGAATTTGCTCGAGCCACAAGATTAGCAACTGGGTACCACGCTTTTACATTGAAACCAATAAAATGTAACCGTACCCTCTACTCCAACAGCTTCTTTTCTCGCACTTCCCGCCTGTGGAATTCCCTTCCGTATACTTGCTTTTGCGATAGCTCCAATCTCCAAGAATTTAAATGTAAGGTCAGTAGTTATCTCCTAACTCTCTGACTAGCATCCTTTCTCTCTTGCTCTTTTCTCCATCCACTCTACACCCATCATACCAGTATTCTCATCCTTCTCTTACCCACTTCCTGACATCCCCTATAACCTGCCACTCTTTCTCATAACTTTCTCTCATGCTCCTTTCTCCGTCCACTCCACTTTCATCAGTATTCTCATCCTTCTCTTACCCACTTCCTGACATCCCCTATAACCTGTCCCTCTTTCTCATCACTTTCCTCCTATGTAACCCGCTGAACACCAATTCCAGTAAAATTGCCTTGCTTGGGGTGAAATGATTAAAAAAGATAAGTACGTTGCCATTACTTTCTATGATAGATTGATTTCCTACCAAGGCTATAGAATCCAATTTGTCCTGCTATTGGTTAAATAGCAGGAGAGACAATTGATGGATTAATTTCTTTCCAAAGATTATTTGTGTGGAAATGAATCTAAGGAATTCAGCTAGAATTGAAACTCGTTTCTCCAGTCTCTCGTCCAATTTTCTCCACCAAAACGCACATCCAAGGTACTGCAGGTTGCAGTACCTTTAGAAAAATGATAGTAGAACAAGCAAAATACAGTGATGCTAAGACCTTGTAGGAAATATTGGAGAAAAAATGTCAAGTAGCTGTCTCTATTTGTTAGTTTTGTCGATGACGTACTTGGGACAATCTCCAGAACTCACTCTGGCATCAGTGGGAACTCGTCGGTCGTATCACTGCCTAGCACGGTGTATGGACTGAAGAAAGTCTTGCGTCTCTAGGCTGTTATGGTGATATATATATATATATATATATATATATATATGTGTGTGTGTGTGTGTGTGTAAATTTATCGCTATACTCGTTTCGACAAACCCTCCGAGTATATATGCGGAAGACAAAATGGTAATAAAAAAGAAAGCTAAGCACTTGAACATCAGTCAAAGTACGTCGCCCAAAGAAAAAAAACACGAGACGAATAACCGAAAACAAAAAGCGCTCAATACACAAGTAGAGCAAACAAAGAAAGTAACTAACCTAAAGAGCCAACGAACCTACCAAGGTTTCACCTAACCGGATCTTCAGGGAAGCCAAATATTCCCTGAAGATCCGGTTAGGTGAAACCTTGGTAGGTTCGTTGGCTCTTTAGGTTAGTTACTTTATATAGTTAGGTTAGTTACTTTACTTTAGAGAGAGAGAGAGGGGGGGATAAATGCTTTAAGTCATGAATGGAACGATTATGAATGAATATAATAAGTAAAGAAGAAGTTGGAAAAATGTGTCTTTAATCTAACATGTTTCACTTTAACAAGTTTCTTCAGAGATTCTTTAAAGACGAATGAATTTAAAAATTCAAGAGACAGTATGTTGATAGAATAAATATTTATTGGTCAGATGCGTGTCGCGTGTGATAAAACAATGGATGAATATTTAATGTAGAAAATCTTGTGTCTGTTACAGTGTGTGTGCCAAAGTGTAATAAAAACATTAGATGTCTATTATGAATGAAATCATATGTAAGCGAAAATAATGTCTGTTATGAGTTATCACAGGTGACACGTATCTGACCAATGACACCAGACCTCAATGAACATATTGTCTCTTGAATTTTAATGAATCTCTGAAGGAAGTTGTTAAAGTGAAACCTGTTAGATTAAAGACACTTTTTTCTATTTGTTCTTTACTCATTCTGTTCATCTTGTCGGATTCCAATCCATATATTCAATTCACAATTATGAATGTAAATATAGATATAAATATATTTTCCATCGTCAACATTCAGTCTAAATTCATATATCCACATAGATTTTTTTATCTCTTTCTTTAAACTGAAAGTGGCATGTAGGTAAAATCCCAAAACAGTACCTATTAATATTAATCTTAATAATATTAAAAATGATCCAGATAGAGGGCTCAATGTAAATAGTATTATCTGTTTACAGAGCTAAATATGTATATTTTCAAATAAAACTTCGAAAATTACAATTTTCGAAGTTTTATTTGAATATATATATATATATATAGTGTATCGAGGTAGAAGATAATTTTCTAAACATATATTTTTAAATATAACAGACAATGGATGTCTATTATGTTAAACCATGAGTCGTTTAAAACATCATAATGTGACTTTAATTTCAGGTGAAAATAAAGAAAAAAATTGAATAAACATTTGGATTTTTTTTATTATGCTGGTTCTAAGCTTTCAGCTCACATGAACCATCTTCAGAGAGATTACAGGGAAGTTAACATAAAGACATCCACCATTATTATACACTAATAATACGATATAATATTCGATATTATATATATATATATATATATATATAGAGAGAGAGAGAGAGAGAATATCGTATGAAAGTATGAGAAAAGAAAACATTATTAATAAAAGAAGACAACAAAAGAATTAGAATTATGAATGCAGTAGATGACGATTGGCATTGCGTTTAAATTTTTAAAGAACAAAACTGAATGGAAATCCAGAAGCTTGGAGATAGTTTCATAAGCGAGAGAAGAAATTATTAACATAGGATTTAAAAGTTTGAGTTTGAGTTTTATTTAACGGTATATCAACACCTCTGTGGGTTTTTTAATGCCAAAAAGGTGGGGTTTTAAGGTATTTTTTTAAATGTTCGGTTATAATGAAAAAGTTAGTTTAGTCAGATTTTAATGACATTTTTTGTTTTTATTCATTTTTATTTTAGAAAACTGAAAATGTCTTCTAGTTTTGTATTCAAAACACGTTTTGCTGAGAATGTTTTTTCTTCAAAAATTTGTTATTGTTATAAATTTTTTCTTCAAAAATGTATTATTGGTAATACTTTTCTTTCAAAAATGTATATTTTTCTATAAAAGTTTATTTGTATGTACGTATTTTTATAAAAGTGTATTTCTATATTTTCATAGTGTTTTGACCCCACTTTTGGGGTTAACTATTTGCCCATAGCTGGAACCCTAACAGATGCTACCACTCCGGGTCAGGGAGGACATTGTAATAGCAGCAATTAAGAGGTAGTTCCGTGCTCCTCACAACCTCCCAATCAGAGGCCTTGCTGCCGGATGCAGTTTATTTTCATGTCCAGGACCAAGGATTTACAAGAACAGATATTGAGAAGACAGTAAACAACACTTAACATTCCATTCAATTTTCGGAAAATTTAAATTGAGTGGAAAGCAAGAAGCCGGAAGAGCATTTCACAAGCGATAGAAGAAACTGTTAAAATAGAACTTATTATAATATGAGAAGAAGGAAACATAAAAGGAGTGAGGTCAGTAAAAGACGAAGAATTAAGAAGAGAGAAGATAACGATTGACATTGTATTTAAATATTTGTTGATCAAAGTTGATCGAAAAGCAAGAAGTCAGAAGAGTGAATCGCAAAAACGAAAATGTCAACATAGAATTTACGCTTTGAAAAAAACAAAACAAATTCAACTGTAAATTGACCTTGCCGCCAATCGAGTACTATGCTTTAAGTGTAAATAGAGGAATATTTATCAGAACAATTACCATGGAAATATTAAAAGAAAAGTCAAAAGGAACCTACACGACGGCGGTGTCACCCACACACTGTTAATTTCTTCTCTCCCGTTTCAGTCTTCTCACTCGCTTGCTTCTGTAGCATTGATCAGTTTTTCTGTTTTTATTTGCGCCACTGTGACGTCTCGATACGATTGATTCGGACTTCCCAAAATATTCAGATCTTGGGATAGACTGCAAAATTTGGTTTGGACTCGATGTACGTTGTATATCGCAGGCAATAGTCTGTTAATCTTGTCTGTAGCGGAGTAATTTCTCCAATTGCGTCCAGGGACAATGTCTGGAATCAGGGTTGGATTAAGAGTTCAATCAATAAAATGAGAAAAATTGTTAATAAGACGTTTTATTGAATTAAAACCGATGAATAAAAAGTCTTTATTATCTATTAAGGAGTTAAGTTCCTTCTCGCTGGATAGTTAACTGAGAAATTTAAAAGTAACATCTATGACATTGAAGACAACTAAGAGTACAACCTACAGAATTGGAGACATGTAGAAATACCTAGTCAGTTAAGTGCCATACGTGATATACTCTTTGGGCGATCATGTCTCGAAAGAGACATGACTGACTAGGTAGAAGATTATCCTGCAGTAGGTTGCCATTGCTTTCTGCGGTAGACTGGTTGCTAGCCAGGGCTATAGAACCAAATTTGTCCTATTATTTGACTCATAGCTAGAGGGGGAAGAGATGTATTATATTATTACGTACTAATTAGTGAGGGATCAGTTTATTGCTTCATAACAATAGAAATCTGATACCCCACCTTATGCCCAGTAGAAGCCATAATCATGATTCCAACTATTATATGAGCCTGGTCAGTACTTCGATGGGTGACCGCTTGGGAATACCAGGTGCTGTAAGTATTTAGTGACGGATGTGCGTGCTTACGGCCTATCACGTTGAATACACCGGTTCTCGCTCGATCACCGAAGTTAAGCAACGTTGAGCCTGGTCAGTACTTAGATGGGTGACCGCTTGGGAATACTAGGTGCTGTAAGCGTTTAGTGACGGATGTGCGTTGTGGTGCAGTGGATATCTTCTCGGAAAGAGAAATTGGTGAGCCGAGTTCGAATTCCAGTTGAATACCCTGCATTCACTTAAACACTAGCACCCTTGGGAAAGGTATTAATCCCTTCTTCCCTCTAGTTATGGGTTAAATAACAGGGTAGGACTTGGGGACCCTACCCTTAAAAACAAATCCCAATGAATCTTGATACTCGAAAAGAAAAAAAGTATTACTAGACACAAAACTTATATAAAAACGACAATAAATTGTTGAAAGAAAAAGGTACTACCAGCAATAAATAAATAAAAAAAAAACATTTAGATGGCAATAAATGACCCGCCGAGGTTGATATGCCATAAAAACAAGACAACCAAATCAAATTTATATTCAATCACTCAGTTAAGTGCCATACGTGATACACGCTTTGGGCGATCATATCTCGAAAGAAGATTATCCCGCAGTCGGTTGCCATTGCTTTCTGAAATGTAGAAATAACAGTTATTTTTCAATGTAGAAATAACAGCTATAGAATTGAATACATGTAATATTAACAGCTATACAATCGGCGACATGTAGGAGAAACTGCTATATAATTAAATACATGCAGGAGTAACTGCTTTAAAATAGTGGGAGTAAACATGCTTGTTATGCGTGATCCTTTGAGGTGGCAACTGTCAATGCAACGGAATCCAATCTCTGACGACTCAGTAATCATTTTTCTACTCATCGGCGGGAAGTTCAGTGGGTACGGACCTTAGTTTCGCCTCGGCAAATCTCGTTCTTAAATTCAGATTTTTGTTTAAAATATTTGCCAACAGTTTTTCCCCCCATTCTTTCTCTCATGTATTAAATGTACGCTTCTGATAAATTTACTAATTATTACCCAAGTAATATTTCCTCTCATTCACCATCTATCAATTTCATTCAATTAAACGTTTGAACAGGACTAGTGCCCTGTTACAGCGGCAAGGAAGTGCCTAAAGGTGCGTATAGGCCACGTCTGGTGACAATGCCTACGATCTTTATTATTTTATCAACCAACAATAATTAAGTAGCACAAACAACAGATGTGACATTACAATGCGTGCTTAGTAGAATTTTCTTACATTCTTATAGCAGAGTTCATTTTTATCAGTATATGTCTGATATCTACATATGATTTAGACTTCATAGTGAGCACTTTCTCTCATAGATACCGGACATTTTAAAAATATTACACACATACACACACACACACACACACAGATATAGATATAGACGTATATACATATAGAGAGAGAGAGAAATAGAAGGAGGTGAAGGAGTGAAGGAAGAAAATATCCGCATGAGATAGAAAAACGAGATATTGTATGAAAAATATACAATAAAAATAAAAAATAAAAATATAAAAGTAATACGTGAGGATAGATAGATAGATAGATAGATAGATAGATAGATAGATACTAACAGACTGAGATAGATAGATACGAAAAGACTGAGATAGATAGATAGATAGATAGATAGATAGATAGATACCAACAGACTGAGATAGATAGATACGAAAAGACTGAGATAGATAGATAGATAGATAGATAGATACGAACAGACTGAGATAGATAGATAGATAGATAGATAGATAGATAGATAGATAGATAGATAGATAGATAGATAGATACATACATACAAACAGACTGAGATAGATAGATACGAACAGACTAGATAGATAGATAGATAGATAGATAGATAGATAGATAGATAGATACCAACAGACTGAGATAGATAGATACCAACAGACTGAGATAGATAGATAGATAGATAGATAGATAGATAGATAGATAGATAGATAGATACCAACAGACTGAGATAGATAGATACGAACAGACTGAGATAGATAGATAGATAGATAGATAGATAGATAGATACGAACAGACTGAGATAGATAGATAGATACATAGATACGAACAGACTGAGATAGATACATACGAACAGACTGAGATCGATAGATAGATAGATAGATAGATAGATAGATAGATAGATAGATAGATAGATAGATATGAACAGACTGAGATAGATAGATAGATAGATAGATAGATAGATAGATAGATAGATAGATAGATTCGAACAGACTGAGATCGATAGATAGATAGATTCGAACAGACTGAGATAGATAGATAGATAGATAGATAGATAGATAGATAGATAGATAGGAACAGACTGAGATCGATAGATAGATTCGAACAGACTGAGATAGATAGATAGATAGATAGATAGATAGATAGATAGATAGATAGATGCGGACAGACTGAGATAGATATATACGAACAGACTGAGATAGATAGATAGATAGATAGATAGATAGATAGATAGATAGATAGATAAATAGATATGAAAAGCCCGAGATAGATCGATCGATCCATCTGAACTCAAGAGACAAAGAATGGGAATGGTAGTATCCCAACATTTTATGATTGTTTTTGATGTGCTTATTTTCAATTTTTTCATTTTTTTTTTTCATTCGTATTTTCTGCATATCACTTTACTAATACATCAAGGCTTTCTTTTTCTTCCTTTCTCTTATGTATTCATCATCTTCTCAGCCAAAAGATCATGTTTTCAGTCACATTCATTGCTTACTTTCAACCCTTTCAGTTTCAACAAAGGGGTCATTTACCAAGCTGATATTTTCTGAGATCTCTCGTGGCATGGTGATCAAATGAAATATATTTCACCTTATATATTTCAATTTACTTGCTGGTCCTGTGTATGACGATAAACTTCATCCGGTCGTAATGAGCATGGAACTTACTCTTTGTTATTGAAGAAAAATAATATTACCAGCAAAATAACTTTCAAGAAAAAATATTTCCTGCAATACATATTGAAAAAAAATATTACCATCAATACATTTTGGAAAGAAAAATTATAACCAGCAATACATTTTTGAAGAAAAAATAATCCCAACAATATTTTAAAATAATATTACCATCAATATATTTTTGAAAAAAATAGTACTAACAATACACTAAAAAAATACCAGCAATACATTTTTGAAGAAAAATACTATCAATATTTTTAAAAAATATTACCAGCAATACATTTTCGGAAAAAACTACCACGAAAATATTTTTGTAAAAAATATATATATATATATATACAAACAGCAATACATCTTAATTTCAACAAAATCCTATTTACAAAACTACGTCAAACATAAACAACAAACTGCTATTAAAAATATTACGGTTTTCTTACTCAATGTTAGAGGAGCGAAGGTTCGAATCCTGCTAGAAGATGCTCATTTTTCTTTAATAAGTTTTCATGAATAGTCAGCCTAAAAAAAACGAAAGAAAAAATTATGATCTTTTTTTTTTAAATCATTTTACCTCGAGCAAGACAGAAATGCCACTGATGAGCGGGGGGGGGGGAGAAATAACTGTAAAAAGATTAATTAGAAGAGAGTGAGGAGTACAAACTAGTTAGAAAGGAGCAATAGAAAGCTGAGAATGCAGGTGCGAAGACAGATACATAGGTGGAGAGAAAGGGAAGGATATACGGGGGTGGGGAGAGAGCTAGTGTCCAGTGGTCAATAGTTGAGTATTGACATTGCATTTAAATTTCTGGAGGTTGTAGCCGTCAGGAATGCAAGAATATGAGAGCGAGTTCCACAGGTGGGAAGTGCGAAAGAAGAAGCTGCAGGAGTAGAATTGTCGTCTGCATTTGGCTAACCTAACTGTGAATAGGTGGGACCCAGTTGCCAGTCTGGTTGCACGAGTAAACACCTGTTGAGGAGGCACCAGTGACTTCAGTTCGTCCGAGCAGAAGCCATGAAAGTATTTATAGAACAGACAAAGGGAGGCCACATTTCTACGGTGGGGAAGTGGCTGCAGTCGAGCCACCAGATCAGTACCTATCACATTACAGACTCTCCTTTGGAGTCTGTCGATAACACTGAGGAAAACGGCAGGGGCGCCTGACCATAAATGGCAGCAGTTCTCCATGCACGGACGGATGGTTGACTTGTATATATGCAGGATGGATTCAGGCAGAAAAAACATCCTGAATCGGCATAGCGACCCAACCTTCTTAGCAGTAGATTTAGCTATCGAATCAATATAGTGGTTTCATTTGAGGTCTGAGGAGAGGGTAAGGCCGAGGAGGCGTAGTGTGTTGCTCTCAGGGAAAATCGCTTGGTCCTTGCTTATGGGAGGCAGGATCTGTGATAAATAAAGAGAGGTTTCCACTAAAAAACGTTTAAACTAATACCTGTTTTTAGAAATTGCTATACTTACGTTAGAATACGAAAAGAAACATACATATATATATATATATATATATATATATATATATATTTCAAAATTGTGAGAAAGATCTGCGATTAAAGGCACTGTTCACCTTAGAATCATCATCGAAGACACCAAATGGCCGAGAGATCTAGAGATATTGGATCTAACAACTGTTTCCGCAGAGAACTTTTTTAAAATAGTCTTCTTGAATATTCAGACGAAAATAAAAAGAATATATGGTTTCATAAATGAACGGAGTGTCTACCAGACATGGTTATCCACTAATTCAGAAAAAAACTAAACTTAAAATTATATATATATATATATATATATATATATACTTAGGTGTAAATTTTGTGTCCTGTATATCATTACCATTAACGCAAACGAGCACTAGTGATAATGTGTTGGCTGAAATGATCTTAAGGTCTTCATGATGATATCTACTTTATTTAAGTCTATTTGTTATTTCTATGGATACAAGTCCCAGTATATATATATATATATATAAACAGGGATTTGTAATTTTAAAAATTGCGCATTCAAAAATTCCCTGCCACATGAACGTTCATAAAAAAAAAATACACCGTTACGTGAGCCTTCTTAAAAAGACGGTATACGGTAAAATCAGTTATTGCAAATCGCCTGAAGACACCACTCATGGTAGAAACCCAAGTCGCGTAATAACTCGTTTACAAAGGGGAAAAAACATATATATATATATATATATATATATATATATATATATATATATAAATATGTGTGTGTGTGTGTGTGTGTATAAGTATATAATATGGAGACGCAAAAATATATACATATTGAACGACTTTTTTGTAGACATGGATAAAAGTAATTAGAACATAGATGAACACGACGTATTGACTGTGGAATTCATGCCTCAGGTGTTATTCTCACTCACTTTGAAGGTCGCTTTAATCGATATATATATATATATATATATATATATATATATATATATATATACATGTTACGGAAATTAACGAATTTTAACGAAACTTGGTTATAAGCAACCGACAATTTATAATGAATTATTTGAACATTATTTTTAACGATACTTGGATTTAAGTACATATTCTGTTTTTAATTAAAAACAGAATATCTACTTAAATACGAGTATCGGTAAAAATAATGTTAAAAATAATTCATTATATATATATATATATATATATATATATATATATATATATATATATATATATAGGTGGGGGTCTTTCATTATAAACGACCGACGAGGAAGATTTAAATTCTTTATTTAATTTTTCCAATATTCTTATATGCTTTCTTTTTTTCTGGAGATAAGGAATGGAGAAAGTTCAGCAAATTCAATGGTCATTTTCAAGGATATTATTTTTTGATGTTTTTACTTTGTCGTCATGTTTTGACTGTAACCTAATCTTGTGATTTTTGAAAAGAGACGTTCATTAAAAAGAGACGTTCACGTGATGCACACGGCTGGGCACCGTGTGATTGTCTGTCTATTTTTAAAAAAAAAACTCTAAACCTTTTCCATTTCTGCTGTTGAATAATGTAAGGTAGATGACAGGAGAACGTTTATTAGTATATAATTCCTCTTTCATATCGAGGCGCCTTTGATATTGTGATTTAAATGCTATTTTGTATTTTCAACTTAAATTTTACTTAAGGGTTCTTGTAAATTATGGGTTAATAAATGTGTTTTTTACTACACTATTATTATTATTATTATTATTAGATAGGAAGCACGTAAGGCGTCTATTCAAAGATGTGGTAGTATGACCAATATAAGGAATTGAGTTATGACAAGAAAATGGCATTGACATTCGTACACTATATTAGCCATTGGTAGTTTAGATTTTATGGGATTATTTTTATTAGAAACCTCAGTACAGTTTTTTTTTCTGTTTCTTTTTTTTTCTTGGGTTAAATATACAAAAATTCTAATTAGGCACATTAGCTAGGATTGTGTATTTATCTTACACAAAATAAACAAAATGGTTAACGTAAATGATCACAGAATATATATATAGATGACGGACTGATAATAATAGCGGACAACAAAAGAACAAATGACAAAGTAAAAAAAAAATTGCGTTTTAAACTTTTCAAAATCTGAATTTCGATATAGAGGTCGAAAATTATAAAAAGGTTGTTAAATATTTAGACGTAGAGCTCAATTATGAAACTGGCACCGTATCCCCCACCCCCCAACATGTTCCTGTTGTGGGATCTCCTTCTTTTGTATATGATAATGGACTCGACTGAGTGTACATATACTCATGCCATGGAAGAAGTTGCAGTTGGCATTTGCCTCTGCAACTGCAATACTGTCAGCTCTCTGCCTTCGAGTAGAGGGCGCTCTCTGCTTCCGAGCAGAGAGCAATAACCCAGTCGTGGTTCCGCCGAAGGGTAGAATCACGACTCGGCAAAAATAGACAAACATTTTTTGGCCGGGCCATATAGCCCGGAAATCCCAATTTTAACTGACCATGTGTCACATGTTGCCCTTAGTGGGAGGAACAACTAAATATAGTTGGCAGTTGCCTCTGCTCATATTGACACTGTCAGCTGTCTGCCTTCGGGTGGAGAGCGCTCCCTGCTTTCGGGCAGAGAGCACTAACACAGTCGTGGTTCCGCCGAAGGGTAGAATGACAACTGTGGAAAGATAGATAGATATATTTGGCCGGCCTATATGATCGGGAAGACCCACATTAAAAAGACCTTGTGTCACATTTTGCCTTAAGTGGGAAGGTGACTAAATACCGTTGCAGTTGGCAGTGGAGAGTAATCGTAGAGATCCGTTGCAGTTATTGGAGAGTTCCGAGAGATACTGAAGTTACCCAGGGACCAGACTAGCTGTCAGCTCCACTCAGCTAGAATAATCTACACGGATATAGTATTTCCAACGACTTCACTTCAAGACTTGTATATATTTCTTTCTTTCTAATAGTATTATTGGATTATTTACTAACCTGCATTCAAGTTTGTATATTATGTTCAATATAAGCTACTTTTCTATCTCCATATCTGTTTTGGTGTTCATTATTTTGTGCGGTTCCTCATCGGAAGCCAGAATAGAAAACAAACCCAAAATTTAAGATATGTAAACAACGGATAAATCTACTCCAGCAATATAAATTCAACACTTTCGTAAAGGTATAGAATATAAACTATCGAAAAATTCCTTTTATAAAACAGTTTTTGTTGAGAGGAAAAAGATTATGAAAAAGTTTTAGAAGAAAATGGACATAAAAACAAATTAGAATATAAACCCGAAATAAATGAACAACAACAAAAAAAGAATAATACGAGAAAAGATATCATTAGTTTTAACCAGCCTTGAATTTAGAAATTAAGTGTAAAATAGGAAAAATATTTTTCGACCCACGTAAACACTTCTCCAAAAGCCCCGAGCTACACAAGATGTTTAATAGAAATACGGCTAAATTTAAGTTACTGCTGTACTTCAGTTATACAAAATAACATAAAGAAGCAAAATACCAAAAAAAAAAAAAAAGCGTAAAGCAGAATACCGTTTAAAAAAATGTAACTGCAGAGATAAAAATTGTCCACTTAAAAGAGCTTGTAAAACCGACGGAATCATCCTCAGCGCAGAAGTAAAAGTTAAAATATCTTTAGGATGTACTGAAGACAGTTTTAAAACAAGTTCACATTCAAACTAGAAAAACTTTAAAATAGCACCAAACTATCCAACTATAAATGAAAACTAAAAGAAAAGAAGAAATGCGGAAACCCCTACGTAGCGTGAAATATATATATATATAAAAACAAAAATCTTCGGCAATGATGGTAATATCCGAAGAAAGCGCCAAGAAATAAAGTTGGCTATAATATTATTTCCAGAACGACAAAACAACTAAATGAAAGCTCTGGAATAATATCCGAATGTAGAAACATGAGAAAATATTATCTATGCTCGTACAAACCCGGATAAAATGATTTAAAATAACAAACTACAACCTTACTTTGAAATTCTGCTTATGAACTTATAAAAGTGTTAACCGTTAAACAATCAGACAAAACAAATCGCCTGATCAAACAAAAAGTCGAAACCATGTTAGGGTAACCGGCTGATCTTTCCTATATACATACAAGTCTATTTGGCTGTATCACAGCTCATCAGGGTGGCTAGACACATCCACTTGCCTCTGGCCGGGATCGAAACTCGACCGATTTGGCGCATGGAATCAGAGAAGGAAAATTTTAACGTCCTGTATATAAGCAGTGTATACAGACGCTAGTCACCTATATATATATATATATATATATATATATATATATATATATAATTGTGAAAAATACCGAAATTTAAATTCGTTGAGTGACCATTTCAGCGAGAAAATTCTCGCTTCATCACAACGATTGAAAATAAAAATTTTATTAATTCACATATGGAACAAAATTTCTACACCGGAAGAAGCCCCAAAACATATCCACACAAGGGAAGTTAAAAAAAAAAGGGTGGGATTAAAAAAGAAAAAAATATATTAAAATTTTTCGGCCAGACATAAGAAAAAAGGGAAAACAGAAACAGAAACAGAACTCGATATTTACATTATGTCTGAATGAAAAATTAAAAATTTAAATTTAAATTTAAACCGTGTCACAGGAATAGAATTGGTAGGGGAATATGAAAGAAAATACAAATGGGGTAGACAAGGGGAAAGTTAACGAAGAAAAAATATTAAACATTTCTTTCTTAGTAAACAAGGTAAAGATTGACAGCGACTTTCAATAAAGAAAAGAAAGCAAAGAAAAAGAAAACAAGGGAAACAAGGAGATATTATATATTATATTAGATTCTGTTAAAAATTTCCCAATAAATACTTTTGTTTAAATTAATAAAAAATCTTATTGTGAAACTATTTAGATTTTATATATATATATATATATATATATATATATATATATATATATATAGGTCTAAGAAAAGTAATGGGCAATTAATATATAAATATAGATATAATTATACATACACACACACACTCGCACACATCCACCCACTAACACACCCATATTCATATCCAAATATACACATATACATACAATTACGAATACAGCCACACATAATAAATTACATATATACGCACACCAACATACACATAACTAAATATATACACCCGTTTACACATATAATAACCAAAAAATACAATTCTACACATAAAAACTATTATATATTCACATGTACGCACGCACACACACACACATATATATATATATATATATATATATATATATATATATATATATATATATATATTAGAAAAGAAAATGAGAGAAATAGGTATAGAATAAAAAGTGTGAGAGGCCGTGAGCGTTTGGTTTCAAGTGTATATTTATTGTTGTATATACGTATACACATAAATATATCAATACACATACATATACTTACACATATACACATATCATACATTTATACACATATATACATATACAAATACACATACCACTTACATACAGTAGTATACATGTATTAGCACACAAAATAATGTACATATACACAATACGAAATATAAAATACAATAATAATAATAAACATATACTGTCCAAAAAAAGTACATTTTTAAATTCAAAACTTTTTATTAATATTCTTTCCTATATATATATATATATATATATATATATATATATATATATATTGTCATCCACATACAAGCCTGTTTCGATGTATCACAGCTTATCAGTGTGCCTAGACACATCCACTTGCGTTTGGTTGGGATCGAAACTCGACCGATTTCTATATATATATATATATATATATATATATATATATATATGTATATATATATATATGTGTGTGTGTGTGTGTATAGGCACGAATTTTTTGTCAGCGGATGTGGTTGAAATAAGTTTCCTTGCGTTTAATCTTGTATATTGAAATTTTCCCAAGCTTCTTCTTCTTCTTCTTCTTCTTCTTCTTCTTCTTCTTCTTCTTGCCGTTTTCTTTGAGGGGACTCCCCAATTACCCGTCATCTTTGGTTCTTTTTTATGTAATGAATATGTAATGAATATGCATAGCCCTTGTTTCCCCCTTACAGTAATGTGATTGGCTAGTGTCAGCCATAAATACAGACAAAGGACAGAACGCATAAAGAGCTACCAGACTTCGACCAGAGGTTTACAGTTCTACGACTATCGGTCTACGTCTATTGACTCGCCTACGTCTCAGGATACTGAATACGACGAGTACCGTCCATTACGCCTACATGCTAGATTGACCTACCCGGTTACATTTTTCTAAACCGTTTATCTACCTCGAATCAGATATATATCCCTTTCCGGGACATATCATTTATAAAATTTGTCTTTTTTGTTATCTCTCCTAAATCCTGTTTCGCCATTGATTTACTAAAAATTGCTAGCTTATACGTTGTTTTCCTCTGTCCTTCTTGCCGTTAATCCGTCCTGTGAGTATCCAATTTTTCGACCTTCTTTCCTTATTTTTCTTGTCTCGTTTTTTTACACAAATAGTTTGAGATGTAATAGTTTTAACGTTGAATCCTTCTAGTTTCATTTCATTTATCTTCCTTATTTGCCGTTTTTATCTGCATATATAAGACCTTCTTTCCTAAAAAAATATTTGAAATATTCCACTTATTATGTTTAGGCTTTTGAAAAAAAGATAAAATTTATTATATCTTATCCTTTTTCAATTTCATTAGCGGTCATAGAATGATTTTATAATTGCAGTAAAAAGTTTGCAAAAAGAGAGACAGGTCATAAAGGGATGATGACAATGTTTCATTGCAGAAATACGTAGACACATTACTGTTTCTCTACATGCAGGAAAAATTGTAAACAAAATTCAATTTCTGACAATGTCTTCCCCAGACTCTACGTTTATTTTAGGTACCGACAGAGAGATGTCATAAATTAACCCTATCCAGAATTTGGTTAAGGAACCCAGATCTTAATATTCACTTAATGGCTAAAAGGTATGTGAATTCGTTGATAATAGACTTTCGTGTCGAAGCGATGATGTGTTGAGTCTGGAGTCACTAATTGTAATGACAGTGACTCTAATGGTAAGATGAACGTTCGAGAAATCCGGGTCACAAATAAGAGCAAACATTTTGTTTCCTGAATGAATACTTAGATCATATAGAAAAGAATGAAATATATAAACATTTATATTAATAATTCAGAAAATGCGAAAGAAGTTATAGTTTCTTTAACTTTCAACGTAGAAACAACGAGATGTTAAATTGACAGTAATGACGGAAAATACACATTTAAAATGTTTAACAATAATTTTATTTAATCATTTCAAGGCAATAAAGCCACTAAGATGAAACAGTTACTGAGTATTAAAAAACATGAGAAGATAATGCTGGCTAAGCTAAGTAAATATCTACGATAGTGTGCATCTAACACTAGGAAATGTCCATTTTGAAAAGAAACTTTGCCATATTCTTATAAAATAAGCACTGGAATACTGGGCTCTTGTATCGGAGTTTACTAGAAAATCATTTCACCCCAAGCAAAGTCATAAAACAAGTAAGATGTGGAATTGAGAGTAATGACGGAAAAAAGACATTTAAAATGTTTAACAATAATTTTACTTTAATCATTTCAAGGCAATAAAGCCACTAAGATGAAAAAGTTACTGAATATGAAATAATATGAGAAGATAATCCTGGGTAAGCTAAGTAAATATCTATGATTGTGTGCATCTAACACTAAGAAATGCCGATTTTGTAAAAACTTTACTATATTCTTATAAAATAGATACTGGGCTCTTGTATAGAAATTTACTAGAAAATGATTTCACCCCAAGCAAAGTTATAAAACAACTATGACGCAAGGGGCTATTGAGTGTGAAAAAATATATTAAAAGAGAGAACAATAAAAGAACATTATCACAGATATTTATTATACATTTTATATTCGGTGTTTTATTCCAGCTTTTTCTCTCTCTCTTTTCATTTAGTCTGAAAAAAAAATCATAAATACGTAAAATACTTACTAATTAAATGAGCTGGTGAAAATCGGTCGAGAGGAGAGGGTAGCGGAGCCTGGGTTTTTTTAATTATCTTAATTCTTTTCTCATATGGACTTTTTCTCATAACAGATATCGGCTGTTGATAGATTAATAGGAAGTTTCATGTTTAGGTAAAGAAAAAACTATCTTGATTATATCATTATTAGATGAAATCTTGTCAACCATTATTAATTTTCGATTAGTATTGCTTTCATTTTAATATCAGTTTCTTTTCAGCGATATACACCAACCTATGCTACATAGAACATAGCCGCAATATTATCTTGTATTTTATTATTATCACTTGAAAGATTAACAACCATTTTTAAACAGCAGTGAATTATTTCCGGTCAACCCAGCTGACGTCCGAGTAAAAGGAAAGAAAAATACAAGTCAAAGTTTGATAATTCTTTGTCAAATAAGTCATGCTAGATGATATTAGTAATACATGTATTAATAATGAAAATCAAACAGTTGAAATAAACAAGAAAAACATTGACAAAAGTGAATAATGCTTGACAATACTTTATCTGATCAAAATTTCAGATAATATTACTATGACTAATGCTACTAGTGAAAATAATCCAATTGAAATAAAGATGATAAAAAAATCCTAGTCGAAAATGAATAATGCTTGGCAATTCTTTAGCTAATCCAAATTCCAAATACTATTACTATTAATTAATTAATATTAATAAAACAGGTGAAATAAAGATACATTAATTACGAAGGAATAATTCTTGACAGTGCTTTATCTAATTTCATCTGTGTATGTCGTTGATCCGCTTAAAAGTCCAGCAAGAAAGAATACAACAACCAAAATAGGAAATAACGAATATATATTAAACAGAGCAAAATATAACACCTGGAACTTTGTTAGTAGAACGATAATACGGGTTAGGTAGTAATACTATAATTCAACCCTAACACTGCGGTAGATTGGTAGCCAGCCAAGGCTATAGAACCCAATCTGTCTAGTTATATGACTCATTGCTAGATGGGTAAAAAGATGTATTATATTATTAAGTAGTAATTAGTGGGAGTTCAGTTTATTACTTCATAACAATATAAAACTGATCCCCCACTTTATAACAAAAGGAATCCTTAATCATGATTATATTCACTAGCCTCCCCACAAAAGGCCGGATGTGACACATGGTCATTTTAAAGTGGGAGTTCCCGGCCATATAGCCGGGCCAAAAATATGTCTGTCTATTTTTACCGAGTCGTGGTTCTGCCCTCCGGCGGAACCACGACTGGGTTAGTGCTCTCTGCTCGGAAGCAGAGAGCGCCCTCTACCGAAGGCAGAGTGCTGACAGTGTCAACAGTAGCAGAATCATGATTCCAACTATTATATTCAGTCAGTCAGTTAAGTGCCATACGTGATACACACTTTGAGCGATCATGTCTCGAAAGAGATATGACTGACTGGACAGATGATTATGCCACAGTAGGTTGCCATTGCTTTCTGCGGTAGACAGGTTGCCGACCAAGGCTATAGAACCCAGTCTGTCTTATCATTTAACCCAAAACTGGAGGGAAGAGACGGATTAATACCTTTCCCAAGGGTATTTGTGCGCAAGTGAATGCAAGGAAAGGTCTGAATAAGTGAATTAAACAGCAACTACGATTAAGAAAATAATATTCCAAAATTCATAACAGAGCTTCATTTTTATTTTTATCAGTTTCAGAAATGTGATGTCGATGTCATTTTCATTTTTCCGTAAATTTTACAACTTCCTTATCGCACCATATTAGTTAATCAATGTTTTTAATTGCAGTACTAGATTGATATTTAGGTCTCATCCTGTCACAGTTGAAATAGCGAGGGGAAAGAACTCGGGCCAGAAAGTTTTTTCCGTCAGAAACCATTCTGCACATATACGAAACTACGCTCCACCCATGCATTGAATACTGCTGCCATATCTGGTCTCAAGTTGGGCAACAATGCCATTTAGATGCAAGGGGCTACAGAGAGTGAAAGAAGAAGAGAAGACTTTCAAAGGAACTGGGAAAAAGAGATAAAAATCCGTTTTGTCTTTAGGAGACCAAGAAAGGTGGGAACCGAGGGAAAGGTGAACCTTCCTCCTATTTATTAATTTCTAATGAGGAAAACTAAATAAAAAAGTAAATAGAAAATAAAATTTCAGTGTTAGGTGGAGACGTTAGAAATATAGAGTTGCAATTGATTTTACAATGAACTGAAAACCAAATTCTAAACAGAAAATAAGAGACAAATATCTACTCCTTTTCAAAAAGAGAAGAAAGCATTGAACAATAGGAGAACCTATCTGCTCTTATTGAAAGAAAAAAATTAAAATTTTAAAAATAAATAGTACATGAATGTTAAGAGTTTTTGGCGAAGACGTCAGAAATATAAAGCTGAAGAAGATCTGAGAGTGGAATTCGAAACCCAATCCTGAACAGGAAAAGAAGAGATACGCCGGGAAGGGATGTAAACTTGACTATATGCGAACATGTCTGTTTGTTGTGGTGCAGTGGATATCGGCTCGGAACGAGAAACCGGGGAGCCGAGTTCGAATTCGAGTTGAATTCATTGCATTCACTTACGCGCAAATACCCTTGGGAAAGGTATTAATCCGCCTCTTCCTTCCAGTTATGGGTTAAATAACAGGACAGATTAGGTTCTTTAGCCTTGGCTGGCAACCAGTCTAACGCAGAAAGCAATGGTAACCTACTGCGGGATAATCTTCTGCCCAGTCAGTCATGTCTCTTTCGAGACATGATGGCCCAAGCGTGTTTCACTTATGGCACTTAACTGAAGACTTCCTTATTAACGAGGGTCGAGAGATATCTTTTTCAAATCTCAAAGGCTGAGTATATATATATATATATATATATATATATGCCATAAGAAAAATATAGCAGAAAACGCAACACCACTAAAAAAATACCAATAATGACAACAACTTTGACGTAACAATAGGAATTTACGACTGTGCATTATGCGAAATTAGTATCTACAAACTAGCAAAACCACCAACAAAAAAATATAGACATTTATTTGTATAAAATTATACAAAATGTGGCACATGGCCGAAAAATGGGGTAGAGGTTGGTCTTCCGTAATTATCCTATACCTAGCTAAACACTTTCACGAACCTATCACTCATTAGTACTTTGCGCATTCACCACAAGAACTCATCCATCACCTCCAAATCCTTCACGTATCACAATACCACGTATTTAAAATGGGCACCTAAAAAGGGGGAAACAAGCCCATGACGTAAAAATTTGCTAATATATACAATAATTACAAAAATATATCTAAAATATTTAATGATAATGAAATGAATAAGGGAAGGGTATGAAATACCCGAAACGAACTAAAATATAACAAAATATTCAAACTAAAATAAACAAATACTAGTAAGACCCGTCTACCCCGCAAAATCTGAGTGGCTGCTGTATTCCGCTAAACGGCGAAATCAAGTAGCACAATCGTTAAGGGAGTGGGAGAGAATAAAATAAATAAATAGAAGAAAGAAGAAAGAAGAACAACTGTCCACTTAATAATAATTGTCTTACCAACAACATAATATACAAAGCAAATGTAAAACATAACACGAATACAGACGAAACGTTTTACATAGGTGCAACCGAAACATCGTTTAAAGAAAAATTTAATAATTACATAACATCTAATAGGATGCTCATATTCAAGTAGTTAGGTCACTTGAAAAAAAAGAAGCTCCTCAGAGCCATTGCCATAAAAAATATTTGTACAAAAGACTTCGACGAGAAAAACATTCTGGAACGACACAGTGACACCACTTTCCTTGGAATAGATTGCATCTATTGTTGTGAAATAGTCGCTATACTTTATGTCAGTAGAGAACTTGAGGCCAAAAAGGCTCAGTGTATTGTTTTCCTGAAGTAAAGAGCTGTTGTGTTGATAAGAGGCAAAATGTTTCTCTATCGTGGTTAAATTACAACAGTTTTGTTTTAGAGGCGTTAAAACTGACAAGGCTTTCTTTGCCCCTATTAACTAATGATTGTAGGTCTTTTCAAGAGCAGCTTAAACCTCATTCAATAAATCTACCAAAGAGGTAAAGAACTGTTCCTTAGTGTAAATCTCACACAATTATTCATATAAACACATGGATTATCCATAGACTGACAAAGCGATAAAATCCACTCGTGATTTTGAAATATTTACAGAGCCGAGTTTGAATTCCAGTTGAATTCATTGCATTCACTTTCACGCAATTAACCTCTGGGAAAGGTATTAACCTGTCGCTTCTCCTTTCAACAACGTGTTAAATAGAGGGATTGATTAGATTCTATAACCTTGGTTGGCAACCAGTCTACTACAGAAAGTAATGGCTCCCTACTGCAGGAAAAACTTTTCATCAGTCAGTCATGTTTCTTTCGAGAAATGATCACTCAAGCCTTTATAACGTGGGAAAGGTAATAATGCGTCTGTTTCCTCAAGTAATGGGCAAAATAACATAACAGATTGAGTTCCACAGCCTTGTTTGGCAATCACTCTATCTCAGAAAGTAATGGCAATCTACTGCGGGATAATCTTCTGCCCAGTCAATCATGTCTCTTTCGAAACATGATTGCCCAAAGCGTGTATCACGTATGGCACTTAACTGACTGATCTGTAGAAATGTGATGTCGATGTCATTTTCATTCTTCCGTAAATTTTACAACTTCCTTATCGCACCATATTAGTTAATCAATGTTTTTAATTGCAGTACTAGATTGATATTTAGGTCTCATCCTGTCACCGTTGAAATAGCGAGGGGAACGAACTCGGGCCAGAAAGTCTTTTCCGTCAGAAACCATTCTGCACATATACGAAACTACGCTCCACCCATGCATTGAATACTGCTGCCATATCTGGTCGGGTGCTCCTGCTATACGCCTAGGGGTCATTGACAAAATCCAACGGAGAATCTGTAATGTGATCTATCCCGACTTGGCAGCTCATATACAGTCATCTTCTCACCGGCGCAATGTGGCCTCTCTGTGTCTCTTCTACAAATACTTTCATGGCTTCTGCTTCGATGAAGTTATCTCACTGGTGGCCCCTATATATGAATTTACTCAAGTCACAAGATTAGCTACTAGGTTTAACCCTTTTACTGTGAAACCAATAAAATATAAACACAAATTCTACTCCACCAGCTTCTTTTCTCGCACTTCTCGCCTGTGGAATTCTCTTCTGTTTACTTGCTTTGCCGACAGCTACAATCTCCAAGAATTTAAATGGGAAGTCAGTAGTCATCTCCTATCTCGCTAACCTTCATCCTCTCTTTCATGTTCCTTTCTATGTCCACTACACTCTCATCAGTATTCCCATCCTTCTCTTAACTATTTCCTGACACCCCCATAACCTGTCACTCTTTCTCATAACTTTCCTCCTATGTAATTCCGTGCAAATCAGTGGCAGTAAAATTCCTTGCTTGGGGTGATATGATTATAAAAACATTTTCATGGTAATTGTTGTAATGATTTTACATCTTTAAAATGTCGACTTTATGTTTGCAAGCGTAGTACTAGATTGAAAATTAGGTCTCATCCTGTCACTTTTGAAATAGAAAAGTGAAAGTGTATGTTCTATTCTAATAGTTTCTTTTCTCGCAGTTGTCGCCTTTGGCACTCCTTTCCAGATTTTTGCTTCCCTTTCACCTACAACTTACACAAATGTAAATGAAAGGACACTCTTTTTAATTTGTCTTCCAGGGTTTCTTTACATTGTTTATGTATTTAGGACTGTTATCCTCATTTTTGTTTTCATATTCATGACGTTTTTTTTGTCATTGCATGCTCCGACCTTCTTCAGATGATTATAATTTTGAAGATAACACTTTATGTTGATCACTGAGGTAGATTGTTCTCGTTCTGTGAATCATGCCACTTCCTGATTGCTTAGTTATCTCAATGTACATTTGTTTTTGCTTTTCTTGTTCACCACTGTTTCTTGTTCAGGCAGCTATTCATTCACAAATATTTGGGTGATGTCCCTGAATCCAACCAATCATTTTATCTCCTTGACCATGTGTCCTTGAAGATAAAGAGATCAGTTCGAAATTCTAATCACCTGAAAAAGGTCGAATCGTACAAAATACCTAACGTCATGAAAATGGCGACAATGATGAGAACAAAAGTGCAAACGATAAACATAATGTAAACAAAAGGAATACCTCAACTGAAAAATACAGATAAATATTGATCTTTTAGTATCTTTTAGTATCTTTCTTATTTTCACTCTCAGTAATTACTTGGATAGTTCGTCGTACTATCATCTTTTTTGTAGAGAAATGTTTAAAAAACTAAAAAAAAAAAAAAAAAAAAAAAACTAGCAATTGCAATCTTAAAAAGTTTTACCAACCGCCATCAAAGAGGAAATTATTAACTTGCAAATAACAGCCACCCTTTCGTTCTCCAAACTTTTTCCCATTATGTTTACACAAGAAATCAACTTTCGCTTTATGATAGTAAATACGAGTGACTTTGCAGCTTCTCGTATTCTTGAAACTTCATTAATTCTCATATGGTCTGTTTAGAGAATTCTCAGTAATATTCGGTATCTTAATGTTGCTTTGGGGAAATTGTTGTTCCATTAGAACAAAAACTAGATTACTCGCTGCTTTTGTCGACAAGTTGCCTTTGATGTATCCCAGAAGTGTTAAATTTTGCAAACCATCTTTTCTCTTTATGCGCGCTAAACAATTGTGTTATTTTTGTATTGTCAGTAAGAGTTTTCTGTTCGTAATTTGTTTATTGCAAACAGCTTTTTTGTAGTCCTGGTTCTACGTTAGCCATTATAAAATTGGTTTATGCTCTGCGCCTGTTATTCTTAGAATTCGTTCGTAGTAGCACACCGTGTTTATTTCAAGAATATTTTCTTTATTTGTGACGAAATTACTCGCTTCCCTTGTCTTATAAGAGGAAAGATACAAATTCGATATACGACATCATTTTGTCCGTTTCATAAATGATCTAACGAATAGTTAATGAATATGTATAAACCTTGGCTTCCCCTCACTGGAGTGCGATTGGTTAGTGTTAGCCATAAATAGACTAAAGCCAGGACGTCAGACGATCCAGAGGTCTATTGCTCTTCCACTAGATGTCCATACGACTATTGACTACGCCTACATCTCAGAATTATTGCATACGACGAGTACAATCCATTACGTCTACTTACTAGATTGTCCTACTGGTTACATTTGTCTTAACCACTTAACTACCTCAAATGTATATATATAGTCATCCGCAGACAGATCTGTTTCGCTGTATTACAGTTCTTCAGTACGGTTAGACAGCCGATTGCTTTATACCCAGGATTGAAAGCCGACCGAATTGGCGTCAGTCGGCGATTCTACCTCTGAGCTAGGTAGAAGGAGATAGATTTTTAGCGTGTATATTATCATTATACAAACCCAATAGCTGAGTGTGTTCTAATTCATTTCTGAATGAACGATATGCATACAGTACTGTGCAAAAGTATTAAGACAAGAATTATGTTATCTTTTATGAGGCATCAAAATAAAGTTTAAAATCATCCCTGTCCTAACATTTTTGCACACTACTGCTAGTGTGCAAATGTATTAGGACAGAGGTGATTTTCTAAAAACCTCACTGAAATTCAAATACAGGGTGAAAAGCCAAACCTTTGTAAGAATTATTTAACTAAAAAGGAAGAGGAAGTAAGGCTTCGGATTTGAATTGTCCCCTACAAAGCCCTGATCTCAATCCTATTGAAAATCTACGGGATATTTTGGATAAAAAAATTGATAAATCTCATGTTACTTTGCAAGACTCACATTGGGAACAAGTACAGGCTGCTTGACAGGAGATACCATTAGATACATTGAAGAAGCTTGTGATGCAAATGCCTGACAGAATGAAGGCTGAGATCAAAGCAAAATACTATATATTAAATTTATTTTGTAACACGTTTTATTTCTTGTTAAAGCATTTGTTGAGTAAATCAAATAAAGTTACTTTAATTAATTTGTTTAATTTCTGTCAATATGCCTCGTAAAAGATAAGATAAAATAGTTCGTGTCCTAACACTTTTGCACAGCACTATATATATATATATATATATATATATATAATCTTTTTCAGGGAAAAAATCAATAAGTTTCTACAATGAAATATATTTTTTCTAATGTTTTTTCATATTTACGGACTACATCGGAATATCCTTAACAATCATCATAGATGAATAAAAATAAACTCTTACATGTGGGGCTCATTAACAACACAGTAAGATCTGCGATAATAATGTGACATGTTGTAGGCGGTATGTGAATGCGCAAAAAGATATTGAACGATGGAAGAGAACAATACACAAAATAAAGATATCAATAAAAATATACTACAAATATTATTTTTATTAAAGAAATACCTCAACAGAAATAATGTTACAGTACAGTTGGCAAAAAAAAAAATCTGTTTAAGCTCATACAGAGTTTGAGAAAACCTTAATCCCGAGAAGGAAAATTTGCTAGTCATTGAAGAGCGATGTTCTGAAAAGAACAGTTTTCTAGTCGCTGGAGAGTGTTGTCCAGAATAACAATGTGGCTTAATCCGATGCTAAGAGCGTCGGTTCTCTGTGTAGGGCCAGGAAGTTTTTCCCGTCTGAAACCATCTTGCACATATATAAATCAACGCTCCGCCCGTGCATTGAATGCTGCTGCACTATCTGGTCTGGTGCTCCTGCTATGCACCTAGGGATCCTTGACAAAATCCAACGGAGAATCTGTAATGTGATCAATCCCAACTTGGTAGCTCATATACAGACACTTTCTTAGCTCGCTGGTGCCCGCTATATATGAATTTACTCAAGCAACAAGATTAGCAACTAGGCCCCACCCTTTTACTGTGAAACCAATAAAATGTAAACGCAAATTCTACTCCATCAGCTTCTTTTCTCGCACTTTCAGTATATAGAATTCCCCTCCGTTTACTTGCTTCCCCGACAGCTACAATCTCCAAGAATTTAAATTTAAAGTCAATAGTCATCTCCTATCTCACTAACCTGAATCCTCTCTCACATGCTCCTTTCTATGTCCACTCTACTCTCATCAGTATTCTCATACCCACTTCTTGACACCCCCTACAACCTGTAACTCTTTCTCATAAATCTTTGTCCTATGTAACTCCCTGAAAAACTGTGGCAGTAAAATGTCTTGCTTTGGGCGATAAAATTAGTAAAAAAAGTAACAGTTTTGTTAGTCGCTGAAAAAGAATATCCCGAAAAGGATAGTTTTGATAGTCGCAGTATAATGTTGTCCTCAAAAAAATGTCTTTTAGTGACCTGAAAAGTACATTTTTGGTGGAGGCTAGTAAACGTTCTATTAAAAAAGAGATGTTTCGGCAGTGGCTGAAGAGGGTTGTGCTGAAAAGGAAAGTTTTGGTAGTTGTTGAAAAGCGATGACCTTAAAAAGATATTTTATTTTAATCGCTGAAGAGCGTTGTACTGGAAAGGACATTTTTGGGAGTCGATGGAATGCGTTGTCCTAAAAAAGACAGTTTTCGTCGTCACTAAAAAGTAATGTCCTAAAAAAACAGTTTTGTAGACGCTGAAGAACTTCGTCCTCAAAAAGACAGTTTTAGTAGCCGCTGAAGAGCGATTTCTATAAAAAGTATTTTTAGCCTCTGAAGATTATTGTCCTAAAAAGGAAAGTTTTGTAGTCGCTGGAGAGTGTTGCCTTCAAAATACATTTTTAGTAGTTCCTGAATAACGTTGTTCTAAAAAGGACAGTTTTTGTAGCTGCTGGGTGGGGTTGTCCTGAAAATGCGTTTTTGGTAGTCGCTGGAGAATGTTGTTTTGAAAAGGAAACTTCGGCAGTCGCTGAAGAGGGATGACCTTAAAAAACATTTTTGTAGCCGCTAGAGAGCGTTGTCCTTAAAAGGACATTTTTGTAGTCGTTCGAGAGCGTTGTCCCGAGAGAGCCAGTTTTGGTAGCCGCAGGAGAGTGTTATCCTGAAAATGATCTGTTTTGTAGTTCTTGTTAGGCGTTGTTCTGAAAAGGACAGATTTTTTTGCCACTAGAAAGAGTTTTTTTTTCTGAAAAGGACAGTTTTGTTAGTCGCTAATGGGCGATATCCTTAAAAGGACATTTTTGTATTCACTAGAGGACGTTTTTCTTAAAAAGACAATTTTAGTATTCCCTGAAGAACGATATCCTTAAAAAAGTTTTTTGTAGTCGCTGGGGAGCGTTGTCCTGAAAAGAACAGTTTTCGTAGTCGCTAGAGAGTGTTATCCCGAGAAGGACATTTTTGGTAGTCGCAGTAAAGCGTTGTTTTGTAAAACAAACAGTTTAGTAATGCTTAAAGAGCATTCTTCTGAGAAGGACAGATTCGTTGCCGCTGGAAAGCGGTGTCCTGAAAAGTAGTTTTGTTAGTTGCTGAAATATAACCCAGTACCCCAGGTATGGCTTGACCAATCATTCCTGACACTTAACCAAGTTTTGTTTTGTTTTGATTTCAGATCATCACCTGGCAAGATTAGCTCGACACACGAAGGGTCTAGTATATTGTTAAGACCGGATTTACGAAAATCCGCAGTAGAGAATAAAATCAGTAGAATACTGCAACGCTTTGAGCGCAGTTTATATATATATATATATATATATATATATATATATATATCCCGAGGTTTTGGAAAAGATGGAAGCAAAATCGAAATTAATACTGAGCATCAGGAAGAGACAACTAAAGTTCCTGGGACATGCAAGGAGAGCTTGGAGAACCTGATACTAACAGGAAAGATAGAGGGAAAAAGACACAAGGAAAAGTAGCGGATAACATATTTGAAGGACCTGATCAGGTGGATGACGGAACGAGGGTTACATGGTGCAACAGCAGAAAGCGTGCAAAGAGCCACCAGTGACAGGGAGACACACATTTTCGTAATAAAAATTTATCGTAAATAATCAGGCCGGTAGATATAAATATAAAAGTACTGTTTAATTAAAAACAGAATATCTACTTAAATACGAGTATCGGTAAAAATAGTGTTCAAAATAATTCATTACAAATTGTCGGTTGCTTATTACCAAGTTTCGTTAAAATTCGTTAATTTCCGTAACATGTTTACATTTGTTGACATTACGATACATTTCAGAGCAGATATTCTTGTTTACGGTAAAATCGAAAATTGTGTTATGATAAAAACCTCGTCTGATCAGGAGGCTATTTTTGTCGAGTGGTCAAGACGGTACCAGATCACATGGTATGCTTCACCTATGTAATGTGCTATCCAGCAGGTTCGAATCCTGCTGGATAGCACACATTTTCGTAATAAAATTTATCGTAAATAATCAGGCCGGTAGATATAAATATAAAAATACTATAATTAAAAACAGAATATCTACTTAAATACGAGTATCTGTAAAAATACTGTTTAAAATAATTCATTATATATATAAAATATATATATATATATATATATATATATATATTATATCAGGATATATTGAAATACAAAAGAGTAAATTTATTTAAGAAAGTCGCCATTGGCTTCAAACATAGTCTCCGAATGACTTCGGAATCTCCTATATCCTTTCTTTAAGTTGGTGAATGTTGCCATGGTCTTTGACTTCAGTTCATCTTAAGTGGTACAATGAGATTTGTTAGTCTTTATCTCAATTCCGATCCGAACTTAATAATCAAGGAGTTTGAAATCTGCGGAGTTAGCTGGCTATGTGCAAGGTATGGAGTGGTCGCATATATATCTGACAGACATGGCTGTATTCTCCTGCTTGTGTGATATGGTGCAGATTCGTGTTACTAGATATAGGGTCTTCCAGCAGCCACCTTCTTGGTTCAGGGCAACACTACCGCCTCAGGGCATTTGATTTAGGCGTCAATAGTGTGTTAGACTAGTAGTCATTTTCATATCTGAACGATCATAGAGAATTTTCCGGTTTGCCAACCCATCGTAATCATTATTAGACTCATGCAACACTTACCGAATCCAATGCACTGTCCTCAGATTGTCATTCAGTCAGTCAGTTAAAGTGCCATACGTCTCGAAAGAGACATGACTAACTGGGCAGAAGATTATCTCGCAGTAGGTTGCCATTGCTTTCTGCGGTAGACTGGTTGCCGACCAAGGCTATAGAACCCAATCGGTCCTGGAATTTGACCCATAACTGGAAGGAAGAGACGGATTAATACCTTTCCCAAGGGTATTTGCACGTAAGTGAATACAATGGATTCGACTGGAATTCGAACTCGGCTCCCCGGTTTCTCTTTCCGAGCCGATATCCACTGTACCACAACGCACATATGGTGCTCTTTTTCTCACAGAGGGTACTCAACTGACATTAGTATACTGTGCAGACGACAAAATTAAAAACAAACAACACGCATGCGCAAAATAAAAGATATTCAATGGCGACAATTGCATATCCTGTATATGTGTGTGTGTGTGTGTGTTCGCGTGTATGTGTATGTGTCTGCGTATGTGTGCGTGTTCAAAAATGAAAATAAAAGCCCGTCTATATGGGTGCATATATGTGATGTGTAAATTTTTCTTATTTAATTGAAGCCATCCACCAAAAGTCTCTTTTGCGTCTCTTCTCCGCTCTTGATGACGTAAAAGGCCGACGCTTTCTAACTGAAACAGGAAATGGCGCTCGGCTTCGTTACGTCATCATGACGTCAGTCATTTCTTTGAAAGATTCTACAGTAACAGAACTGGAAACACTGGCGACAATTTTCCTGCCATCTCTTATTGCTAACCATTTCCCATTCAAGAATCGCCGTTTAAATGGAGAAGTAAATAAAACCCATAAAAGATAAAGGATATTTTCACTAACGGTTTCGCTTCATCTTTTCTTTGTAGTTTTAATAACCTTGATCAATCGTTTGATTTCAATATATATTTTTCATTTACTTGTCGTTCCTTCGCTCTTGTCTCTCTATAATATTCATCTTTCCCATTCTATCGGATGTAGGTCCTTTTTCATCTTCTCAGTCTGACACTGAGATTGGATGACGCATTAGTATAGTCCAGGACGCATTTCAAAAGATAACCAGAGTAGTGAAAAACAGGAAAATTTCATTAGAAACAAATAAATAAGTGCTGGACTGCTAAGCGATATCTGCCCTTCCGTATGGCAGCGAATGTTAGATGATCTCTTCAAGGATGGAGAGGCTTGAAGCAGCAGAAATCTGGTTCTGCAGGAGGATGCAGATAATAACATGGCCCGAGCTCGTAAGCAGTTACTACGTGCTGGAGAGGAAGACTTATACTTGACATCAGGAAGAGTCAGCTGAGGTTTCTGCGATATCCAATGATGAAAGAGTGCCTGGAGAATCTAATACTTACAGGACCGGCAGAGAGAGAGATAGAAGAAAGCAGCACGAGACATACTTGATAGGCTTAAGCAAATGTATGGCATATATATATATATATATATATATATATATATATATAAAGAGAGAACCAAGGAAGTAACCCTGACGGGTGAACTGATTATTTCATGGAGGGTTTTTTACGAAACTCTGTAGTTAGGATGATGAACAGGTAACAGTAGTCAAATGACAAAAGTTTAATTCTATCTATCTATCTATCTATCTATCTATCTATCTATCTATCTATCTATCGTTCTTTCTTTTTTCTATCTATCTATCTATCTATCTATCGTTCTTTCTTTTTCTATCTATCTATCTATCTATCTATCGTTCTTTCTTTTTTTCTATCTATCTATCTATCTATCTATCGTTCTTTCTTTTTTTCTATCTATCTATCTATCTATCTAACTATCTATCGTTCTTTATTTCAATCTATCTATCGTTCTTTCATTCGTTTTTTCTATCTATCTATCTATCTATCTATCTATCTATCTATCTATCTATCTATCTATCTATCTATCTATCTATCTATCTCTAATAAGGGAAGAAGCAGTCAATCAGACAAGGCCGAAATTTTGTCTTCAAGCGAAATTTGTTTTCTCATAGATCGCTCAATATTATTATATCTGCACAGTTTCGTATTCCAACGAAATATTTCGTATTCACAATTTTGTGTTCTAATGTAAAACAAGCAATTTTTATAATTTTTATTCTTTTATATTAATCCGACATATTTTTTATCATTATGAAATTTTAGAGAACAAAGTAAAAGAAGCCGTCAGAGTAGCATTTGTGTTTATATTTTATTAGTTTCACAGTAAAAGGGTGGGAACTATTTGCTAATCATGTCGCTCGAGTAAATTCATATATAGAGGGCACCAGTGAGCTAAGTTCATCGGAACAGAAGCCGTGAAAGTTTTTGTAGAAGAGACACAGGGTGGCCGCATTGCGCCGGTGAGAAAGTGACTGTTTCTCAGCTGCCAACATTACAGATAGGTAATTGTAGATTTATATATATGCAGAATTGTTTCAGACGGTAAAAACATTCTGCCCCTACACAGAGAACCGACTTTCTTAGCAGCAGCTTTAGCTATGAATCCTATATAATCATTCCACTTCCACTTTGAGGTCTGTAGTGAGAATTAACCCGAAATTTCAGTTATAAAGAAAAAAGTGATGTGTGGCTATTTTACATTAATCCACTTGAATGGTAGTGCCCATAATAACTATAATAGAAATAATGTCATCTTTTGTGTTGTGGGGTTCTCCCTTTTCATAAGACGCACTCGTCCAGAGTATACTTATACCACTGCTATAGAAGCGAGACCGGCGATTGTCGCGTTTTCTCACGGTAATTCTTTTGATACTGTCAGCTCTCAACCTCCGGACGGAGAACATTAACTCAGTCGTAGCTCCGCCGAAGGGTAGAGTCACGACTAGGTAAAATTAGACAGATATTTTTGGCTGGGCTATATGGCTCGGAGGATCCACGTTAAAAAGTCCTTGTGCCACATTTTGCCGTAGTGGGGGGATAAATAAATACCGAGTACCTCGTTTTCACAGAGAGTTAACCGGAGAATACGAGAGTCCAGAGAGAGATTAGCAGTCAGTACCAAGTAGTTCATAGTAGCTCTGTGTTCTACTCATCGAGAAGATTATTACGCAGTACTCGTCAGCGTCCGATGTGAACATACTCAATATACTACAGCTTCAACTCCAGAGGCTTGTACATATACATTTTACTCACCTGTATTCCTGGACTACTAATCTTCATTCAAGTCTGTATCCTTACGTTAATACACTTATTTTCTATCTCAATTACTGGTTGTTGTATATTTATTTGTGCGGACCCCATTCCCAGGATCCACAACATTATGATAGGAAATGGAAGAGGAATTATGGATATCTAGGTTCACACGTGGATGTCCAGCTCCATATAATAAAATAAAGCTCATCTGATTGTAACATTTCTTACGTCAACACCCTTAACACAAGATCCTGATTTTATTAGTCTTTAATAATCTTACGTGAAGGCAATAAAGTTACTAAGACGCATAGAGTTAGTTAGAATGACGGAAACTGAGAAAACTTTGCTGAGTAGAAACGATAATGAAAAGAATAGAACTTAGGGACGAAGATGAAGATTGATGTTGCATTTAAATTTTTGAGAACGCTTGTGGTGCAGTGGGAATCGGCTAAGAGAAATTGGGGAGCCGAGTTCGAATTCCAGTTGAATTTCTTACATTCCCTTACGCATAAATACCCTTGGGAAATGTATTAATCCGTCTCTTCCCACCAATTATGGGCTAAATAACAGAACAAATTTGGTTCTGTAGCCTTGAATGGTAACCAGTCTACCGCAAAATGTAATGGCAACCTACAGCGGGACAATCTTCTGCACAGACAGTTATTTCTCTTTCGAGACATGATCACCCAAGCGTGTATCACGTATGGCATCTTACTGGTTGAATGAAAAATAAAGTGTATATTAACTTTATTGAACATCTGATTTGCCTAACTGCAATTGTCCTGAGAAGTTTCCTTGACAACAATGTCTACGACATACTTTTATCACCCAACCAAATCCTTTTGTAAAATTTCTGTCATTTCTCTACTTAAAATCATGTTAATTCAGTGATATATCATTAAAATATGATGATGATGATGTTGAATATCTTGGCAGAACTAATTAGAAGCTTAAAAACTAAGATTCATCAGCACGAAGCGACTAAGATCCGGCGAATTCAATGCAAACATTTGCATACACTTGTAAATATTAACGGATCTGAGTTTGGAAAACCATTTAAAAATAATCCAATGTGCGCCTTGTTTTTCAAAGAAGATATTTTTGCCGAGTTCAGCAGAGTGCATTCGGAATACCTTCTGAAAATTATTTAGGCCTTTTACATTAAGTTTCGATAACTTCCCTCTGCAAGACGAAGGAGTGGAGATTGAATCTAAATGCAATGTTTGATTTATACCGAGGATTCCATTTTTATTTTTTGCAGTTGTACACATATCTTTGTTATTCCTTTTCTGTTTATATATTTTTTCAATCCACCACTTTACAGTAAGCAGTGTTTCTTCTCCACATTTCCCTATACTTCTTCTCTTTGATATTGATATATGCAGGGTGCGATGGGTAAATTGACTTTATTGATATATACAGGGTACGATGAGTAAATTGACTTTATTGATATATACAGGGTGCGATGAGTAATTTGACTTTACTGATATATACGGGGTGCGATGGGTAAATTGACTTTATTGCTACATACAGTGTGCGCTAGGTAAATTGTCTTTATTGATATATGTAGTGTGCGATGGGTAAATTTAATTTTATATTTTTAATATCGCATATCCGCGTTGTTTGTTCCTTTTTTTCTTTTCTTTTTTTCTTTAATTTGTCGAGTGCACAGAATAGTACTGTCAACTGGACACCGTTTGTATAAAAAAGAGAACTATGACACTATTCACTCCGACAAAATTTAAGAAACAGCGTTCTGTACAGCAGGAGTTGTTACTCTCGACCCTCGGGCCACATACGGCACGTGACTGATTTTAGTTCGGCCCGCCAACCTTAAATTTAACTAAACTTAACCGAGTTACCATAGTCTTTTTCCTTGTCTTTCTAGAAGGAGAAAAAATAATGAGAAGAGGTCTGAACATAAACAAGCATATGCAAACTTAGAAAAGCAAAATGGATTTTGGCTGCCGAAATTTTAACGAAAGCTGGAAATATTGCTTTTTTTTTTCATTGAGTACTTTCGGAAATGTGTTTGCTTAATTTGTTAAGAAGCAATTGCTGTAAAGAAAGTTTCTCCAGACCAAATCAGCCTTCTTGACGGAAGGTTGAGACAATTTATGATAGTACATTTTATATTATTGCCCACAACCGAGCCACTGCATAGTTGTCTGGCCTGCTCTCTTCAAAAGGTTACCAACCCCTGATGTACAGCTTGGCATCTATACCGGAAGCTTCAGTTCGAACTTTTCATTATGTTTGAGTGTCAATCTGAGGACAGTGCAGAGGATTCTGAAAGCGTTGGATGAGATTGCGATTATAAAGTTTGACAATTTCTTCGCCTACCACGTTTCTTCTGACCACCTAACTCCCTCGGCTACAACCTCCTTGATTATTATGCGTGGGATTCAGAAACCAACCACACCTCTTGTAACACCAAGGATGAACTGAAAGCAAGAATTACGAGAGCATTCACCAACTTAAAAAAAGAGACCATCCAGTAGACATGAAGGCGACTCCGAAGTCGTCTGAGGGCTGTAGCAGAAGCCAATGACGATTTTATTGAATAAATTTATGCAAATATTTCAAGATATGTTTGTGTAATTTTGCTAAGTATATCTGTTAAAATGAGATGTCAATTATATTTTCATTATCCATCGAACCCTGTATATAGAGTACTGTGCAAAAGTATTAGGACAAGAACTATTTTATCTTTTATGAGGCAACAAAGTAAAGTTTAAAATCACCCCAGTCCTAACACTTTTGCACACTACCGGTCGTGTGCAAAAGTATTAGGACAGGGGTGATTTTCCTAAAAACCTCACTGAAATTCAAATACAGGTTGAAAATCCAAGCAAATTGCTAATAAATATTGATTATTTAAAACCAGGTGTAAAAGAAATGTATTAAAAAAAAGTTATAGTTAATTTTTTTCTATTTTCTATTAAACAAGTTATTTTGAAACTACTCATTATTCTGTTTTCATTGGATATGACTGACTTTTTCTTATTCCCCACTGTCGAATTGAATGTCAATCGGTACGTTTCCCTTTTATAAAATTTTCTATCTCTAGAAAACGTCGATGTGAAAAAAATAAGTGTAGGTAATTAGTAAGTTAAATTCAAACCACCACTTTTTTATGCTAAAGTTAATCTAATACAAGGGCCAAGATTGGAGTAGATAGATCTATCTATCGCCCGGTTTACACTCCACCCACGTCTATTGAACAGGTTAAGAGGCTCATCCCTTGTTCCCTGTTTAGGATGTGGTTTCCGGCTTTCTCTTTTCAAATCTTCTCACATTGTTTTTTTTTCAATTGGAGTAGATAGATCTATCTATCGCCCGGTTTACACTCCACCCACGTCTATTGAACAGGTTAAGAGGCTCATCTCTTGTTCCCTGTTTAGGATGTGGTTTCCGGCTTTCTCTTTTCAAATCTTCTCACATTGTTTTTTTTTCAATTGGAGTAGATAGATCTATCTATCGCCCGGTTCACACTCCACCCACGTCTATTGAACAGGTTAAGAGGCTCATCTCTTGTTCCCTGTTTAGGATGTGGTTTCCGGCTTTCTCTTTTCAAATCTTCTCACATTGTTTTTTTTTCAATTGGAGTAGATAGACCTATCTATCGCCCGGTTCACACTCCACCCACGTCTATTGAACAGGTTAAGAGGCTCATCCCTTGTTCCCTGTTTAGGATGTGGTTTCCGGCTTTCACTTTTCAAATCTTCTCACTTTGTTTTTTTTTTTTCAATTGGAGTAGATAGATCTATCGCCCGGTTCACACTCCACCCACGTCTATTGAACAGGTTAAGAGGCTCATCCCTTGTTCCCTGTTTAGGACGTGGTTTCCGGCCTTCTCTTTTCCAATCTTTTCACTATTAAGTAGCCCCCTGCACATCAGTGGCGCTAACGCCTTGCTCGGGGTGATATGATTAAAAAAAAGAGAGACATTTAAGTGAGATAATGTGTGTGGCATATGAAAATAACAGTATGAGGATATGGTGGACAGATAAAGTTTAATCATAGAGTTGAAGAGGTTGCGATTGTAGTGTTCAGAGTAGAATCCACGAATCTTTTGTAGACATTTCCAGCACTTGGGAGACTCCTTGGAATGGAAAGCCTATTTTTCTTTGAACATAGCAAGCTTGGTTTGGCGTCACGGTCTGAGCTGGTGATACTACAGAATGTTACTATGAAAAGAACTAGTTTTCAATTTAAAAAATAAATGGACGAGGGGAAAATATGAGAAAAGAAAAAAGATTTATAACTTCCAATTTTTTTATCATATACGAAAGTTTCTGTTTTTTTTTTTTTGTTTTTTTTTTTTTCCACTCAGCCATTAGCATCAATTGTATCCGAAAGAAAACATACAAGTCCCAAAAGTTAAAATGCTGGATGTATTATTTTACAGAGGAAATTGCATATCAATAAAAAATTATAAAGAATTTGAAGATAGATAGATAGATAGATAGATAGATAGATAGATAGATATGAACAGACTAAGATAGATAGATAGATAGATAGATAGATAGATAGATAGATAGATAGATAGAATATGAACAGACTATGATAGATAGATAGATAGATAGATAGATAGATAGATAGATAGATATAGAACAGATAGATAGATAGATAGATAGATAGATAGATAGATAGATAGATAGATAGATAGAATATGAACAGACTATGATAGATAGATAGATAGATAGATAGATAGATAGATATGAACAGACTAAGATAGATAGATAGATAGATAGATAGATAGATAGATAGATAGATAGATAGATAGATAGAATATGAACAGACTATGAACAGATAGATAGATAGATAGATAGATAGATAGATAGATAGATAGATAGATAGATATGAACAGACTATGATAGATAGATAGATAGATAGATAGATAGATAGATAGATAGATATGAACACTGGAAGTAAAAGCAAAAAGTGATTTCTTACCATCAGACAATTGGCATAAACATTCAATCTAAATACATTTTCTTTGTGTTGAATATTTTTGCAGTTAGTTTTTAGCATGTATTATAAGCAAACATTCCTCTAAAGAACGATCTTAATGTCCTAATGGCAGAATATTTTCTAAATAACGTGTCACATTTTTTGCTATATCTTCATTCTCTAATTTATGTAAGCGCACAAAATGAGTAGCAACACATTGACAAATATTGCAGAGTCATATTTATAGTTAGGGAAAATCAATCAGTTAAGTGTCATGTGTGATACTCGCTTAGGCGATCATGTCTCTTTCGAGACATGACTGACTGGGTCGAAAATTTTGTCGCTGTAGACTGGTTGCCAACCAAGTCTTTAGAACCAAATCTGTCCTGTATTTAACGCATAGCTTGTGGAAAGAGACAGATTAATATATACCCCAAGGTTATTTACGCGTAAGTGAATGTAACGATGTCAACTGGAATTTGAACCCGGCTTTCCCATTTCTCATTGCGAGCCGATATCCACTGCACCACATTCTTAGTGAAAGTAAAAGCCTAAAAAAAATATTTATATTTTTCTTCTTTTTCAAAAAATTTGCTACGAATCTTTTCTAATAGGATTTTTCGAACACTGAATGATTTTTTTTTTTTAATCGTGTCACCCCAAGCAAGGCATTCCACTGCCACTATAGCGCAGGGGGTTACATAGAGGGATTGGGTATAGGAAATGTTAGAAGGAGGGTGATAGACGACTTAGGATGTACGTAGGGAGAGAGTTGGAGAGAGTGGGTGTGAGTTAATGTGTTATGAGGTGTCTATTGACCTTACATTTAAACTCCTGGAGGTTGTAGCCGTCGGGGAAGCAAGCATGCAGTAGGGAATTCCACAGGCGTGAAGTGCGAGGAAAGAAACTGTTGGAGTAGAAATTGCGGTTACGTTTCATCGGTTTCACTGTAAAAGGGTGGGACCTAATTGCCAATCTAGTATCTCGTGCAAATTCACATCTAGGAGGCACAAGTGATTTAAGTTCGTCAGAGCAGAAGCCATGAGAGTATTTATAGAAGAGGCACAGGGAAGCCACGTCACGCCGGTGACAGAGATACTGCAGGCGGTCAGCCAAGTCGGTATCAATCACATTACAGATTCTTTGCTGTATTTTGTCAAGAACCCCGAGGAAAATAGAAGGGGCACCCAGCCAGATGTGGCAGCAGTACTCAAAACACGGGCGGATGGTGGATTTATATAATTGCAGGATAGATTCAGGCGGAAAGAATTTCCGGGCCCTGCACAGAGAGCCGACTTTCATAGCTGCGGATTTAGCAATAGATTCGATGTAGTCATTCCACTTGAGGTCCACTGAGAGTGTCAGGCCAAGCAGGCGTAGTGATTTACTCTCTAAGAGGCAAGCCTGTTCCATGCTAATGGGAGGGAGGTGAGGTTGTCTGTGGTGGTTAATTGACAGCAGCTTCGTTTTGGAAGTAATTGAATTTTACGAGCCATTTCGTACCCCAATCCACCACGGATTGGAGGTCCTTCGCAAGCTCGGCAGCGAGGGTCGCCTTGTCCCCTACACCAGATTTTTGATCGAGGTGAGAGTAAACTGTGGTATCATCGGCGTACATGCCCACTTGTGATGTTATGGTATCGGGGAGATCATTGATATAGATTAGAAAGAACGTAGGACCTAGGATAGAGCCTTGGCGTACACCCGAGTTTGTTGGGTAGTTCTGAGAGGCATGTCCGTTTAATACAACCTTCAGTGTGCGGTTAGAGAGGAATGACCGGATTAAGTCCAACAAAAGTCCAGTTATGCCATAGCTTCACAGCTTCCGTCGAAGGCCGGTATGCCATACTCTGTCGAATGCTTTAGAGATATGCAAGGCGACGGTTCGGGATTCACCATTTTTGTCGAGAGCCTGGTATATATACTCGGTGATGGTCGTTAGCATGTCAGCAGTACACCTGGTGAAGCGGAAGCCATACTGTTTGTCCGAGAGGAGCCCGTGGGCTGTGAGATGCTGAAGGACCTCGGCATTGATAATGGTTTCGAACACTTTGCCGAAGACCGGAAGAAGGCTGATGGGGCGGTAATTTGCGGGGTGCGATGGTTCACCAGCGTTCTTGAATATTGGAACCACAGAAGAAGACGTCCAACAGGCAGGAAAGCAGGAGGAAGATAGGCAGAGGTTGTAGAGCTTAGAAAGGATGTAGGAGAGTTCAGGGGCACAATTCTTCAAAACTATGACTGGGATTCCATCCCCACCACTCGCTTTGTGAGGGTCCAGTTTTGAGATTATGCTAGAAATCAGCGAGGGCGTGATGTGAACCTCATTCAATTGGGCCTCAGAAGATGTTCATTTGCTTTGATATCATATGTACTCTGCAAAGTTTATTTATTTTATTGCCAACATGAAGAATTCCAAGTTACAAGTTTCTAGTTATAGGGTTTGTGCGTATAGTATGAGATATATTACCCCCAAACGTGGGGTCAGCAAGCTGTGTTAAAACTCTAGACTAGTTTATTGATTAAAAATTAATTTGGGAAAGCATGCTTCTGTCTCTTTTCTTCTGAAACTATGTGTCGTGAACCCGGTTAAAGGTTAAGAATGACGCAAAAACAACCAAATAGGAAAATATGAATATATATTAAATACGCAAAGAATACAATACTTGAAAGTTGATTAGTAGGGACGATAATACGAGTTAGTGTGGAATACTATGATTCGACTCTCGGCCTTAGAACTGGGACTCGTAAATGTCGTTAAGATAGCAGAGTTCGTACACCGACGCTAGGCTGATTTCGGGCCGTTCTGAGGGCGCTCTCCTCAGGCTATTGTCTCTCACCTCTTGTGAGGGGAGTTATAAGTAATGGTTGGAAGAGTTCATTCAGTCTGTCGGTGAAGCCACCATGACACTATGGTTAAATAAATAGCAGAGTAAACGGAGATCTTAAGCGTTAGGTGTAAACTAGTCCATTAAATGAAATACTTTGAGAGTAAATTGGAAATATATCAAGAGAAGATTTCTCCACTTTCTTTCTCAAGAATCTATGGCAACGTCCCACAAAAAAAGAAGTAATCAGTAGAGAGCTATCATTGTTTGCGCCCTAAAAATCAAGATAGATAGAATAGATAGATATGAACAGATTGAAAGAGATAGATAGATAGATAGATAGATAGATAGATAGATAGATAGATAGATAGATAGATAGATAGATATGAAAAGACTGAAGGAGATAGCTAGCTAGCTAGCTAGCTAGATAGATAGATAGATATGAACAGACTAGAACGGATAGATAGATAGATAGATAGATAGATAGATAGATAGATAGATAGATAGATAACGGCAACACAGTAGATTTATATCAATAAACTGACTGCCATAGACGTTATATTAATTTCTACGTTTTAACCTCCTAGATAGATAAATAGATAGATAGATATGAACAGTGTGAAAGAAATAGATAGATAGATAGATAGATAGATAGATAGATAGATAGATAGATAGATAGATAGATAATGGCAACACAGTAGCTTTATATAAATAAATTGACATAGACGTTATATTAATTTCTACGTTTTAACTTCCTAGATAGATAGATAGATATATAGATAGATAGATAGATAGATAGATAGATAGATAGATAGCTAGACAGACAGACAGATAGATAGATAGATAGATAGATAGATAGATAGATAGATAGATAGGCAGACAGACAGATAGATAGATAGATAGATAGATAGATAGATAGATAGATAGATAGGCAAACAGACATAGATAGATAGATAGATAGATAGATAGATAGATAGGCAGACAGACAGATAGATAGATAGGCAGACAGACAGATAGATAGATAGATAGACAGATAGATATATAGATAGATAGACAGATAGATATATAGATAGATAGATAGATAGATAGATAGATAGATAGATAGATAGATAGATAGATAGATAGATAGATAGATAGATAATGGCAACACAGTAGCTTTATATAAATAAATTGACATAGACGTTATATTAATTTCTACGTTTTAACTTCCTAGATAGATAGATAGATAGATAGATAGATAGATAGATAGATATTGGCAACACAGTAGATTTATATCAATAAACTGACTGCCATAGACGTTATATTAATTTCTACGTTTTAACCTCCTAGATAAATAAATAGATAGATAGATATGAACAGTGTGAAAGAAATACATATATAGATAGATAGATAGATAGATAGATAGATAGATAGATAGATAGATAATGGCAACACAGTAGCTTTATATAAATAAATTGACATAGACGTTATATTAATTTCTACGTTTTAACTTCCTAGATAGATAGATAGATAGATAGATAGATAGATAGATAGGCAGATAGATAGCTAGACAGACAGATAGATAGATAGATAGATAGATAGATAGATAGATAGATAGATAGATAGATAGATAGATATGACATTTTCTGGAATAGATAGATAGATATTGGCAACACAGTAGATTTATATAAATAAACTGAGATAAACGTTAAATTAATTTCTGTTTCGAGTTCTTTGAGCCTCATCTGTTAAAGACCGTTAATATATTCTGTCAAACCAATTTTTTTCTATACATTTTCTTGTACGCTTTTTAATTTGTTAATCTCGATAAAATGAATATAATATTTGACACTTTCAAACGCTTGGTTCTCCAGAAGAAAATGAACTGAGATTAAAAACAAGACAAATGTATATTTGTTTCTTTCATTTCGTTTTTTTAATATTTAATAATAGACTCGCCAGAGTCGCGTTTTGCGAATTGCAACAGATATTTGATGAAGTTCTTTGGAGAATTTCAATAATCACTCTGCTAACTTCAAATTTCTAAATAAATTGTTCCTCGTTTTATCTTTCTATATTCCGATCAACGAAACTGTACAGCGAGACGAAGCTTAAAAATAGAACTCTGTATCAAAAGGATTAGGAAGAATTAAGCCAATACCTAAATAGGGATAACCCCTACGCTACTCGAAATAATTTAAATTCTCCGAAATTTAATCTATCATCGGTAAATTATATCTGGTCACACAAGTCCCCTTTCCCCAAAATACATGCAAAACATTTCGCAAATAAAATAAGTATTTGCCGATATACAAGACAATATTTTTTAATATTACGTCTAATGACAGAGGCTACTGTCGACTGAAGTTTGCTTGTCTTTTCTGAGCCACAGTATCTAGTCTCCTTAGAAATAGACTATAACTAATTACTTGTTCGTTAACTATTTTACAATTGTAAGCTCTGGGTTTAGAAACTAAATGTGTTTTAATAGAGATCTATGTTTTAAACTGTATAATTTTCATTTCTAAACATTCTTAGAATCCCATATCTTCTGAGGTCGAATTATTTTAACTGAGCTAATATTGTTTATTTTGAGATGGAGAGATGTGCCTCTGACATAAGTATTCATAGCTGGTATAATAAGGATCTGGAACAGAAAATCAGCATCCTCTATCAAGTATCCAAGCAAATTTTTTTTTTTTTTTTTTTTTTTTTTAATCATTTCACCCCGAGCAAGGCAGAAACGCCACTGATGTGCAGGGGGTTACATAAGTGTAGAAAGATTAATTAGAAAAGAGTGAGGAGTACAAGCTAGTTAGAAAGGAACAATAGAAAACTGAGAAAGCAGGTGCAATGACAGGTACATGGGCGGAGAGAAAGGGAAGCTTATACAGGGGAGGGGAGAGAGAGCTAGAGGCCAGTGGTTAGTAGGTGAGTATTAACTTTGCTTTTAAATTTCTGGAGGTCGTAGCCGTCAGGAAAGCAAGAATACGGGAGTGAGTTCCACAGGCGGGAAGTGCGAGAGAGGAAGCTGCAGGAGTAGAATTGTCGTCTGCGTTTGGCTAACCTGACTGTGAATGGGTGGGACCCAGTTGCCAGTCTGGTTGAACGGGTAAACACCTGTTGAGGAGGCATCAGTGACTTAAGCTCATCCGAGCAGAAGCCATGAAAGTATTTATAGAAGAGACAGAGGGAGGCCACATTTCGACGATGGGAAAGTGGCTGCAGACGAGTCGCCAGATCAGTACCTATCACATTACAGACTCTCCTTTGGAGCTTGTCAAGAACACTGAGGAGAACGGCAGGGGCACCTGACCATAAATGGCAGCAGTACTCCATGCACGGACGGATGGTTGACTTGTATATATGCAGGATGGATTCAGGTGGAAAAAACATCCTGGATCGACATAGTGACCCAATCTTCTTAGCAGTAGATTTTGCTATGGATTCAATATAGTGCTTCCATTTGAGGTCTGAGGACAGGGTAAGTCCGAGGAGGCGTAGTGTATTACTCTCCGGGAGAATCATCTGGTCCATGCTTATGGGAGGCAGAAGAGGTTGCCTGTAATGGTTGACAGACAACAGCTTGGTCTTAGAGGAATTAAAGTTGACAAGCCACTTCTTGCCCCAGTTCACCACAGAGTGTAGATCCCGCTCAAGGTCAGCAGCGAGATTATGTCTGTCCGCCACGACAGGTTTCTTACTGGAGCGGGAGTATATTGTAGTGTCATCTGCGTAGATGCCTACTTGGGACCTGATCTCATCTGGGAGGTCGTTGATGAAAATAAGGAAGAGCGTTGGGCCCAGGATAGAGCCTTGTGGGACACCAGCATTCGTGCTGTAGGACGAAGAGGCACGCCCATTCAGAACGACCTTCATTTTGCGGTTATTTAAGAAAGATTGGATTAGGTCAAGCAGGCGACCGGTAATACCATAACCGCGTAGTTTGCATAGGAGGCCAGGGTGCCAAACCCTGTCGAAAGCCTTGGAGATATCCAGAGCAACCGCGCGAGCCTCGTCAGACTCATCAAGGGCCTGTAGCATGTACTCCGTTACAGTAGTTAGCAGGTCGGCTGTGGACCTGTCAAATCGGAATCCATATTGCCTGTCGGAGAACAGCTTGTGGGCGGTGAGATGATGAACTATTTCAGCATTTATTATAGCCTCGAACACTTTCCCGAATATTGGTAGGAGACTGATAGGGCGATAGTTGGATGGGTCCGAGGGTTCACCACAATTCTTAAAGACAGGAACGACTGAGGAGAATTTCCAGCATGCAGGAAAGCAGGAAGCAGAAAGGCAGTAGTTAAACAGTTTAGAGAGGACAGGGGAAAGTTCAGGGGCACACCTCTTAAGGACTATCACCGGGATTCCATCGTCTCCACACGCCTTATGGGGGTCGAGTTTTGAAATTACTCTGGATACTATTGTCGGGGTAATATACACGTCATGCAGTTTGGCCTCAGTTCTAATAGGGAAGTCGGGTGGGTGCACTCCGGACGAGTCGAGTGTGGAGTTGGATGAGAATCTGCGGGCAAAGCACTCAGCTTTCTCAGCAGATGACGTGAGAACGTCAAATCCATGGATTAAAGGAGGTATTGAGGATTTCCTATTGTTGAGCACTCGTTTACAAATCCTCCAATAGTCCTTGGAGCCGAACTTGCGGTCAGCTATGTGCTGTCGCATTCTCTCCGCAAACAACTGTTTGGCGTCATTTAGAGTTCTCTTGCACTCACTGCGAGCGGATGTGAACAGGCGCCTATTGTGATCAGTTGGCTGTCTCTGGAATAGATGGAAGTAATGGTTCCTGTGGGCAATGGCGGCTGAGCAGGCTGGAGAGAACCACGGAGGGGAATGAGGTTTTAAGCAATACTTCCTGGTGGGTATGAAGGCATCAATGCCAGCTTTCACCCATGACGAGACCTCAGAGGCACAGTCATCAACTGATAGGTCAAACACTTTTCCCCAAGGGACGTCGCAGAGGAAATCGCGAAAGGCTTCCCAGTCAGCTTTTTGGTAGAGGTAGGAGGTTCTATGAGTAGGGGGATCCTGGGGGGAGTGAGATTGGAAAGAAATACTGAGGGAGACTACAGCGTGGTCGGAGTTGCCGAGAGGGCAAAGCTGCGAGACTTGACAGGCGTCGGGCGCAGAGGTGAAACATATATCTAGCAGTGAGGAATGACCCGAGGGTGTGCTTGGGAAGCGAGTGGGGAAGTCCACCACTTGCGTAAGGGATTGGGAAATAGCAAAGTTCATGGCGTGAGTGCCCGCCGAATCAGTAACAGCGTTTTCAAGCCACTCAGAGTGATGGGCATTGAGGTCTCCAAATACAAATATGTGGGCAAATGGGTGATAGGTAATAGCCTTATCTATGTCGTCGGCAATGCTATCTAGTAGGGAGCAGTCAGGAGAGGAGGGAGAACGGTAAAGGAAGAATAGGTAGCTAACCGAACTGAGGAGAGACAAGCGGAGACATATGTATTGGTGGTCAGTAGATTCGAGTGAAGTCACCCTAGTTATGGGGAGGTGTTCGCTGACATAAACACCCAGCCCATGCATGTGGACAGTAGAATCCTTCCTTAAAAGGGGAAGATAACCAGGGATGAAGAGGTCAGAGGAGGGAATAGTTGAGTTGAGGTTAGTTTCGCAGAGCGCGAGGATGTCAGGGGACTTTTCATGCAGGAACGCTTCTACACTAGCAAAGTTAGTACGAATGCCTCGGATATTAGTGAAGGAGAGGTTAATGGGCTTAGGTGGTTTGGATTTAGCTGGTTTAGGGTCATTTCTGTTTTGTCTTGTCATGTTTTTGGTTTATAGAAAGGGACCTAGGGTAGAGGATACAGGCGGTCATTACCCACGATCTGAGCTGGGAGGGGGACTGGCTAGGGCTGCAACAAGGTGTGGCCTCGGGGTTGCCCACCGAAAGCGCTTGCAGGGACACCTATCCATGCGCGACATGGCACTACAAGAACCCCGATATTATACAACTGTTGATCAGAGCAGCCGCTCTTGACGCTACGCAAGAGTTAGGGCTCCTAACTACCAGTCGGAAGCAGCAACCAGGAAACTGCCAACCCGGTACCCTCACAGTGATGAGCCATTGCCACCAACCGGCCAGATCGCAGGAAACTCACGGAAGCACCAGTACCAAGGTCTGAAGAGAGAGAAGTGAAAACCGGAAACCACATCCTAAACAGGAAACAAGGAACGAGCCTCTACTCCAGTTCAATAGACGTGGGAGGAGTATAGACCGGGCGATAGTGTGACCTATCTACTCCTATTAAAAAAAAAAAAAAAAAAAAAAAAAAAAAAAAATCGAACACGAACAATCCTTTGAAAAAAAAAAAAACACAAACTTACAAAAGTGGAGTTTAACTAAGTTTTAACTTAGTTAAAGTCCAAATGAACTCCAAAAAAGGGGGGGGAGAACAAAAACATAGATATATATAAAAACAAAAAAAAAAAAAAAAAACAAACGGAAAATACCTCACAGTTTAACACAGGAAATTTGAATTAAGATTCATTCTTCAATTCTTGCTTTTCCCAAATATCAAAGCGAGTCGGCCTGCTAGGTAAATTCCCATTCAAAGAACAACACGTGGCATGGAGCTGTAATGGCTGCTGATAACTTGGCCAAAGTAGCTTCGCATAACAGAATAAATATAAATTTCAAACTTTTTTTTTTCCTCCTAAATGAAGCATGAACTCCAAAAAGGGGGGGGGAGAACAAAAACATAGATATATATAAAAACAAAAAAAAAAAAAAAAAAAACAAACGGAAAATACCTCACAGTTTAACACAGGAAATTTGAATTAAGATTCATTCTTCAATTCTTGCTTTTCCCAAATATCAAAGCGAGTCGGCCTGCTAGGTAAATTCCCATTCAAAGAACAACACGTGGCATGGAGCTGTAATGGCTGCTGATAACTTGGCCAAAGTAGCTTCGCATAACAGAATAAATATAAATTTCAAACTTTTTTTTTTCCTCCTAAATGAAGCATGAACTCCAAAAAGGGGGGGGAGAACAAAAACATAGATATATATAAAAACAAAAAAAAAAAAAAAAAAAAAAAACAAACGGAAAATACCTCACAGTTTAACACAGGAAATTTGAATTAAGATTCATTCTTCAATTCTTGCTTTTCCCAAATATCAAAGCGAGTCGGCCTGCTAGGTAAATTCCCATTCAAAGAACAACACGTGGCATGGAGCTGTAATGGCTGCTGATAACTTGGCCAAAGTAGCTTCGCATAACAGAATAAATATAAATTTCAAACTTTTTTTTTTCCTCCTAAATGAAGCATGAACTCCAAAAAGGGGGGGGGAGAACAAAAACATAGATATATATAAAAACAAAAAAAAAAAAAAAAAAAAAACAAACGGAAAATACCTCACAGTTTAACACAGGAAATTTGAATTAAGATTCATTCTTCAATTCTTGCTTTTCCCAAATATCAAAGCGAGTCGGCCTGCTAGGTAAATTCCCATTCAAAGAACAACACGTGGCATGGAGCTGTAATGGCTGCTGATAACTTGGCCAAAGTAGCTTCGCATAACAGAATAAATATAAATTTCAAACTTTTTTTTTTCCTCCTAAATGAAGCATGAACTCCAAAAAGGGGGGGGGAGAACAAAAACATAGATATATATAAAAACAAAAAAAAAAAAAAAAAAAACAAACGGAAAATACCTCACAGTTTAACACAGGAAATTTGAATTAAGATTCATTCTTCAATTCTTGCTTTTCCCAAATATCAAAGCGAGTCGGCCTGCTAGGTAAATTCCCATTCAAAGAACAACACGTGGCATGGAGCTGTAATGGCTGCTGATAACTTGGCCAAAGTAGCTTCGCATAGATAAACTTTTCTAAAACGGAAACTGGTCTAGAATTAAAATAATAGCAGTGATAGCAACTACCGTGAATCCATCATAGAAATAAGGGCTGCGGAATTATTAAATAGTAATCACGTCAAATAAGTAAATACTAAAAACTTGGCATATGGATCAGGTACAATAAATTATATATAGGAGAAAATGAAATTGAATATTCGAGAAGTAGTTTTGTTTAACACCGCACGTTGCTACAAAACAAAAACGTCAACCTGATATCTCAAGTCATGTTCTTCAATAGCCTCACCAGACAAATTCCTTTACATGGATGGTATGCATGGTGCCGAAGCTGTTTGGAAGTATCTAGACTGGCAACCGAATTGAACCCCGTACAAAGATCTATGATAAAAATAGCTTTGTGAGAGTTAAACCTCATGGTTCTGGAATAAACTTTTATTCATTAAAGATCGTGGCATTGAGCTACATAAACACAAACAATTAACTCTACCAAATAAAAGACATCCTCTCACTTGAAGACTTTCAGCATCATCGAAAACTAAAATGGAGAGCACATGTATTTCGAAGAGAATAATAATAATAATAATAATAATAATAATAATAATGATAATAATAATAATAGAAGATGTAACCATTCTATGGGATTACACTATCTACACAGACAGAAAAATTGAAGCAAACAGGCCAGACATTATTGTTAAAAACCAGAAGGAGAAAACTTGTCTATTAATTGATATGGCTTGTCCAGCGGATTGTAACATAGCAATCAAGGAATTTGAAAAACTGTCAAAATATAAAAACCTGGAAATTGAAATAGAAAAAATGTGGAAATTGAAAACAAGACTTGTGCCAGTGATAGTAGGTGCACTTGGAATGATAAAAAATGGAACAAAACAACACATTGAAAGAATCCCTGGAAACCCCAGCTTAAGAGATATACAAAAAATTGTCTTATTAAGTACAGCCCACACACTAAGGAAAACTTTATCTATGTAATGCTGGAGATGATAGGGAAGATAGAAAAACATGAAATGGAGCCATGGAGCCACTACCTGCCTTAGGTCTCCCCGCAGACTTGGTTGGTAGTGAGACCAAAGCAGAAATCGAAATATGATGAAAAATGACATAATAATAATAAGTCTGAAACTAAAGGCTTTATTTTTGCTGCGCAAGACCAAAGTCTTTTCACTACGAACTTTCAGGCAAATATACATAAAAATATGGTTTCAAAATGCAGTTATAAATACTAAGAAACAATAGACTATCTAATCTCAGAATGTTCTGTACTTTCCCCAAATGAATATAAAAGTCGTCACGATAGAGTGGGGCAATATTTACACAGGACAATATGAAAACACTATGGAAAATCTGTAAACAAACTCTGGTATGAACATCACCCAGCACCGGTTACAGAAATAGAAGATGTTACCATTGTATAAGATTACACCATTTACACAGACAGAAAAACTGAAGGAAATAGGCAGGATATTATTGTTAAAAACCAAAAGGAAAAAACCTTGCCTATTAATTGATATGGCTTGTCCAGCAGATTGTAACATAGCAACCAAGGAATTCGAAAATCTGTCCAAACCGAGAGATAGACTAATCTATCGCCCGGTTCACACTCCACCCACGTCTATTGAACAGGGGAAGAGGCTCATCCCTTGTTCCCTGTTTAGAATGTGGTTCCCGGCTTTCTCTTTTCTAATATTTTCACTCTTATGTAGCCCCCTGCGCTCAGTTGCGTTACCGCCTTGCTCGGTGTGATACGATAAAAAAAAAAATATATATATATATACAAAGACCTGGAAATTGAAATAGAAAAATCGTACCAGTGATATAAGAGGCACTTGGAATGATAAAAAAACGGAACAAAACAACACATTGAAAGAAACCCCAGCTTAAGAGATATACAATAAATGTCTTGTTAAGTACAGCCCACACACTAAGCAGAGCTCTGTCTATCTAACGCTTTGTTTGTTAGAAAGATAGAAAAACATGAATTGGAGCCATATCAACACACCATGACCTGTCTTTGGTATTTCTGCAGACTTGGTAGGTTGTGCGACCATAGCAGAAATAAATTATGATGAACAATGACATATAATAATAATCAAGAATTTGACATTCCACACTACGTCGAACAAAAGTTTAGGAAGATAGTCACTATCAATACTGGAAGGAGCAATAAAAATTACTGGATTTGTTATTAATAAACTCGTTAGTGACTCACATGACAAAAGCCAATTAAAGTTTAATTTCTTTTCAACAACATTTCGCGAACAAAATGATACCCAAATGAAGAATTCTGAAGACTACCAACAGCAACAACAATTAAAAGGGATAGCTCATTTAACTTGATGAAGAAACAATGTCATAATCAAGACGTTAACATTCTTCAAGACATCAAACAGAAAAAAAGGAAGGAAATTTCTTCAATGCTAGGAAGAGCTACTGGATTTGTGGAACGTGTTCTCATGAAAAAAGTGTTTAAAGAGATATATCTTTAAAATTTCAAGCGAAAAAAAAAATACTGGCTGCATCGACAATGTATGCCAAATATTTCCTAATAAGCAAATAGCTAATATTAGCATTAGCACTCAAATGAACAAGAAACAACTATTACGATTTGAGCACGATAATAAATTTGGCAATTATAGGCTTCAAAAGCTCTCAAGGAGGATTATGCTTTTCTTCACAAGTAGTAATTGAATCTTTATTTGATGTTAAAAACCTCCTTGTCACGCGAGACTGGGTTGACGTGAGGTTTGTCGATTAGAGATGCACAGTTGATTAAACGTCGTTATCAATATGGCAGTTCTCACTCGAGGAAATGGCGTGTTTAGGGTCCAGGCGTTTGCACCACTCTCTATCTAGTTCCAAACTTAATTAGGCTTATCCAGTTTCTTCATATACTGAGAATTAATTTCCAGGTATTTTGTTGTAACGAAGTCGCTTGAAGAGGTTCAAAAGTCTACAAGAGGATGTAGCTGTTCATTAGGAATCAGGAGAGCACTATTATTAACCGCTGGATGTAAAGGAAATAGTTAAATTTGAAAATGGCTTTATGATATTAAACGACAAAAGGGGTACGAGATTTTGAAAAGGGGGAGTGTCGGCTTGGGAAGAATTGTTAATAAAATATTTGTATTCCTAGTTTAGAGGTATTTGTAAGACAAAAGAAGTTCCAAAACTGTCAAAAATACAATTTTTTATTCGTTTCACTCCAAGCATGGGGGCGACATAAGAGTAAAAAGTTTAGAGAGTGAAGAGATAGAAGAACCAGTTACAGGAGGTTTCAGAGAAAAAGCAAGAGAATGATGGGACTACAGGTGTGAAGACAGTTGCGAAGGTAGAGAGAAAGGAAAAGAACAAGATATACGGGGTGATGTAGAAAGGACTGGAGTGAAGTGGATAAGAGATAGGTATTGACATTGCATTTAAATTCCTGCAGGTTGTAGATGTCAGGAAAACAAGTATATAGAAGGGAGTTCCACAAGCGGGAAGTGCGAGAAAAGAATCTGTTGAGTAGAATTGTCGGTTGCATTTGGTTGATCTAACTGTAAAAGAGTGGGGCCTAGTTGCCAGTCTCGTTGCACAACTAAATTCTTGTGGCGGGGGCACCAGTGACTTAAATTCGTCGGAGCAGAAGTCATGAAAATATTTGTAGAATAGACAGTGGGAAGCCACATCTCACCGATGAGAAAGTGGCTGGAGTAGAGCTACCAAGTCGGGACCTATCTCATTACTGATTCTCCTTTAGAGCCTGTTGAGGACACTGAGATGAACAGCAGGGGTGCCTGACCATATATGACAACAGTATTTTATGCACGGCTGATGGTTGATTTGTATATTGAAGCGGGAATTTCAGTAACGTTACACATTTTATCAGTTTATCCAGCTGATAGCTTCACTAGCAAGATCTATGTCAGCCCATATTTTTTTTTATGGTTATATTGCCCCAAGCAAGGCATTTTGCTGCCACTGTTGTGCAGGGGGTTACATAGCAGGAAAGTTATGAGAAAGAGTGACTGGTTATAGGAGGTGTCAGGAAATAGTTAAGAGAAGAATGAATGAGGTCATAAAGTGAGGGATTAGTTTATATATTGATTGTAATGTAGAATTGATCCCCCACTTTATATCCACATTATAATAATATATAAATATTTTTTTTATAATCATATCGCCCCAAGCAAAGCATTTTACTGCCACTGTTTTGCAGGGGGTTAAATAGGAAAAAAGTTATGAGAAAGAGTGACAGGTAATAGGGGATGTCAGGAAGTGGGTAAGAGAAGGATTAGAATACTGATCAGTGGAGTGGACGGAGGAAGGAGCAGGAGAGAGAGAATGCAGGTTAGTGAGATAGGAGATAACTACTGACTTTACATTTAAATTCTTGGAAATTGCAGCTATCGGGGAAGCAAGTAAACGGAAGGTAATTCCACAGCCGGAAAGGGAAAAAAAGAAGTTGCTGGAGTAGAATTGACATTTACATTTTATTGGTTTTACAGTAAAAGTTGCTAATCTTGTGGCTCGAGTAAATTCATATATAAGAGGCACCAGTGAGCTAAGTTTATTGAAGCAGATTTGTAGAAGAGACACAGGGAAGCCACATTGCGCGGTGAGAAAGTGACTATATCTGAGCTGCCAAGTCGGGATCGATCACATTACAGATTCTCCGTTGGATTTTGTCGAGGACCCCTAGGTGTATAGCAGGAGCACCCGACCAGATATGACAGCAGTATTCAATGCACAGACGGATGGTAGATTTATATATGTGCAGGACTGTTTCAGATGGGAAAAACTTTCTGGCCCTAAACATAGAACCTATCTAAAGAAAAAAAACGATTTTTCTTACAAGTACAGTTTACATTCTTCGAAGGTAAAACTATATACAGGGTTTGATGGATAAATTGTCGTCTAAATTATGCAGAAATGAAAATAACACTGACATCTCATTATAACAGATCTATTTTCTAAATTAAACGAAAATATCTTGAAAAACTAAAGTGTTAATCTATTCAATAAAAATGCCATTGGTATCAACCATGGCCTATTGACGACTTCAGAATCTCCAGCAACTCTTCTAGATGAAATCCTTGTTTAGATTGATGTATACTGCCATAATATTTGTCTTCATTTCATCTTTGGTGTTACAGAGAGCTTTTTCTGTTTCTCGGACATCGTAATAGGGTGATGTTTTGCAGAAATTCTCTGAGAGTCATGAATAAACTCTCCTGCTAGTGTGGCATGGTGCAGAGTCCTGTTGCCAGACATAGGGTCTTTAATCAGCTAACACTTGACCCTTGGTAGCATTAACCTCTTAAGATACTTGATGTAGGCATTTGTGTTGAGTCTAAGGCCCTGTGAGAGGATTAATGGAGAAATATCTTCGTCATCACTAGTCATCACTCCAAACATAACATCGTATTCAACATATAGCCCATTTAACTCTTTCAGAATTTTCTGCACTCTCGTCGGATTGACACCCAAACACTCTGAAATATTCGTATTGAAAGTTCCGGAGTGACATGCTAAAGAATACGGCATAACTTTTCTAAATTTCTGGAGTAGTGAATTGCCAGACGGTGCCTAACTGACCCTGCTATAGTTACACTCGAAAGTATATTACTCCCCAGTCATTCTCTCTCTACACACGTATATATATATATATATATATATATATATATATATATATATATATATATACTAGCAGTATAGCACGGCGTTGCTCGGGTGTAATGAAAGCTTTAAAACTAATCCATGGTCCTGGAGCTCAGACCTTTTGGACGTTGACACGAAAGACTAAAAAGCAATAGTTGTTTCTAGTTAAAGCGAAACCGTAGTCTGAAAGAATAATGAATGGATGTAAGTCAAATTTTGATTTCCTGGTATCGATATCAAATAAGTTCTTTTCGTCGTAAACTGAATTTTGAAGGCTAAATAAGTCCTCTGAGTAAATGGTGTCATGACTGAGACTAAGAACTATAATTATACCTACTTAGAGCCACACCCGAAGCAAAAAACTAAAATAAAAGGGATGAAAATAATACAGAGATACAGACAGATAAACAGACAAACACACACAAATATATATATATATATATATATATATATATATATATATATAAACATGTTACGGAAATGAACGAATTTTAACGAAACTTGGTTATAAGCAACCGACAATTTGTAATGAATTATTTTGGACATTACTTTTACCGATACTCGTATTTAAGTAGATATTCTGTTTTTAATTAAACAGTATTTTTATATTTATATCTACCAGCCTGATTATTTACGATAAATCTTTATTACGAAAATGTGTGCTATCCAGCAGGATTCGAACCTGCGACCCCTATTACATAGGGGAAGCATACCACTTGATCTGGTACCGTCGTGACCACTCGACCATGAATAGCCTCTAGATCAGACAAGGTTTTTATCATGCTTATATAACACAATTTTCGATTTTACCGTAAACAAACATATCTGCTCTGAAATGTATCGTAATGTCAACAAATGTAAGCATGTTACGGAAATTAACGAATTTTAACGAAACTTGGTTATAAGCAACCGACAATTTGTAATGAATTATATATATATATAAATAATCGATTTTCTCCACTATTGTAAGAACTGCAACCTTGAAACTTCTGAATATCGTTTCTTATATCTTTGTTTCTTATATCTTTGTCTATGAGTTTTTTATTAAAATCGGACCACTCCTTCTATAACCTTAGTTTTTCGATTATCGATTTTCGATATTTATCGGGGTACCTCGACACAAAACCTAGCTACAAACACTCGTAGACGCTTAGAGTACAACTGTGAAAGTTTTCAAGAAAATTGGTTCAGCCGCTTCGGATTGTATAGGTGACGGACACACACAGAGAGAGACAAATTTCCATTTATAAATAAGTTTATATATATATATATTTGAAATGAACTGTTTGAACATTATTTTTGATAGATAATCGTATTTAAGTAGATATTCTGTTTATAATCAAACAGTTTCATATATTTATTCTACCTGCATAATTATTTACGATAACTTTTTATTACGATAATGTGTGCCATTTGGCAAGATTCGAACCTGCGATCCCTGTCCACATATGGGAAGCCACCATATGATCTGGTGCGTCTTAGACCTCTCGACCAAACAATTCATTTCAAATTATCGATTGTTTATAAACAGGTTTTGTTAATCTTCGTTAATTTCCGTAACATGTTTACATTTGTTGACACTATGATACATTTCAGAGCAGATATGTTTATTAGAATGAAATCGAAAATTGTGTTATAGGCTTACTTTGATCGTCATTCGTGGTCGAGAGGGCTAAGACGCGCCAGATCACATGATGGCTTCCACTATGTGGATGCGGGTCGCAGGTTAGAATCCTGTTGAATAACACACAGTATCGTAAAAAAAAAATCGCAAATAATCAGGCGGGGAGAAAAAATAATACTGTTTAATTATATACATAATATCTACTTAAATATGAGTATCGATCAAAAATAATGTTCAATCAAATCATTTCAAATTGTCGGTTGTTTATCACCAGTTTCGTTCATCTTCGTTAATTTCCGTAATATATATAGTGACATAAATTAATAAATATACATAGATAGATAGATACATAGATATACACAGATATATATATATATATATATATATATATATATATATATATATATATATAGTCATCCACGGACAGATCTGTTTTGCTGTATCACAGCTCATCAGTACGATTAGGCAGCCGATTGCTTTTTATCCAGGACTGAAACTTGACCAAATTGGCATCAGTCGGCGATTCTACCCCTGAGCTATGGGCGCTCGGTAGAAAGAGGCAGACCTTTTAGCATGTATATTATCATTATACACGCCCAATAGCTGAGTGTGTTCTAATTCATTGCTGAATGAACGATGCGTATCTGCTTGAGTAGTTACTGTTTTTCAAAGTCCACCATTCTTCCAGAGTGCTCAGTCAGTGTGTGAGAGCGTAAAAAAATATTGTAAAAACAGTTTCCATTCATGCTATATAAGCGTTACTCTTCAGAAATGAATTGAGTTCTTTCGGTGACTGGCGTGTGAATACACTGCTTATATACAACATGTTAAAATTTCACTTCTGTGATTCCATGCGCCTATAACTTATGGAGTAGCGACTCCGACTGACACCACATCGGTGGAGTTTCGATCCCGGCCAGAAGCAAGTGGATGTGTCTCGCCACAGTGATGACCTGTGATTCTTGTATGTGGATGACTAATAATATATATATATATATATATATATATATATATATATATATATATATTGTGTGTATTTTGGCAGTATTTTTTTTATTAATGCAGGTTTCATTGAATAATATAGACAAGTTTTGTCTATTAATTTTGTGTAGGATCCGTTCATACCGTCTGATATACTTGATGGTGATATCGCTGAAAGACAACAAAAAATCACAGTAATTGTTGATTTTTTTTATCGGGTCTAAGCTTTCGGCTCACATAAGCCATTATCAAAGAGTAAATATTAACACACAGTAAACATAGAACATTTAAGTTATTAACAATAAAGAGAATTAAATTGAAAATATAAGTCCATCCCTACCGTGGCGGATGGCCGAAGACAGTGACCAAAATAGTCATCAGACCAAGGACCACAACGCCACTATTTTAAAATGTGGGGAAAATTAAAATATTCATCAAAATGTCAAAATTTTAATTTTCCCTACATTTTTTAAGATGTAGTATTTGAATATTTAAATCTATCTACTATATATATATATATATATATATATATATATATATATATATATATATAATACTTTTTTATATTTAGATTCTGTAGAGGATTATCTATTGCAATAACTAACTTTAGTTATATTGTTAGAATTAAGTAGGAAATGAATACACCAAAGAATGAAAAAAAAAATAATCGATCGCGAAGGTGGAGGATGTCCACATTTTTTGGAATCGCACCATCTATACAGACAGAGATTGAAGCAAATGGGCCGGACATTGTTGTTAAAGACCAAGGGGAAAAGACTTGCTTATTAATTGATATGGATTGTCCAGCGAAGTGTGGCGTGGCGGCCAAGAAATTCGAAAAACTGTCTAGGTGTAGAGACCTGAAAATTGAAATGGAAAAGATGTGGAAGTTGAAAACAAGTATCGTACCAGTGATGGTGGGTGCACTTGGAATGATAAAAAATGGAACAATAATTGAAGAAATCCCTGGAGGCCCCTGCTTGAGAGATATACACAGAATTATTTTGTTAAGTGCTGCCCACACGTTTGAGAGAACATTGTCTATGTAACGCTGGGGATGTTAGGGAGATGTGAAAAAACATCAAATAGAGTTATAACAACACACCACGACATGTATTAGGTCATCCTGCAGACATTTTAGGTAGGGCGACCATAGCAGAAATCGATTTATAATAAAAAATGACATAATAATAATAATTGTCTTGTTAAGTACAGCCCACACATGAAGGAGAACTTTGTCTATGTAACGCTAGGGATGTTAGGGAGATATGAAAAAACATGAAATAGAGTTATAACCACACAGCACGACATGCTTTAGGTCTTCCTGCAGACTTGGTAGGTAGTGAGATTACAGCAGAAATTGTTTTATAATGAAAAATGATAAAATAATAATAATAATAATAATAATAATAATAATAATAATAATAATAATAATAAATGTTCCATTTTTTTAATCATTCCAAGTGCACCTACTATCACTGGCACAACTCTTGGTTTCAATTTCCACATTTTTTTCTATTTTAATTTCCAGGTCTTTATATTTTGACAGTTTTTCAAAAAAGCAATCAAGGAATTTGACAAACTGTTAAAATATAAAGACCTGGAAATTGAAATAGAAAAATGTGGAAATTGAAAACAAGAGTTGTGCCAGTGATAGTAAGTGCACTTGGAATGATAAAAAATGGAACAAAACAACACATTGAAAGAATCCCTGGAAACCCAAGCTTAAGAGATATACAAAAAATTGTCTTATTAAGTACAGCCCACACACTAAGGAAAACTTTATCTATGTAATGCTAGGGATGATAGGGAAGATAGAAAAACATGAAATGGAGTCATAACAACACGCCACGACCTGTCTTAGGTCTCCCCGCAGACTTGGTTGGTAGTGAGACCAAAGCAGAAATCGAAATATGATGAAAAATGACATAATAATAATAATAATAATAATAATAATAATAATAAAATTAAATTCTGAAATTAATGAGATAAAAAGAATTGCAACCACAACAGACGAATCAACAAAATATGAATGGGAACCGGGATCCGTTCATAATACAGAAACCGTGATACACACAAATCACTGTGAATATAATGCTGTAAGTTTCAAAGTGCTGGAAAGGTTTGATCTGAGTCAGTTACAAGACGACAATAAAACGAGTTCAGAACACATTGAACAGAATTATTTTAGGGTAAACAAGAACAGTATATAAGAAGCCAAGTAAGAAATCAAGAACCATATATAGTCAGGTACAAAATATTGCAATGGAGGAACGAGAACAGCTCCCAAAATTGCAACCAACAAAGCATAACCTCGAATCTATTAAGCTCTACAATGCAGCATTCAAATAAATTTTGGACACTCATATAAATCACAATGAAGTAATATATGCATCAGCAATAGCAGCAACAAAAAATTGAACAACAAATTAAAAACAAAGCAGTCTCACAGACATAAAGATCCACCTTGGAAAAGAAAAATAGAAAAAGAAATCGAACAACTTAGAAGTGAACTATCAGTACTGGATGAACTGAGTAGAGGAATAAATGTAAGAACTAGGAAAAGCAGAAGAGTCGAAAGAAAATACAACATTAGAAATGAAAATGAAGTCCTATCAACTAAGGAAAAAATAAAGCAAACAATACAACTGAAGGCTCAAAGAATAAGACGCTATAAGAGAAAGATCAGAATTCTACAGACAAAACAAGATTTTTCAAACCGATGCAAAGAAATTTTACAAGGAAATAGGGAAAAAAAGAATTGAAGTGACAGTCCCCACCAAAATGGAAGAAGTTATACAGTTCTGGGAAAAATATGGGCTTGCCTTAAAGAACATAACAAAGAAGTAGAATGGATTGCACATGAGATAAAACGAATAAAAAATAAAGCAGAACAGACATGGACTGGAATTACAGAAGAGGATGTTAAATTTGCACTAAAAAAATCACACAATTGGAAATTTCCAGGTATAGATAAAATTTCTAACTTATTTAAATACAGCACATAAAACTAGCCAAAGAACTTCAAGAAATGGTTGACGATCCCACTAAAGTTTGTGCAGGAATGACCAAGAATAGTGACACAAACAACCCGAAAAACTACAGACCAATTACATGCCTTCCAACAACATATAAACTATTAACATCTATTTTAACAAAACAGACAGATTTATTCTTGGAAAGTAATGACATGTTGCCGCTTGAACAAAATGGCTGCTAACGTGGCTGTTTACCGATGTAAATACCAGTTGCTTATTAACAGAATGATAATGGAAAACTGGTTCAGTACAAAGAAAAACCTTAGTACTGCCTGGATAGATTATCGTAAGGCATTCGATAGTGTGCCACATTCCTGGGTTTTAAAGACTTGAAATATATACAAGACATCACCTGTCATCATCAATTTCATGAAACAATGCATGTCGATATGGAAAACAACCCTTTACCTCAATCATATAAATGGAACCTATAAGTCTGATGATATAAACATCAAAAGAGGTATATTTCAAGGGGATTCTTTGACTCCCTTACTATTCTGCATATCATTAATAGCACTAACCAGTCAACTTAATAAGACAGAATGTGGTTATAAAATAGGCCAAAAGAAAAAAGCCATCTATTTTACATGGATGACTTAAAGTTGTATGCTAAGAATGATAATGAGCTGCTAGTTCTTCTGCAAACTGTAAAATACTTCAGCGAAAACAATGAAATGAAATTCAATTTAAATAAATGTACTAATGCTACAATTTTACGTAGATCACTACAAGAAACAGTCTCAATTAGCTTAGACCCTGCTGTAACAATAAAAGAATTGAAGCCAGAAGAAGCTTATAAATAGATAAGTGTAAAAGAGAGTGAAAAAATTCACCATAAAAATATGAAAGAAATAGTGCGTAAAGTGTACTATAGAAGGCTACGACTGATATTAAAAACTGAATTGAATTCTCAGAACAGAATTATGGCCATTAATAGCCTTGCCATCCCAGTTGTCCAATATAGTTTCAACATCTTAAACTGGACTCTAAACGACATCAGGCGAATGGATTCTAAAACAAGAAAGCTTCTTTCTAAGTATAAGACGCATCATCCAAAGGCTGATGTAGACCGTCTATACATACCCCGTAAAAATGTGGAAGACGTTTTATTCAGCTAGAATTGTCATACAAGACAGCAACTATTGGCTTGCTAACATACCTAGAAACAACAAAGGACTGGATGATACAATTAGTCAAGCAACATGAAGAAAGAAAGAAAACATATTCAATAATAAAAGAAGGCAGTAAATACAAACAAGATTTACATTTAGTAGATTCTGTAGAAAAGCAAAACAGAAGCCAAGAACCAACTATTGCGGCAAAAAATATGAAAATAAAAGCCAAAGATAAAGCTCTTGAACAGATGAAACAGCGCTGGCAAGACAAACCTCTGCATGGCCAATATCCAGAACGTGCTAATAAATTCAATGTTGATAAAGTTAATACTCATCTTTTCACTAGAAACTTTCAGGCAAATATTATACATAACAATATGGATCCAAAATGCAGGTTTTGTGATAAACACCAAGAAACAATAGACAATCGAATCTCAGGCTGTTCTGTACCTGCCCCAAATGAATATGAAAATCGCCACGATAGAGTGGGGCAATATTTACATTGGACAATGTGCAAACATTATGGAAATATGTAAACAAACACTGGTATGAACATCACGCAGCACCGGTTACAGAAATAGAAGATGTAATCATTCTATGGGATTACACCATCTACACAGACAGAAAAATTGAAGCAAACAGGCCGGACATTATTGTTAAAAACTAAAAAGAAAAAAACTTGCCTATTAATTGATATGGCTTGTCCAGCGGATCGTAACATAGCAACCAAGGAATTCGAAAACCTGTCAATATATATAAACCTGGAAATTGAATTAGGAAAACATGAGGAAATTGCAAACAAGAATCTTGCCAGTGATAGTAGGTGCACTTGGAATGATAAAAAACATAACAAAACAACACATTGAAAAAATCCCTGGAAACCCCAGCTTAAGAGATATGCAAAAAATTGTCTTGTTAAATACAGCCCACACACTAAGAACTTTTTCTATGTAACGCTAGGGATGTTAGGGGAGATAGAAAAAACATGAAATGGAGCCATAGCAACACATCACGACCTGCCTTAGGTCTTCCAGCAGACTTGGTAGGTAATGCGACCATAGCAGTAATGGAATTATGATGAAAACTGATAATGATAATGTAACAAATTTATTGCTGTTTTTGTAAATGATGAATTATTTTAAACAATACATAATTTGTTTTAGTTTTGTTTTTTTAAATGTTTTTTTCCCTGTTGAGCTTTGAAAATAGCCACCGTCTTTTCCCGTACTGAGTAATCCCCCCACTTTTACATCTGTACTTGAATCGACTTCTGATGATAGGAGCCTTCAAATCAGAATAGAAGAAATAAATATTCACTTTGATGAAAAAAGGAAAAACAGCTTCCTATTTTCGACAGTCAGTAAATGAATTCAAATTACATCCCTTGTCGATTCCAGCTCCAATATGCCTTCTAGAAGACGTACCTGCTTTCGGAAGGTCCTTAAGTGCATCGTTGACAAATACAGTACTCTATTTAAAAACCAAATCTTGTGTAGATAATTACTTGTCTCAAAGAGCAGCTTCAAATATGGACAAAATACATTTGCAAGTTTGAAATCTTCTTTTCAAATGTATTCGATTTACTCAGTCGCATTTGTTTTCTTTGTTTATTGCGTTTCCACTAAATTTTTATTAATCAGCACAAATTTTGAAGATAAAAAAGACTGAAAGCTTTTAAAATATTTCATCTCCGTTTCTAAGCAATTGACGACTTGAAATTCTTTTTTTCTTTTTTTTTTATCATTATATCGCCCCAAGTAAAGCATTTTACTGCCACTGTTGTGCAGGCGTTACACATGAGGAAAGTTATGAGAAAGAGTGACAGATTATAGGAGTTATCAGGAAGTTGTTAAGAGAAGGATGGCTGTGGTCATAAAGTGAGGGATCAGTTTGTATATTGATTGTAATGCAGAATTAACCCCCCACTTTATAACTACATTTTAATAGTATAGAATATTTTTAAATAATCATATCGCCCCAAGCAAGGCTTTTTACTGCCAATGTTTTGCAGTGGGTTGCACAGGAGGAAAGTGATGAGAAAGAGTGGCAGGTTATAGGGAGTGTCAGTAAGTGGATAAGAGAAGTATGTGAATACTGATCAGAATGGAGTGAACGGAGAAAGAAGCATTAGAGAAAGGATGTAGGTTAGGTGGATAGGAGATGATTTTTTCATATAGTCCCAAGCAAGGTATTTTACTGCCACTGTTTTGCAGGGTGTTACATAGGAGGAAAGTTATCAGAAAGTGTGTCAGGTTATAGAGGGTGTAAGGAAGTGGGTAAGAGAAGGATGAGAATACTGATGAGAGAGGAGTGGACGGAGAAAGGAGTATACGACAGAGAATGCAGGTTAGTAAGATAGAAGATTACTTTTTTTTTTTATAATCATATCGCCCCAGGCAAGGAATTTTACTGCCACTGTTTTGCAGAGGGTTACATAGGAGGAAAGTTATGAGAAAGAGTGACAAATTATAGGGGGTCTCAGGAAGTGGGTAAGAAAAGGTTGGCTATGGCCATAAAGTGAGGGATCAGTTTATATATTGATTGTAATGTAGATTTGGTCCCCCACTTTATAACCACATTATAATAGTATAGAATTTTTTTTTTATAATCATATCGCCCCAGGCAAGGCATTTTACTGCCACTCTTTTGCAAAACACGTTTATGCTCAACCGTTTTAGTTTTTTTTTTTGTTTTTGTTTTTTTTTCACTTTCTTTAACTTCTGTAGAAGGTCCTGCATTTTCCTTTCCGTGTCTGCTACTTTCACCGTGTCATTGGCATATCAGATATTGTTGAGATTATGGCCGCCAAAGACGAATCCTGGCAAGACTTTTTTTTTCTCTCATAATTGCTCCGCTGTTCAGGTTGAAAAGATCCGGTGAGAAAACATATCCTTGTCTTACGTCCCTTCCTTTTTTTGTACACGTGCTGAGTAGACCTCCTATCCGTATACAAGCGGTTTACTTCCAATATAGGTTCTTGATTATACTAACGTCTTTTCCGAAAATGTCAAGATTGACAAGCATCTCTATCAATATCTGTGTCGTACATTGTCAAACGCATTTACGTAGTCCACAAAGCACAGATAAAGGTCCTTCTGCATTTGTATTTCTCAATAGTAAGTCTGATTATGTCAATAAATTCAGTTATCACCTACGTTGATCCTAATTTGCACAGGGACCTTTTAAAATTGCTAACTCGGAATCTATACTGATTTACTCTTTTCCCAATAGTAAGTCTGGTCAAATCTATAAAGTCAATTAGCAAGCGATCTAAAAGAAATAACCTACGATCTAGGCAAGGCATGGCTTGTCATCATTAATACCTGTAGAACAACTCTTCTCTCTATCATTCTATCCAAGAGACCCCTTTTTGTCTTCCATCCCAATGATAGAAACATCTAAACGTGGTGTAATGCTCAGTAAGCTTTTCTCTCTAGAATCATTACAACTGAGTAGTGAGTACGATCTTCACTGGGTACCCATATTTTCAACCTTGTGCCACACCTTGGCGACGCTTAGTAAAATCAACTAAACATCCATTTAGTATCTTTATGGCATAGATTTCTGAATTCTATGACTTCTGATTCCATCCTGACTGCATACTTTGATTTCTCTCGAAGAAATCTGCTTTAATTTCCTCGTCATGCAAGATGCAGTTGTCTCATAATGTCTTGTTTCGCAGAATCGAAATTTGGCATTTTCTCATTCTCATGCGTCTAAGATTGACAGCCTTTACTAGTGGTCGACTCGCCCCCGTAGGCAGACGGCTAGCATTGATTGCTTCAAGGCTGATGGATATCCGAGGGAGAGTCGCTGCTGGAGCCGCACAACCGTCTTGTCAGCAGATGTTGTGGAGGTTGATGGAATCGTTAGACATTGGAATGGCAACCGAAGAAAATCAATGACATTTACTTGAAACCATCAAGAAATTTTGTTTCTCTTCATATTTGTTTTTTATTTTTACTCATGTTATTTTATTCGTTCTTTTAAATCGCAAAGAGAAAGTCAGCGTTTCTATTTTGAATTCACAATCCCAGACAGTTTAGTTATCCAAACGAGATATTCTCTTTGAAGATTTCTGTCACCATTTCTGGAATGAGAAATTATCATTATTTATATGTTACATTCGGACGTTTGTTTTTATTATCAAGAGCTCTTTATATAAGTATTGTGTAGAAAGACGACCGACCATCGCTATACTATGGTCTCTTCCAGTAACAATGAAAGCAGTCGCAAGTGAGACACACACAGTTTGCGTACAGTAGTCTCAAAATATACCACACAAAGATATCCACTACTATTGTAAGAAAATCCACGGGATTAAACAGCTTTTTCATTGATCTTTTGTCCCGGTGTTTTTTTTTTTTTGTTTTTTTTTTAATATTAAAGAGTTGATACGAGCATTATAACAATAATTGCGTTTTTAGAATGGTCTCATTCTACTCTCCGCATTTGTCTGCCTCCCACGAAGAGGAATGCGGCACAATGATTTTTTTCAAGGCAGCGTTGGACTTCTTCTTCTATGTGCCCTGTCCCTTCAGGACGTAGGTGTTCATGGTTCTCTACGTCTCCTTATCCCTTGTGGCTCTTAGTATGTTTGCTTCTGTTACTCCTGGCAACCCCCGTTCTGTCATCTACCTGATCAGGGCCTGCAAATATGTTATCCGCTGCCTTCCTCTGTCTCTCCTTCCTTCTATCTGTCCAGTCAGTATCAGGTTCTCCAGGCTCTCCTTCCTCATTGCGTGTCCCAGGAACTTCAGTTGTCTGTTCCTGATGCTCAGTATTCATTTCCTTTTTGTTGCTATTCTTTCCAACACTTCATCGTTGCTTGCGTGCTCAGTCCAGGATAACCGCAGCGTCCTTCTGTAGAACCACATTTCCGCTGCTTCAAGTTTTGTCCTCATTTTTGATGATATTGTCCAGCATTCACTGCCGTATTGAAGAACTGACAGCACATAGCAATCCAACACTCTTTTCTTTGTTTCTAGTGAAATTTTCCTATGTGTTAGTACTTTACTCAGCTTCTGTAACACATCCTTTGCTATGCCAGTTCACCTTCGGATGTCTGTGTCGCACATTCCATCTCCTGTTAGAACACTTCCCAGGTATTTAAATTTTTGTACTTGCTTGATTCTGGTATCCCCCACCTGTATTTGACACTTTGGGTTGCACCTTTTGCGTTGGACACCTGTATTTTTTTTTCCAAGACAAGGCTCTGTACTTCGACTGAGCCTCGCCTCGCCTCGGTTCCCTTCTGCTCGGAGGTAGAGAATTCGATCAGGTTAATTTCGAGTGGGACTCTTATCGTTAAGGAATATTTTAATTGTTTTTATTTACAACTGCTTAATTATTAGCTGCCCGTTCCCATGGATTAAAACTCGCAGTTACTGTATAATTAAATCCTTGAATAGTTTATATCTATTATGCTAATTTTCTATATAAAATTAATAACCTTAAAACTTAGAATCATAAACCTATCCTAACGATGCTTATATGGAATAAAGTGTTCAAGTCAAAATTCTCTAACTTTTACTCGGATTGACAAGCACTTGAAAAAAGGGCGGTGAGCAGAGAAACCGAAGCATTGTAATATTAAAAACAAAGATGAGGATAATATTCCGAATATCAGTAAATATCTTGAGTAGATATGTCTGGGATGTCTGTTTATCTTGTTCAGTAAAAAGACAAGATATTAGTGATGTAATGAATATGCATACACCTTGGTTACCCCTCACTGCAATATGATCGGCTGGGGTCAGCCATAAATACAGACTAAGGCGGGGACGCCGAGGACTACGCCGATTGGAAGGTTTATTGACTACGTCTGTTGCATAAGTCTACGCCTAAGCATACTGCATACAACTACGACGAGTACCGGTCAATTACAACTACTTGCTAGATTGTCTTACACGGTTACATGGAAATCTAAATGAAGACTTTTTAGAGAACTTGGTCCTTCGTTCTTACAAAAGAAGTAGTGTAGAAAGGACAGTTTTTACCTTGACACTGCTATTATTTTAACTACCTCCAACCTCGGCGATGTTTACTGTTTTTAAAAGCAATTATTAGAATTTTAATAAAGCCTAAACTTATAAAAGGGAATTTATACATTTATTTGTTCCTGATAATTATCAACGTTAATATTTATTTATGTAAGCCGAAAGCTTAGACCTGATAAAAAAATCAACAATTACTGTGATTTCTTGTCGTCTTTCAACGATAGCACCATCTAACTTATCAAACGATACAAACGGATCCTACACAAAATAAATAGACAAAACTGGTCTATATTATTCAATGAAACTTGTATTAATGAAAAAATGCTGCCAAAATACACACAATTTAATATTTATTTATTATTTTGCTGATTCGAATAGTTGACAAAAAATCACCTAATGCCTCTTGATTCGAACTTTTAAAAAATGAGATATAATAAAAAACTCATACTTAACATCAGGAAGAGACAGATGAGGTTCCTGGGATATATAATGAGGAAGGAGAGCCTGGGGAATTTAATACTGACAGGACGGATAGAAGTACAGAGAGACAGGGATAAGCTGCGCGAGACATACTTGATAGGCCTAAGCAAGTGGATGGTTTATGCGGTGTTTGGGCGAGATACCAAAAGGAAAAAATATTGTGAGTCCATGATCGCCTACGTCCTCAAGGGACACGGCACATGAAGGAGAAGAAATAAAACTAAAAGCGTTCCTGTATAGCTAATCAGTAATGAGAGGAGGTAGATTCATATGTAAACAGAATTTGATAAATAAAACGGAAATTATAATGTGGATATAAAGTGGGGAAAAAGTTTTCTATTATAATCAATATATAAAGTGATCCCTCTCTTTGTGGCCATGCTACTTTCTATCTATTTATATTCTAGATTTATGGGGTTGAGAAAATAGATTGCGGAGCCGGGTTTGGGAGAGATACCAAGAGAAATATATTGAGAGTGACAAGAGACAGAGCCAAGTGGAAGTCCGTGATCGCCTACGTCCTGAAAGGACACGGCACACGAAGAAGAAGAAATGAAACTAAAGGCATTCCTGGGTAGCTAATCAGTAATGAGACGAGGTGGATTCATATCTATATCAGAATTTGTTAAACAAAAGAGAAATTATAATATGGCTATAAAGTGAGGGATCAGTTCTCTATCATAATCATTATATAAAGTGATCTCTCACTTTGAGTCCATGCTACTTTCTATCCATTTATCTTCTAGATTTATGGGGTTGAGAAAATTGGTTGCGGAGCCGGGTTTGGGAGAGATACCAAGAGAAAAAATATTGAAAGCGACAAGCGACAGAGCCAAGTGGAAGTCCATGGTCGCTAACGTCCAAAAAGGACACGGCATATGAAGAAGAAGATATAATAAAGATTTCCTTATGGTTAGTTCAGATATTTTAATAATTTAGTAAATGTTTATTAATGCATAGATAAAAAAAAAGTTTTCATATTTCTTAATTTATAAATTGGTAAATAATAAATTAGGATGTGCACTGTGGTGCAGTGGATATCGGCTCGAAAAAGGACATCGGATAGCCAATTTACGCTATTTGACCTATTGTCTTTTGTACGATGTTTCGGCTGTTGTACGGTCCGGCCTTCTTCAGTAATTTCGAACTGAACCTTTTATTACAATCACTGGGATATATCATACACAATTCCCCAATTGGAAGTCATGAGTCATCTCCCTCTAACCCTGCAATTTGTTTTCCACTGCTGTAGCCTGGTATTGAACTCACAACTCTACGAGTCAAGACAGGAGCTAACCAACGTCTGTAAACACTGATCCTAAAGGATAAGGACAACAGAATTTTTGGGACTTATAAACTTAATGTCCAGTAACCCTTTTTTTAGCAGAATTCATATTGCAATTTTTGACACTATCATTTTCTCTGGCATTCCGAATTACTGGTTTCCCATATTGTGTTCATCTCTATGCTTAATCGACTTAGGAGATTTTTTAAGCCTAGCATATGTACTGATTTCTTAAGTTTACGTAGTTTCCAGTGGCGTTCTCTATCTATTATTTAAACTTCATCACATAGGAGTCGGTGATCCCCTTTCTCCCTTCATATATGTTCAGCTATGCCTGATTTTTCTATCTCCCCTCGTGTTACGACTTTGCCGTGTTCTTGTAGCCTTACCTTAAGGGGCCGGCCTGTCTCTCCTTTATATTTCTTTCCACAACTACATGGAATGGCGTACACACAGTTCTTACACAATTTCCGAGACGTCGTACAAACGGCAACTAAGAAGAGGACAATTATCCGAATAAAGAAAATACTTTGTCTTCTGTCCAGTCAATCATATCTCTTTCGAAGTATGATCGCCCAAGCATGTATCAGGTATGGCACTTAACTGACTGACTGAATATAATAGTTGGAATCATTATTATGGATTCTACTGGGCATAAAGTGGGGACCAGTTTTCTATTGTTATGAACTAATAAACTGACCCCCACTAATTACTTCTTAATAATATAATACATCTCTTCCTTCTCTAGCTATGACACAAATAACAGGACAGATTGGGTTCTATTGCTTTGGCTGGCAATCAGTCTACCGCAGAAAGCAATGGCAACCTACTGTGGGATAATCTTCTGCCCAATCAGTCATGTCTCTTTCGAGACATGATCGCCCAAAGCGTGTATCACGTATGGCACTTAACTGACTAACTGAAATTATAAATATTGCGTGCATTTGAGTTAATAGTGTTGTATTAATTTTAGAAGGTAAAGATACATTTTTACTTGTTACTATTATTGCGATGTGCGTTGTGGTACAGTGGATATCGGCTCGGAACGAGAAACCGGGCAACCGAGTTCGAATTCCAGTTGAATCCATTGTATTCACTTACGCGCAAATACCCTTAGGAAAGGTACTAATCCGTCTCTTCCTTCCAGTTATGGGTTAAATAGCAGGACAGATTGGGTTCTATAGCCTTGGTCGGCAACCAGTCTACCGCAGAAAGAAATGGCAACCAACTGCGGGATAATATTCTGCCCAGTCAGTCATGTCTCTTTCGAGACATGATCGCCCAAGCGATCACGTATGGCACTTTAACTGATTCTTTTTAAAACATCAAAAACTGCTGAGGGTGGAAGGTTATTAAAACAATAGCGGTGTCAATGAGAAAACGTACTTGAATATGAAGGTCAAAGTTTGCCGATCATTTTTCATCGAATCGACCCCCTGGAAACAACGTTTACTTCATACTTTATTTTATATAAAATTATATTAGATCGTTTATAATTCGGCTTATATACGCCGTAGGCACAATGTGACTAATTTCAATATATTTTTTATCCAACAGAAATGCTTATTTTAATTCTCTAGGGAATTCGTCGGCAGCCATATTTGTTAAAAGAAATTCGACAATTCCGTAAAAAAAACCCAGCTCTATCGCCTACTCCCCCATTCACTTTCTAGGCTACAGAAGAAGTCAAAGTTGGTTCTAGCTACAAATAATTTGACATTTCGATTCACACTCACATATAAGCATTGAAATTAGAAACAGTTCTAAAAAAATTGCATCATCTCACTAACTTGTTTAACAAACGCATTATAAAAATTGTTCAAGTTTAAATCAATTAAACCTAATCATAACGATTGGGGCACCCCAACGTTGTCTAATGGTTAGCCAGCTCGTTTAGCTAGAACCTGTTACAAGTGAGTTCAATTTTCACTGAGTACCTCACTTGTGCCACTTTTAAGTCGCGCTTAATAAATCAACTTGATCATAACGGTAGTTGTCTTCAAAAACAAAGACGATCTTCTTTTCTTACATTATTTCTTGGTTATAAAATGTATTATTTTGTTTATATATTGTCTGTGGGATCACTCTCTTTTAGTCTTCTGAAATTTGTTGGTGAGCGCTTTGTATTAATGTTTCATTCGTTTACCATTTTTATAACTGTAGATTGTCTCCTGTTTAACTGGTATTTTTAAGACCGTGAAAAATAAACAAAACATTGTAGTAAATTTCAGGATAAATGCCACATGACCGATTATTATTATTATTATGTCATTTTTCATCATATTTTGATTTCTGCTTTGGTCTCACTACCAACCAAGTCTGCGGGGAGACCTAAGGCAGGTAGTGGCGTGTTGTTATGGCTCCATTTCATGTTTTTCTATCTTCCCTATCATCTCCAGCATTACATAGATAAAGTTTTCCTTAGTGTGTGGGCTGTACTTAATAAGACAATTTTTTGTATATCTCTCAAGCTGGGGTTTCCAGGGATTCTTTCAATGTGTTGTTTTGTTCCATTTTTTATCATTCCAAGTGCACCTACTATCACTGGCACAACTCTTGTTTTCAATTTCCACATTTTTTCTATTTCAATTTCCAGGTCTTTATATTTTAACAGTTTTTCAAATTCCTTGATTGCTATATTACAATCTGCTGGACAAGCCATATCAATTAATAGACAAGTTTTCTCCTTCTGGTTTTTAACAATAATGTCTGGCCTGTTTGCTTCAATTTTTCTGTCTGTGTAGATGGTGTAATCCCATAGAATGGTTACATCTTCTATTTCTGTAACCGGTGCTGGGTGATGTTCATACCAGTGTTTGCCTACAGCTTTTCCATAATGTTTGCATATTGCCCAATGTAAATATTGCCCAACTCTATCGTGGCGATTTTTATATTCGTTTGGGGCAAGCACAGGACAGCCTGAGATTAGGTGGTCTATTGTTTCTTGGTGTTTATCACAAAACCTGCATTTTGGATCCATATTATTATGCATAATATTTGCCTGAAAGTTTCTCGTGAAAAGACTTATTATTATTATTATTATTATTATTATTATTATTATTATTATTATTATTATTCAACATATTTCGATTTCTGTCATGTGAGTCGCTAACGAGTTTATTTATAACAAATCCAGTAATTTTTATTGCTCCTTCCAGTATTGATAGTGACTCTCTTCCTAAACTTTTGCTCGACGTAGTGTGGAATGTCAAATTCTTGATTATTATTATATGTCATTGTTCATCATAATTTATTCTGCTATGGTCGCACAACCTACCAAGTCTGCAGGAAGACCTAAGACAGGTCGTGGTGTGTTGTTATGGCTCCAATTCATGTTTTTCTATCTTTCCTAACATCCATAGCGTTAGATAGACAGAGCTCTGCTAAGTGTGTGGGCTGTACTTAACAAGACATTCATTGTATATCTCTTAAGCTGGGGTTTCTTTCAATGTATTGTTTTTGTTCCGTTTTTTATCATTCCAAGTGCCTCTTCTATGATTTTTCAATTTCAATTTCCAGGTATATATATTTTTTAATCGTAACACACCGAGCAAGGCGGTAACGCCACTGAAGCGCAGGGTCTACGCAAGAGTGAAAATATTGGAAAAGAGAAAACCGGGAACCACATCCTAAACAGGGAACAAGGGATGAGCCTCTTCACCTGTCGCAATAGACGTGGGTGGAGTGTGAACCGGGCGATAGATTAGTCTATCTCTCGGTTTGGACAGATTTTCGAATTCCTTGGTTGCTATGTTACAATCTGCTGGACAAGCCATATCAATTAATAGGCAAGGTTTTTTCCTTTTGGTTTTTAACAATAATATCCTGCCTATTTCCTTCAGTTTTTCTGTCTGTGTAAATGGTGTAATCTTATACAATGGTAACATCTTCTATTTCTGTAACCGGTGCTGGGTGATGTTCATACCAGAGTTTGTTTACATATTTTCCATAGTGTTTTCATATTGTCCTGTGTAAATATTGCCCCACACTATCGTGACGACTTTTATATTCATTTGGGGAAAGTACAGAACATTCTGAGATTAGATAGTCTATTGTTTCTTAGTATTTATAACTGCATTTTGAATCCATATTTTTATGTATATTTGCCTGAAAGTTCGTAGTGAAAAGACTTTGGTCTTGCGCAGCAAAAATAAAGCCTTTAGTTTCAGACTTATTATTATTATTATTATTATTATTATTATTCTCTTCGAAATACATGTGCTCTCCATTTTAGTTTTCGATGATGTTGAAAGTCTTCAAGTGAGAGGATGTCTTTTATTCGATAGAGTTATTTGCCACGATCTTTAATGAATAATAGTTTATTCCAGAACCATGAGGTTTAACTCTCACAAAGCTATTTTTATCATAGATCTTTGTACGGGGTTCAATTCGGTTACCAGTCTAGATACTTCCAAACAGCTTCGGCACCATTCATACCATCCATGTAAAGGAATTTGTCTGGTGAGGCTATTGAAGAACATGTCTTGAGATATCAGGTTGACGTTTTTGTTTTGTAGCAACGTGCGGTGTTAAACAAAACTACTTCTCGAATATTCAATTTCATTTTCTCCTATATATAATTTATCGTACCTGATCCATATCCCAAGTTTTTAGTATTAACTTATTTCACGTGTTTAATATTTAACAATTCCGCAGCCCTTATTTCTGTGATGGATTCACGGTAGTTGCTATCACTGCTATTATTTTAATTCTAGACCAGTTTCCGTTTTAGAAAGGTTTATCTGATGACCCATTTGTCATTGTTCATCATAATTCGATTTCTGCTTTGGTCGCACTACCTACCAAGTCTGCAGGAAGACATAAAACAGATTGTGGTGTGTTGTTATGACACCATTTCATGTTTTTTCTATTTTCCCTAACATCTCTAGCGTTACATTGACAAAGTTCTCCTTAGAGTGTGGGTTGTAATTAACAAGACAATTTTTTGTATATCTCTTAAGCTGGGGTTTCCAGAGATTATTTCAATGTGTTGTTTTGTTCCATTTTTTTTATTATTCCAAGTTATTATTATTGTTATTATTTAGTAGTAGTTGTAATATGAAAATATTATCTTCCAACGTTGCATTATGGGAGTTCTCCATCATTATCAGTAGAAGTAGCATTATCAGCACTCTATCACTATTATTATTATATTATTATAAATAACGCGTTGAATTTGATAGACCTGAAATCATTCGGTTTTGCGATCGATTTGAACAAGAAATCTTACTGCGTAGGCGGGTCGTATTCTTCAATTTTTTTTTTTTCTGCGTTCATTTGAATAATTATTCGAAAACTCATTAAACACTTAAGCTTTTTATTTAATTCTTTTTCTTTCAACCTTGGCCTTGAGTTTGCAATTATTTCGTGCAAGATTATTATTTTGCTCTGCGCATTGACTTGGAACGGGATTTGGCAAAATCTTGTGCGTTCCATCGTGCGCCTTTCTCGCCTGTGAAACGCGTAATGAACTTTGTTTTCGTTATCTCATTTATTTTTACTCTCTTGAATGCGAATATTTCGTTCTGATACGCTCAGTGTTTCGTTTAATAAACAGCTCACTAATGCATTCGAGGAAGTTGATAGCTTGTTAAAACGGGAATATATCTTGTTAAGCTGCAGCGGACGTTGAGAAGACTCGGAATATGCCTCCCCCTACTTTTGCAAATACTAGATTGAAAATGCACATTTGTTTAATGTGCGGAACACACCCGAACAGCTATGATAGATTTTGTGAATACAAAAATATGCTGTAAATATATGCAATTGGGATAAAGCAATATATCTAACATTTTACGGCTCGGCAAAGCCTTAACATAGTTTCCATTAGAATATACACCTCAAAACAAAATGGCAATAGTAGTCTGGTAATTTAGGGAATAATATTATTGTAATTTCTGCCTGAATTCCTGGAACGAGGAGTTTAGTGTTTTGAAACCAGTTTGGGGGTTAACTATTTGCCCATAGCTGGGACCCTAACAGGTGCTACCACTCCGGGTCAGGGTGGGCCTGGGAACAACAGCAATTAAGAGGTGCTTCCATGCTTTCACAATCTCCCAATCAGAGGCCTTTCTACCGGATGCAATTTACTGTCATGCTCAGGACCAGATTAGTTTAAAATGGTATAATTAACATTTCAAATGTTGACAGATATTTTATATATAATATTTTGAATATGAATATTTATCTTGTGTCTCTACTGAGACATGATGTGTTATGTTGCATGTAGAGAAATATTGTGAAATACATAAAAACAACGTAATAGTATAAAGTAGTTGTATTACCAGGAAGAGAAGTTTTTACAAAAGATGCGGTTAGTCGAAATACAGAAAAAGAGTTTAGTAGAACGTATTGTCGTGAGACCCAAGAGATTGACAAATAGAACGTTTCCTGTCCAATACCGGGAATACCCGACTGACTTGTTCACTCGGCTTACTTCCTCGACTGACTTCCGAGGTACCCCTCGAGGTATCGTCACTACTACTTTATGTAGTGCTTAGAACAGTCCATTACTCTAGAAAAAGGTGGAGAGCGCCCCAACATGATGTAACAGAAGGGTTTTGTTTAGGGGAACATGGATTTCGTGGCTTTCTCACACGGGGCAGTTGTTAAATAGACGCCAACTAAGCCGCTCCTACTTCATCTTTGTCGGTCTGACTGTCAATTCGCACGTCCAACTCTAACACACGCAGTCAGCTGAAAAAAAAAATGAGTCTCCCAACCCTGCTGGCACCTCGTTTTTTATGCTATTCCAAAACAGCCGACATTTGCATGTGTGCGAATATCGTCTCGTTTTGGACGAGATAGGCGCGCATAAATTGTATCCTCAATAGCGGCCATATTTCTTTTTTGTTATGACTTTGCAGGTAAGACACGTTCGCACTTGTTTCGAATTCCGAGGTAAGTCATGTCTTTAGTTACAAAAATTCATTTTAGAAATGCTTTTTTTATTTAATAGTATCCTTATTAACATTAAGGCAAAAGCATCATACTAAACCAGCCGCCGTCGCCTTTAGACAATAACTCTAAGTAAATGTTACCTAATGTAATAAAACTACGGTCATATCTACTTGAAAACCTGTTCTTGTATAAGTACGAATATTAAGCAACGTCGCGTTTGTTCAGTACGGAGATGGCTAACCGCTTGGAATACCAGCTGTATTAAGCTTGAGCGTGCGGATGGTATTTAAACTTATTTATAAATGGAATTTTGTCTCTGTGTGTATCTGTGTGTGTCTGTGTGTGTGTCTGTGTGTGTGTGTGTGTGCGTTACCTATAGACTCCGAAACGGCTGAACCGATTTTCTTGAAAATTTACACAGTTGTACTACAAGCGTCTGCAAGTGTTCTTAGCTCAGTTTTGTGTCGTGGTACCCCCGATAAATATCGAAAATCGATAATCGAAAAAATCGAGTTATAGAAGGAGTGGTCCGATTTTAATCAAATTTGATACATTTATAGACAAAGACATAAAAAACGATATTTTTACTTTTGAAGGTTGCAGTTCTTACAATAATGCAGAAAATATATATATATATATATATATATATATATATATATATATATATAAAGGGCAAGATGTTTGTGTATGTGTTTGTTTATCTGCCTGTATGTCTGTATTTATTTCAGCACTTTTATTTTAGTTTTTGCTTCGGGTTTGGCTCTAAGTAGGTATAATTGTGGTTCTTAGTCTCAGCCATGATACCATTTACTCAGAGGACTTATTTAGCCTTCAAAATTCAGTTTACGACGAAAAAAACTTATTTGATATCGATACCAGGAAATCAAAATTTGACTTACATCCATTCATTTTTTTTCAGTCTACGGTTACCGTTTTTTCTTTAACTGGAATCAACTATTACGTTTTAGTCTTTCGTCCCAACGTCCAAAGTGTCTAAGCTCCATGACCATGGATTAGTTAAAACTTTCATTACACCCGAGCAACGCCGGACTCTACTGCTAGCAATTGATGACCATTCGGAATTAGAAATCGTAGCTGGGTTCGTTCTATACTCTTACTCACAAATAGTCATTGCAGAGGTACAAATCCACCTCTTCATTCCCCAGATATGGGTTAATTAGTAGGACTTGTATCAGGAATTCATCTCCAAAATATTTTCAAAATATAAAATATTCTTTGGTTTTAAATAACATGCAAAACGTTGATAAGTCCTAAAAGATAAATTAATGTAAAGTTTTATCTAATCTAAAATAAATTTCTTTAAAAAAAAATCGTCTAGTATTAATGCCAGTAATATCACACAGGAAGTCGTGAAACGACTCCCAGTCCGCTCTTTGATAGCAGTAAGATATTCTGCTCGTAGAAGTTCCTGGAGGAAGTGTGAGTGGAAAGAGCTAATAACGGAAAACACAGCATGATCAGAGTTGCCAAGAGAGCAGAGCTGCATGACATGGCATGAGGCAGGGATGAAAGTGAAACAGAGATCTAGAAGAGAAGCGTATCCTTCGGGATTATTGGGAAAAGGAGTGGGGAAATCCACCACTTGCGTGAGAGACTGAATGATTCAAACGTTTAGGCTATTGATACTAGAAAGTTCAGTGACAGAGTTTTTTCATCCACTTGGCATGGTGGGCATTTAAGTCATTGAGCACAAATATATTAGTGAACAGGTAGAGAAAATGGTCTTGTCTATATTATACGAAATACAGTCGAGCACAAAGCAGTCAGGAGAGGAAAGAGATCAGCAGAGAAAGAAAAGATAACTAACTTAATTTAGTAGAGAGAGATGGTGACACATGTAAGAATGGTCTGGAGATTCAAGGGAAATCGCTCTAGCCAGAGGGAGATGTTCGCTGACATAAACAACGAGGCCATTCATGTGCACATCGGAATCTTTCTTAAAGAAGGGAAGTTAACCAGAACTCGAAAAATTATTTAAAACAAACTAATCGTACTGGTTTGAATAACCACTGGATTTATAACAATTGTTCGCTTTATAATAAAATGTCAAAAACAAAGTAATTTAAACAACAAAAAAAAAAAGATCCTTCTTCTTTTTCATGTGCTGTATTCCTTCAGGTTATAGGTGATGATTGATTTTAACTTAACCCTATCTCTGTTCGCTCTCAATATTTTCCTCTTGGTATATCTGCCAAACACTAATCTGCCATCCAATTGTTTAGATAGGTCTTGCGCTGTTTTTTCCTGCCTCTCTTTATTTACCGTCCTGTGAGTAATAGATTTTCTATGTCCTCTTTGCTAATTACGTGTCTCAGGAACCTCAGCTGTCTCCTCCAGATGTTAAGTATGGATTTTCTTCTCGTTTGCATCCGCTCTAACCCCTCATCCATTGCTCATGTCCATGGTATCCTCAACATCCTTCTGTAGAGTCCTATTTCTATTGCCTCTCCTTTATCCTTGAAAAGATTCGCTGCCATACAGAAAGGCAGATATCACATAGTAGACTAGTACTCTTTGTTTCCAAACCTAAAACAGTCATAGAACTTTAGTACAACAGTCTCGTAAATCAGTGCTTCTCAAACTATGATGTGGCGGACCGATAGTTTTTTTTTGTTGTTTTGTTTTTCAATGTGACCGGCAAGCAAAGCAAGCCAATCAAGTTGAGTAAAAAGGTGGAGACTGTGAATCCCGGAATTTTCTTTGAGATATGTACTTTTTCAGGGACATTTTACGACTATCTGTAATTAGCATGAGGACTTAATATCTTGTTCACACTAAGGGCAGTCATCATTGACGTAACAAGTCTTCCCAGTGTGCCATTGACCGGTACCATATTTGTGCTAGGGCCACTGGTTTCGAGAGTATATATTTTTTAGTGTGTAAATGAACAATGTAGCCATAATAATATAAAACTAAAATGAGAATATAAAAAAACGAAAATGAGTCAAATATCCTGGCAGTCTCTCGTGGCATAGAGTTTTACTATTGCTTCTTTCTATTCTGGAAAATCTCCGCGTACCGGCAGACGATGGCTCGCGTACCGGCGACACTTTGAGTAGCACTGTTGTAAATGATCCGAAATTGCAGGCAAAGTACATGGAGAGCGTGAAAGAAAAATAGAAAAGACATATTGGAAACGGAAGCTCAAAATAGGACACATTAAGAGAAAATCAGCGAACGACATCAACCTAAAGGAAAAAGCACGTCGGAAGAAAGATGAATGCATCACTGAAGAGATTCTAGACATGATGCCAAACAAAAACCATACTCTCCCGAATAAGAGAAATAACAGCATTACTGAAAGCACTAATCAGAATATTAGTAATGGAAATAACAATGATAGCGATACCAGTTCAAATAAGAACCATAATAATACAACCAACGAACTTCATAATGCATCAACAGAAATATAAGGATCAAAATAACAAAAATAAAGATACCTGTCTGAGTGGTTCTGGAAATAACAACATGCTAATTTGATTTGATACTGTATTTCAATTAGACTCACATTAACAAATCAACACGAAAGGAGAAATTCTTAGAAGATCATAATGAATTTTGTTAAACTATCAAAATCAGCTCAAATTTTGAACAGATATACACAGTACACTTCAATCCTTTTTTTTAAGTATAGCTTACTAATAATTTCAGTTAGTTGTCATGGCTACTATTCAGAAAGACATCAAATACACACTGCTGTGAACGGGATGAATAATATAAAATCCACAGGAGAATCAGCAATGCTACTGATACTGACGTGTCGTTTTCACTCACTTTCTCACGGCGATAATTTAACATCCCTGTTACTTTTCTACGAATACTTTCATGGTGAATATGTTGATCAAATTACCAAAACAGTAATTATAATTTATGAATTGAAGCGTAGTACTAGATTGCCAATAAGGTCTCATCAATTTGAAGTCGATTTGTTTAGATGTAATTCTATTTTGACTGCTTCTTCACGCGCATGTCGCGCATGCGTAACTTTTTCCCGGCTACTTGTATTCCACCCAACACTGAGATTCAAAAATTGAAACGTAGTGTCAATCGTTTTCTTCTGCTTTCTTGATTGCTGATTTTTATTGTTCTCTCTCCTTAACTAGGTTTTATTCTTCTAATATTATTATAAGTTTTATGCTGACAGTTTCTTGTAGAAATCTCTTCCGCCATATTGCATTCTAACCGACACTGATATTCGAAAAATGAAATGTAGTGTCAATCGTTGTCTGCTATTTTCTTGATTCCTGTTTTTTATTGTTCTATATTATATATTATATAGCAACAACAGTGCATGTTACAAAGTCTATTGTATTGATTATAATAGAGAATCACTCTCCCGAATGTATATTATATAGCAACAACAGTCCATGATGGTCACAAAGACAGGGATCAGTTTATGCATTGATTATAAGAGAGAATCAATCATCTGAATGTATATTATATAGCAACAACAATCCATAATGGTCACAAAGACAGGGATCAGTTTATGCATTGATTATAATAGAGAATCAATCACCTGAATGTATATTATATAGCAACAACAGTCCATCATGGTCACAATGTCAGGGATCAATTTATGTATTGATTATAATAGAGAATCAATCACCCGAATGTATATTATATACCTACAACAGTCCATGATGGTTACAAAGTCAGGGATCAGTTTATGTCTTGAATATTATAGAGAATCAATCTCCCGAATGCATATTATATAGTAACAATAGTCTATGATGGTCATAAAGTCAAGGATCAGTTTATGTATTGATTATAATAGAGAATCAATCTCCCGAATGTATATTATATAGCAACAACAGGCCATTATAGTCACAAAGTCAGGGATCAGTTTATGTATTGATTATAATAGAGAATCAATCACCTGAACGTATATTATATAGCAACAACAGTCCATGATGGTCACAAAGTCAGGGACTGAAGGTAATATTGACAAAGTTCCTGGATATAGAGTATCCTCTTGGCATCTGTTGACCATATCTGTCATAGTATATGGATTTAGAATATCCTCACCGCACGTAATCTGTTCAAAGAAACAACGTCAAAGATTATCACTCCTAAATCAGACAATCTCGGATTTGATCTCCAATACTAGGAAAAATATGGCCGCCTTTTATACACGTCGCATTGAATATTTTGAGCTTCCTGATTGGTTAAGCCTTCTATTGGTGAACTATAAAATGGGTTGGCTCATGGATGTCAGCACAGTATATAGAGCTGCCAAAACGAAGGCTATATATCTCAATCTGTCCTGCTATTTAACCCATAGCTGCAGGGAGAAGCGACGGATTAATATATTTTTCAAAGGTATTTGAAAAGGTATTTTTCAAAGGTATTTATTATTTTATAAAGATATTTAAGGTTTCGTAAGAATATTTCTCGGTTGTACCTTAAATATCTATAAGTGCATCATTTGTTCATGCTTCGAATGTTCCCTTTCTGTTAATACACTTTTCAGATATCAAAATTGCTGCACTGGTGTGATTACTCAGTGACGTTTTTAATAATTTTTGACCATTGACAATCACCTCCATGCAGTTGTATTGTCATATTTCGATAGTAAAATCATGAAAAGTGCAGTTAACTGCACATTGCTATGAGTAAAACTGTCATTAATTTCTGCTCACTAACAGATCTTTTTCTTTTTGATGCGTTTTTATAGTAAAGATCATTAGCAGCACAGTTGAATTTTAAATATGACCTGTTCACAGTTTTGGCAAACTCTCTCTAATCTTGTCCTTACTTTGAGATAATGATGCAACTTGACTATAAAATTCATTTTTGATTTCTTTTTTTAGTTTTTCAGTCAATTTTCCTCAAAAGTTGATGTAATTTCAACGAAATTGAGTCAGAGAAATATAAATTAAGCTTTAATTTTACACATTACTATTAATAACTTTTGATATCGAATGTTGTAATTCGAAAGATAATTAACCCTGAAAATGTTCTACTTCTGTGTGCTGTGTCCCTTCAGGGCGTAAAGGATCATGGCGCTCCACGCTTGCCGTCCTTTGTCGCTCCTAATAAATTATGTATTTTTGTTATCTCTCCTAAACTTTGATTCCCCATCCGTTTTCTTAAGCCCACTACATAGGTTATGCCTTATTTCCTCTGTACCTCTTGCCTCAAATTTGTTCCTCCAGTAACAAATTTTCCAAGGCCCCTTTCCTCATTGTGTGCTTTAGATATTTCAACTGTTGCTTTTTCATAATAAGTATATTTTGTTTCTATTTTCCTTTTGTTTCCATTATCTCCAAAAAACTCATCGTTATTCACGTGTTTGGTTCATGGTATTCTCAGCATCTTTCTGTAGATGGTCCTTGGTATGACAATAAACTGAATCCGGCAGCAAGGCCAATTATGAGAAGATTGCGAGGAGTATTGAATCACCTCTTAATATCTGTTATTCCCAGGTCTACCTTGACCTGGGTTGGTAGCACATATTAGGGGGTCAGCTATGAGCAAATAGTTTATCGCCAAACTAGGGTTAAAATACTATGCAAGTATAAAAAATTGACCTTGATAGCAAACATTTTAGGAATACATATTTGAAGAAAAAAATAATACATGTATTATGTATATTACGGGCAATACATTATTGAAAAAATGTATTACCAGCAATACATTACTGAAAGAAAAATGTATTACAAGCAATTCATATAATTGAAAGAAAAATGTATTTCCACCAATAGATTATTGAAAGGAAAACGTATTACCAGCAATACATTATTGAAAGAAAATGTATTACCACCAATATATTGTTAAAAGAAAAATGCATCACCAGCAATACAATATTGAAAGAGAAACGTATTACGACTAATACATTATTTAAAAGAAAAATGTATTACCAGCAAAATATTTTAAAGAAAAATGTAATACCACCAATACATTATTGAAAGTAAAATATATTACCAGCAATACATTATTGAAAGAGAAATGTATTTCCACTAATATATTACTAAAAGAAAATAGTATTACCAGCAATACATTATTGAAAAAATGTATTACCACCAAAACATTATTCAAAAGAAAAATGTATTACCAACAATACACTATTGAAAAAATGTATTACCACCAGTGCACTATTTGAAAAAATGTATAACCAGTAATATATTTTAAAATAAATATGTATTACCACCAATACGTTATTGAAAGTAAAATGTATTACCAGCAATACATTATTTAAAATATGTCTTACCCTTAATACATTACTTAAAGAAAGATATAATGCCAGCAATACATTATTGAAAGAAAAATGTATTACCAGCAATACATTATTGAAAGAAAATTGCATTACCAGCAATACATTATTGAAAGAAAAAGGTATTACCGCCAATACTTTTCAATGAAAAATGTAAAACCAACAATGTATTAGTGTAAGAAAAATGTATTACCGCAATACATTTTTGATAGAAAAATATTTTACCAGTAATGCATTGTTGAAACAAATTGTATCACCAGCAATATATTATTGAAAGAAAAATGTATTACTAGCAATGCGTTATTGAACGAAAACATCTTACCAACAACGCATGATTGAACGAAAATATATTACCAGCATACATTATTAAAATAAAAATGTATTTCCACCAATAGATTATTGAAAAGAAATGTATTATCAGCAATACATGATTGAAAAAATGTAATATCACCAATACATTATTTAAAATATCTATTACTAGCAATACATTTTTAAAGGAAAATGTATTACCAGCAATACATTATTGAAAGTAATATATATTACCAGGAATACATTACTGAAAATATGTATTACCCTTAATACATTACTGAAAAAATATATATTGCCAGCAATGCATTACTGAAAGAAAAACGTAATACCATTAATACATTATTGAAAGGAAAATGTATTCCTGCCAATACTTTTTGAATGAAAAATGTAATACCAGAAATGCATTATGGAAAGAAATATGTATTACCTACAATGCATTATTGATAGTATAATGTTTTACTAGCAAAGAATTATTGAAAGAAATTGTATGAGCAGCAATATATTATTGAAAGAAAACTGTATTATTAGCAATGCATTATTGAAAGAAAACATTACCAGCAATGCATTAATGAACGAAAATGCATTACCAGCAACGCATTGTTGAAAAATATTGTATCACCCACTATGCATTATTGAATGAAAAATGTATTACCAGCAATACATTTTTGCATAAAAAATGTATTACCAGAAATACTTTATTGAAAGAAAAATGTATTACCACCTATACATTGTTGAAATTAAAATGTATTAGTAGCAATGCATTATTGAATGAAAAATGCATTAAAACCAGTAGATTATTAAAAGAAAAATCTATTACCAGCAATACATTGTTGAACGAAAAATGTATTAGCAGCAATATATTATTGGAAACAAATGTATTACTAGAAATATATTATTGAAAGAATAATGCATTACCAGCAATACATTATTGAAAGAAAAAAGTATTACCAGCAATGCATTATTCAAAGAAAAAAGTATTACCAGCAATACATTATTCAAAGAAAAATGTATTACCAGCAATACATTATTCAAAGAAAATTGTATTACCAGCAATACATTATTCAAAGAAAAATGTATTACCAGCAATACATTATTCAAAGAAAAAAGTATTATCAGTAATACATTATTAAAAAATAAATGAATTACCAGCAATACATTATTCAAAGAAAAAAGTATTATCAGCAATACATTATTCAAAGAAAAATGTATTACCAGCAATACATTATTCAAAGAAAAATGTATTAGCAACAATACATTATTCAAAGAAAAATGCATTACCAGCAATACATTATTCAAAGAAAACTGTATTACCAGCAATACATTATTCAAAGAAAAATGCATTACCAGCAATACATTATTCAAAGAAAAATGTATTACCAGCAATACATTATTCAAAGAAAACTGTATTACCAGCAATACATTATTCAAAGAAAAATGTATTACCAGCAATACATTATTGAATGAAAAATTTATTGCCACCAATATATTATTGAAAGTAAGATGTACAGTGACACGCATAAGTATTGGATACATGTTATGTTTTGTTATAACTCTAGTTTATTTTCGCCATTTTGCCTGATGTTTAGTAAGTAATATTTCGAAAAGTTGTTTTAGTCGTAGGTGGAAAGAAAATAAAAACTAATGGTTGAATTAATTTTATTCAAAATTACTCTATGCAAAATATTGGATACATAACACTTTTTTCATATTTCCAATCAAATCTTTGTATTTTAAAAAACTTTAAATATTCAAATTTGGTAGTATTGGAATGTTATCACTGACCACTCAGAAAAGCACACAGCTGCTTACAATTGTTACCCAGTTTTTTAATGGTGACAAACACATTAATTTGGAAATTCTCGCAAAAATCAAATAATTGTCGGATTTTAATGAAACTATGAGTACTCATTTACAAATGAATGAATTTATTTTTGAAATTATTATTTTTTTAAAATCTTGATAAAAATATTTTTTATCTCTATTACCCTCCGCCTCCACGTAAATCCATGAAATCTTAATAAATTTTATGTTGATAGCTATCTTTTGTTTTATTTGTTCATCGCAGGACTCATTGGGGAATATAAATAATCTATTTTTATTCATTTTAAGTTTACAATAATTATCCGAAAATCTTCTTCGAACAGTAAAACAAGAATGCAATAAAACTCCGATATAATTTAATTTGATAAGCTTTTAATTACTGGAATAAACAATAACTATTAAGGACATTATACTCCGAAGAAAAAATCAATTGATAATAAAACGATTTTTATAAAACTTTTCAATTTTAGAAAAGCAATATAGTCATCAATTCTCCTCGCAAGCAATTCTTTGAAGATTTTTAAAATATTTTAAAAACTTTATATATTATTAAATTATTTAATAATAATAATAATAATAATAATAATAATAATAATAATAATCCATTACTATTCTGCATATCATTAATAGCACTAACCAGTCAACTTAACAAGACAGAATGTGGTTATGAAATAGGACAAAAGAAAATAAGCCATCTATTTTACATGGATGACTTAAAGTTATATGCTAAGAATGATAATGAGCTGGAAGGTCTTCTGCAAACTGTAAAATGCTTCAGCGAAGATATTGGAATGAAATTTAATTTGAATAAATGTGCTAAAGCTACAGTTTTACGTGGATCAACACAAGAAACATCCTCAATTAGCCTAGACCCTGCTGTAACAATAAAAGAATTGAAACCAGAAGAAGCTTATAAATACCTAGGTGTAAATGAGAGCGAAAACATTCACCATAAAAAATGAAAGAAATAGTGCGTAAAGAGTACTATAGAAGGCTACGAATGATATTAAAAACTGAATTAAATTCACAGAACAGAGTTATGGCCATTAATAGCCTTGCAATCCCAGTTGTCCAATATAGCTTTAACATCTTAAACTGGACTCTAAACGACATCAGGCGAATGGATGCTAAAACAAGAAAGCTTCTTTCTAAGCATAAGATGCATCATCCAAAGGCTGATGTAGATCGTCTATACATACCCCGTAAAGAAGGTGGAAGAGGTCTTATTCAGCTGGAATTGTCATACAAGACAACAACTATTGGCTTACTAACATACATAGAAACAACAAAGGATTGGATGTTACAATTAGTAAGGCAACATGAAGAAAGAAAGAAAAAATATTCAATAATAAAAGAAGGCAGTAAATTCAAACAAGATTTACAGTTAGTAGACTCTGTAGAAAAGCAGAACGGAAGCCAAGAGCCGACTATTGCGGCAAAGAATATGAAAATGAAAGCCAAAGACAAATCTCTTAAACAGATGAAACAGCGCTGGCAAGACAAACCTCTGCATGGCCAATATCCAGTACGTGCCAATAAATCTAATGTTGACAAAGTTAATACTCATCGATGGTTACGTGCATCTGGATTAAAGTCCGAAACTGAAGGCTTTATTCTTGCAGCACAAGACCAAAGTCTTTTCACGAGAAACTTTCAGGCAAATATTATGCATAATAATATGAATCCAAAATGCAGGTTTTGTGATAAACACCAAGAAACAATAGACCACCTAATCTCAGGCTGTTCTGTGCTTGCCCCAAATGAATATCAAAATCGCCACGATAGAGTTGGGCAATATTTACATTGGGCAATATGCAAACATTATGGAAAAGCTGTAGGCAAACACTGGTATGAACATCACCCAGCACCGGTTACAGAAATAGAAGATGTAACCATTCTATGGGATTACACCATCTACACAGACAGAAAAATTGAAGCAAACAGGCCAGACATTATTGTTAAAAACCAGAAGGAGAAAACTTGTCTATTAATTGATATGGCTTGTCCAGCGGATTGTAACATAGCAATCAAGGAATTTGAAAAACTGTCAAAATATAAAGACCTGGAAATTGAAATAGGAAAAATGTGGAAATTGAAAACAAGAGTTGTGCCAGTGATAGTAGGTGCACTTGGAATGATAAAAAATGGAACAAAACAACACATTGAAAGAATCCCTGGAAACCCCAGCTTAAGAGATATACAAAAAATTGTCTTATTAAGTACAGCCCACACACTAAGGAAAACTTTATCTATGTAATGCTGGAGATGATAGGGAAGATAGAAAAACATGAAATGCAGCCATAACAACATGCCACTACCTGCCTTAGGTCTCCCCGCAGACTTGGTTGGTAGTGAGACCAAAGCAGAAATCGAAATATGATGAAAAATGACATAATGATAATAATTAAAAGGTTTCTTTTAAAATTTTATTATTTTATTAATTTATTTTATTTATTAAGACGTTACTATCTTTTGTAATATAACAAAGTAAAAATTATACCAGGTAATCATGATTATCCTTACATGTAAATTCCAAGCGTACCGCTAGTATATTTTATTATTGATTTATAAAACATTTCTTTATGATTCATAAAGCATTTCCACCTTAAAACTGTCAGTAATGCATTTAAATTATGTATGTTGATTAGCGAAATGGGCTAATGATTACCATAGCAGATAAAAGAATTAGCGTAGCGAATTATATTTCAAGCAGTGGCTACTTAGATGCACTTCTTGCTATTCAGCTTCCTAATCAGTTTTCTTCAATTGGCCAGGTCGAAGATCATAACCTGCTACCGAACCCTAGCTGATGGTAGTTAGCTAGCAATCCCAACGAGTTAAATCAGAAAGGCGCGGGTTGGCCTCCACTTAAAATAACTAATTCAATCGCGAAGTCTTCAAATGATGGACAGGTTATTTTTCACCGATTATCCCTGGAAATATGTAAAACGTTCATTTTAAATGTTTAAAAAAATATATTAAGAAAATGGAGAGTGCAATGGAAAGCAAAATCTATATATATAAAAGGCAAGATATTTATGTGTGTGGGGGTGTGTGAGTGTGTGTGTGTTTGTATGTCCTTTATAGAAATCCACTAATTTTTATCCGATTCTCACCAAACTTCACACAAATATCCTTTAGGCTTCCGGTCAGGTTAAAGGCTACTTATTTTTTCAGATTTCCCCCGATATCGGAAATCGATACCCTGATATCCGATCAGGTCTAAACAAAATCAGGTTTTCAGCCCTTTTATTTTGGTTTTTGTTTCGGGTTTTGTTCTTAGTCTCAGCCATGATACCATTTACTGAGGGGACTTATTTAGCCTTCAAAATTTAGTTTGCGACAGAAAACTTATTTGACACCGATACCGGAAATCAAAATTCGACTTCATTTTTTTTTTCAATCTTCGCTTTCGCTTTGACTGGAAACAACTATTGATTTTTAGTCTTTCGTGCCAACGTCCAACGAGTCTGAGCTCCACGACCAAGGATTAGTTTTAAAGCTTTCATTACACCCGAGCAACGCCGGGCTATACTGCTAGTATAGAATAAATTAATACTCGACTTAAGTTCGAAACATATAACAAAAAAGAAAGAACGAAAAAATTCTACTCAATTATCGCTTCACATTCATCGGAACAGAGTCAAAGACAAAAAAATATAAATATATACAGACCAACTAAAAATGGAGGAAAGAAGAAAAATATAATTTAATATAGTATTATAAATAAATATAAATAAATATATCAAAAAATATTTTATCTTCTTTTTAAAGTCGTTGTGAACATATTTGTGTTTTATCTTCGATTGAGTATTGCGGAGTGAAGACCTACCGTCTATTAGCATTTTTTATATATCTTGGCCTACGATTTTACGTTGAACTATAAATTCTTATTAGTTATTTTTCATTTTCTTTGCATTGATATATATATATATATATATATATATATATATATATATAGTCATCCGTCGGCAGATCTGTTTCGCTGTTTCATAGCTCATCAATACAGTTAGACATCCGATTGCTTCAAAACCAGGATTAAAACCCGACCGAATTGGCGTCATTCGGCGATTCTACCTTTGAGCTATGAGCGCTCGGTAGAAGGAGGCAGATTTTTAGCGTATGATGTATCCAGTGGCCAGAGTGCTTTAATTCATTACTGAATGAGCGATACGTAGAGGCTAGAGTAGCTACTGCTTTTTCAAAGTCTACCATTTTTCCAGAGTGCTCAACCAGGGAGCGAGAGCATATATATATATATATATATATATATATATATATATATATATATATATATATATATATATATAAGCAAGGCATTTTATTGCCAGTTTTGCAGGCGGTTACATAGGAGGAAAGTTATGAGAAAGAGTGACAGGTTATAGGAGGTGTCAGGAAATGGGTAAGAGAAGGATGGGAATACTGATGAGAGTGGAGTGGACGGAGAAAGGAGCATGAAAGAGAGGATGCAGGTTAGTGAAATAGGAGATGACTATTGAATTTACATTTAAATTCTTAGAGATTGTAGCTGTCAGGAAAGCATGTAAATGGAAGGGAATTCCACAGGTGGGAAGTGATAGAAAAGAAACTGATGGAGTAGAATTTGCGTTTACAATTTATTGCTTTCACAGTAAAAAAGTGGGAACTATTTGCTAATTTTGTGTCTCGAGTAAATTTATATATAGGGGGCACCAATGAGCTAAGTTCATCGGAGTAGAAGCCGTGAAAGTATTTGTAGAAGAGTCACAGGGAAGCCACAATGCGCCGGTGAGAAAGTTGCTGTATCTGAGCTGCCAAGATATATATATATATCTTGACGCAAATTAATAAATATACACATGAAGAGGGTGTATATATGTGTAGTATTATTACTCGGGTGTCAATAAAACAGTGGACAATGTATGAACAGTGCTGTATTATATATATATATATAACAGTCGAGTATTAATTTATGCTGTATTTTGATTTTCATTGAACTTTCCATTTTCTTAATATATTTTTTATGCATTTAATATGAACCTTTTTTTAAAATATTGCCAGTGGCTTCATTATCACCAGAGATAAACAGGGAAAATAACCATCATTTGAATATGTGTATAAATATACATATTATTTTACGTCTATGGCACGACTCGGAGTTTCATGCGTTATGCAATCATCAGGTGCATATTTCAAACTGACGGTTTAATAGATTTGGATTTAAGTTCACTCGATGTTCATGGGACTTAATATTATAAAGTTATGTTACTGCTTTTTTAATAACAAGATTAAAAATTTGAATATTCTATGGTTACATTTAGTAAAAACTTTAAAATTTAAATTTAAAATTTGAAATTAAAATTAAAAATATTAAAATATAGGGAGAATAACTCAAAGGGGCATAAATGATGTGTCTTAAAAATTTAAATAATCAAATAATATATGTACATTCAAATTTTAAATGAAAATTAAAATAAGAGTAAAGAAAAGAAAAGAAAAAATTAAAAGAAAAATTGAGAGGTAAAAATTTTAGAATTAAGAATTAAAAATGTAAGGAGCAAAAATAAAAGGGGGTTTAATTCATTATTGTTAAAAGTAATATTGAGGGGGAAAGAAAGAAAGAAAGAAAGAAAGAAAGCAAAAATAAAAGGGGTTTCATTCATTATTGTTAAAAGTAATATTGAGGGGGGGAAGAAAGAAAGAAAGAGAGAAAGAAAAAAAGAAAGAAAGAAAGAAAGCAAGCAAAAATAAAAGGGGTTTCATTCATTATTGTTAAAAGTAATATTGAGGGGGGAAGAAAGAAAGAAAGAGAGAAAGAAAGCAAAAATAAAAGGGGATTTAATTCATTATTGTTAAAAGGAATATTACGGAAGAAAGAAAGAAAGAAAGAGAGAAAGAAAGAAAGAAAGAAAGCAAAAATAAAAAGGGTTTCATTCATTATTGTTAAAAGTAATATTGAGGGGGGGAAGAAAGAAAGAAAGCAAAAATAAAAGGGGTTTCATTCATTATTGTTAAAAGTAATATTGGGGGGGAAAGTAAGAAAGAAAGAAAGAAAGAAAGAAAGAAAGAAAGAAAGAAAGAAAGAAAGAAAGCAAAAATAAAAGGGGTTTCATTCATTATTGTTAAAAGTAATATTGCGGAAAGAAAGAAAGAAAGAAAGAAAGAGAGAAAGAAAGAAAGAAAGAAAGAAAGAAAGAAAGAAAGAAAGCAAAAATAAAAGGTGTTTCATTCATTATTGTTAAAAGTAATATTGCGGAAGGTAAGAAAGAAAGAAAGAAAGAAAGAAAGAGAGAAAGAGAGAAAGAGAGAAAGAAAGAAAGAAAGAAAGAAAGAAAGAAAGCAAAAATAAAAGGGGTTTCATTCATTATTGTTAAAAGTAATATTGCGGAAAGAAAGAAAGAAAGAAAGAAAGAAAGAGAGAAAGAGAAAGAAAGAAAGAAAGAAAGAAAGAAAGAAAGAAAGCAAAAATAAAAGGGTTTCATTCATTATTGTTAAAAGTAATATTGAGGGGGGAAGAAAGAAAGAAAGAAAGAAAGAAAGAAAGAAAGCAAAAATAAAAGGAGTTTCATTCATTATTGTTAAAAGTCATATTGCGGAAGAAAGAAAGAAAGAAAGAAAGAAAGAAAGAAAGAAATAGGCAAACCGATAGAGGGATTTATATCAATCTGTGTCTTAGCTATAAATGAGTATTTTTTCTATGACAGCATGTGGTCATTAAATCACTTTTTTTATTAAGAAAATTAGGATTGTTGATAATGTTTAAGATGACAATTTTTTTCTAAAAGGTATAGATTATATTTATCTCTTTTTCACCGTAATGTTTGAAATTAGCTACGATATTCCAGGTAATCATTGGGTTCTTAACGTTGTTCTTTTAATATTCAATAATGTTTGGATAAAGCAGTACTTTTGCTGTATTTACTGTTGTTTAAAGACAGCATGTGGTTGTTAAACCTTATCTTCCACCTGTTGGAAGTATTTCCAAAGTAAGATTTAACATCATTATTATTCGAGCACTATAAACAATACTTTCGGACATGCACGGTTTATTCCAGGGATAGGTTTTATATTTTAAGCAGTTGCAATTATTTTAGGAAGAATCATTTTTTCTCTTAGTTGCGTGACGGATGTTGTTTGTGTGGGACAAATATTTATTTGATATCATAGCATTATGTTGTGAAATATATCTGTTATAGGATACAAATCGTATATCATGCATCAAAAACACAAAATAAATTGCACACGCGCAAAAGAGGACTCAAACAGCTAAAAGCTTTTCTTTTTCACAAATGAGGCCCCTTGACCGGATACAGCAATCAGTCAAGAGGGTCAGTGAGAGATAGCAGTCGGTCGATCTGCCACTCATGCAAGGAGTCGATTTGTCAGTCAGCGAGAGTCAGCCACGCCAGTCAACCCCGAAAGGCTGTGTAAGATAAACACAGTCCGATAGGCGCCGACATCAAAGAAACCAGTACCGACAAATTAATCCTTCGTCCACTCAACCAGTACAAACGTAAATAAAGGAGGAAATATCTGCAACAAGACAGGCTGTGTTACTTTTCCAGAAAGGAAAAGTAACACAGCCTTACTAAATTAAGTAGATTGATTCATCGTTTTTACACAGAAATTTTACCAATTACTACTATCTCCGTTTAACCCACTTTCTCTCCTTTCAGGAATTCTCATTCACACTCCTTTTCAACACAGTTTAAAACACTGTCTTTTTCCACCTACTTAGTGGCTGAGACATAAAAAGGAAATAAACTTTGTGCTACTATTCTGTTAATTACAGGTTCAAACAGACACTTTTATATTCAACCAACATTTACGGAAATATAAAAGACACTTTCCTATCAAACAGAATATACAAAGAATTGTACAAATTATTTATAATGTATATATGTTGCCAAATACTAATTTTCATATTTTTATACAACTATCACTATCTATGTTTTTAAAAGAACTATAATTTTGACATTGTTTTTGTTGACGATTTTATTCAGTGTGGGTGAATGGTAGAAATGTTTACAGATTAAGTTAAGGAATAGTTTACTAATGTTAGTTTGGATGTTATGACTAAAGACGAACCAGTTACAGGAGGCGTCAGGGAAGGAAGCAAGAGAAGGATTGGAATAAAGGGGTGATGACATCTGCAGAGCTAGAGAGAAAGGAAAAGATACACAGGATGTTGTAGAAAGAACTGGAGTCATATGGTTAAAAGATGGGTATTGACATTGCATTTAAATTCCCGGAGGTTGTAGCCGTCAGGAAAGCACGAATATGAGCTTGGCAGCTCGACTCCACCCACTTTCTTACCGGCGGGATGTGGCTTGCCTCTGTCTGTTTTACAAATATTTTCATGGCTTCTGCTCAGACGAACTTAAGTCACTGGTGCCCCAGACACAGAAGTTTACACGTGCAACCAGACTGGCAACTAGCTCCCACCCATCTATAGTTAGATCAACCAAATATAGCCAAAAATTCTACTTCAGCAGCTTCTTTTCTCACACTTCTCGATCGCGAAAACCCCTACCATATACTTGCTTTCTTGACAGCTACAACCTCCAGGAATTTATATGCAATGTCATTACCCATCTCTTATTCACTAGACTCCAGAACTTTCTACATCACCCTGTATATATTAATCGTTTCCTTTCTTTCTACCTTTGCAACTGTCTTCACGCCTGTATTCCCATCCTTCTCTTGCTCTTTCTTTGACACCCCCTATAACTGGTTCCTCTTTCTTTTCACTCTCTTCCTGTCTAAACTTTTACTCTTATGTAGCCCCCTGCGCATCCGAATCACCTAGTCATCATCAAATCTGTACGGTATGTCAAGAATTATAAAACGCACCCTTAAAAAACCCTAGCGACTTCATCCAAATCCGCTTAAGATACGACCAAACAACTAACATGAAATAACACTTTTATGATATTCTTCTGTGTAATGTCCACGTGACAGTTAATATCAGGACGTAGGCGATCATGGCCTTCCCCGTCTCCCTATACTTGGTGGCTCTTAGCACACTCTCTCCTGTAAGAACACTCAACCGACGTTTTGTCATCCATCTGCTCAGGCGCTTCAAATGTATTATTTGCTGCTTTCCTCTGTCTTTTTTCTCTCTATCTAGCCTGTTAGTATCAGGTTCTCCACGCCCTTCTTCCTCATTGCATGTCCTAGGAACTTAAACTGTCTCTTCCTTATGCTCAATATTAATTTCCATTTCGTTTCCACCCTTTTGTAAAACCTCATCATTGCTCACATGCTCGGTCCATGGTATCCGCAGCATCCTTCTGTAGTGCCAAATTTTAGTTGCTTCGTGTTTTTCCTTGGTCTTTGATGATATTGTCCAGCATTCTTTGCCATATCGAAGAACTGACATCACATAGCAATCCAAAATCCATATAATATCCTACAATTCATTTAAAAATATTAAACTATTCCAAAATATAAGTTTTTGAAAATACATCAAATTTATTTTATTTTAATCATTGTTCTTTTACATTGGAATATATATAGATACAGATATAGAAAATGATGCCAAGCTCGTAAACGGAGAGAAGACAAAAAGATCTATTTAATATAAACTATTAAGCGAGTGATGTGCCTAGAGAGCTCAATGAATTCTACCCAAAGCAATATGGCATACTTAAACAAAAATTCAACACAGACTCTAAAGTGGTTATAAATTATAATTAATTTCGACGAGACAATATGCTCATTTTCTCAGAACATGATTTTGTTTGGTATAAATCCCCTCAGAATATCAAAAATTGAATGTATCTTCTGAGAGAATATATACCAAACATTATATATATATATATATATATATATATATATATATATATATATATTCAAAATAATAACTAAATAAATTCTGCAAGTATCTAAGTTTTAAATATATACTAAGATAAACTTAGTAATCTGAGTTAATCTTTGGTTTTGCCTTTGCCCTGACGAGCCGTAGTGTGAAACCGCGGTAGGTTTTGGCTAGCTTGAGATTCTTTGTGTATATATATATATATATATATATATATATATATATATATATATGTCAACCACATACAAGCCTGCTTCGCTATATAACGCGGAGTTGCTAACTTCTAAGCCATAGGCGTATAGAATCAGAGAAGGGAAATCTTAGCGTGTTATATATAAGTGGTGTATACACACGCCAGTCACCGAAAGAACTCAATTCATTGCTGAAGAGTAATGCATAAATTGCGGAAGTGGCAACTGTGTTTTTTAATTTTCCTCTCTAGAGAGCTCAATCGTAATGAGACCATAATATATTCGTCATCCACCTACAAACCTGTATATATATATATATATATATATATATATGTGTGTGTGTGTGTGTGTGTGTGAAATTATTTGTTTTAACATTATTTTTGATATTAGATATTCTGTTTATAATAAAACAGCATTATATATTAATTTCTACCGGCCTGATTATTTACGATAAATTTTTGTTATGAAACTGTGTGTCATTCGGCAGGATTCGATTTTGCGACCATGATATATATATGGGCTTGATTTGACTTCGGTTAGACTGTTGGTCATTCGTGGTCGAGAGGTTTAAGATGCACCAGATCAATTGGTGTCTTCCCCTATGTCGCAGAATAATTTCCAAATGTCAATTTGTTTATAACCACTTCGTTAATCTTCATTTATATATATATATATATATATATATATATATATATATATATATATATATATATATTTGCGCTGTCACACCTGATTGAGCACTCTGGAAGAATGGTGGACTTTAAAAAACACTAGCTACTCTAGCATCGCTTATTGAGTAATGAATTAGAGCACTCTGGCTACTGGCGTATGATATATCATAGGATAAATGTCTGCCTCCTTCTACTGAGCGGCCATAGCTCAGAGGTAGAATCGCCGACTGACGGCAATTCGGTCGGGTTTCACTCCTGGGTTAACAGCAATCGGATGTCTAACCGTACTGATGAGTTGTGATACAGCGAAACAGATCTGTCTGCTGATGACTATATATATATATATATATATATATATATATATATATATATATATATATAAGGACGCGGTGTAGATATAGAAGAATCCAAAGCAGCATCCTGTACATAAAGTGGTAGGATAACTCTCTAAGAGAGCTCTACATATATATGTATATAAAACATATAGAGCAAATATAAAAAAAAATAAGGCAGACACATTACTTCATGGCTAAGCGGAAGTATAGGCCTATTTCAGGCGAACCATCATCAGTTTCCGTCTTTATTGTACAGAAGATTTTACACGAATAAAATTCACAAAAAGAGAGGCAAAATAGAACCCCCAAAAACCGAAATGGAGTCTTTGTGAATAGATATATATGTTTCAAAAGTAAATAGGACGCTCCGATTAACGAAGCATGCATTACAAAAGCGAAATAATGTATTACGTTAAGTATTTCGTTAGGAATAAAAGGTTTTTCTTTACTGTGTGATATAAATTATTTTGCATGACAGTGAATGCCGGACAATCACACCACAAATGAAGGAGCAACAGGAGGCAACAGAATGGTGGCTGTACAGAAGGGTACCTAAAATTTCATATTCGGAGCATTTATGCAACGATGGAGATTTAAAGAAATGAAATGGTAGCAAAAAGAACAATTATAGTAAGACTCAGACAGCAAACGTAACACTGCTTGGAGACAGAAAGAGGAAAGGGATCTTGGAATACTGAAATCTCACAGGGTATATTGATGGCAAGAGAGATTGAGGAAGAGATTGTGCCAACTATCTGATGAATTGGGTGGTTGAACGGGTGGCGAGAAGTATGGCAAAAGGAGAAATGCTGCTAGTGGCAACGAGGGATAGGAAATTTTGGAGGACTATATTCGCCATGTACTGAAGGAATATGGCACGCAGAAGAAAACGTGACTATTATTATATGTGCGTTAATTTATGTCTCCTGTTATTTGACAAACTAAAAAGCGGAATTTAATTTCAAAGTAATCAACCCAGGAAAAGATTCAATCATTTAGACGAATGAAGTAATCTTTTAATGTAAAAGATTCTTAGATTGCTGATGAAGTGACATTTCTTTGAGAGCATTACCATTTTTCTCAGTAAGCATTGTTGTATCCATTGTCTTTCGCGAGCAATTGTTTATTTTGTCCGATTTTTATTAGCAAACCGATTAACCTGCACTCGAATAAACTTGGTCGACTTCAGTCAGTCGCTTTTTGGCTAAATAATCTGGATTCTAAAATAAATCGATTTCCTTGGGGACTTACTCGATTTTAACTGTGACGTGGACATTACTCTTTAAACAATCATTTTTATTATTATTATTATTTTCATTATTATTATTGTTATTATTATTATTATTATCTTGGTTTTCTGTTGTATACACATTTTATCCGGGTCCCAACCAGAGATCTAAAGTCAAAATTGGCTTCATAGCATTTTCCATTGATCATTAAAAAAAAAAAATTAAAAATACTAAAATCACACGCATTTTGCACAGATACGCACACGATCTTCGTAATTCGGGGGCTGTATTTGTTAGTAAACGTTTTGTATTTCTTAAAAGCTTAGGTTACCAGGAATCCCTTTAATGAGTCCGATCAATCTAAGGAATTTATCGACAATTGGTGGCAACGTCTCTTCTGAGGATACCGAGTTGTCAGTTTACTGGTTGCTGCTACAGACTGATTATTTAGAGCGCGAACTCTTGTGGAGAATCTTGAGCGTTTTCTCTGATCAACAGTTGAAGAATATCGGCTTTTCTTGTAGTGCCATGTTGCGCATGGATGGGTGTCCCTGCAAGAAACACCGGTGGGTAACCCTGAGACAACATTATGCTGCAGTCTGCGCCACTTACCTTTTTGCACATGTTGCATATAGCGACCGGCTGATACGAATACTCCAGGCTTTTTTTAAAATAAAAAACCTCTAACCATGACGACGTACAACAAAAACACAAGTAAACCAGCTAACCCCCCCCCAAAAAAAAACCCCGCCCAAACCCGTCAACATCTCTTTCTCGAACCTACGAGGTATCCTTACTAACTTTTGCAGCGTTGAATTCATCCTCTCACCCGACATCCTAGCCCTCTGTGAATCTAATCTTGACATTTCTATCCCCTCCTATGAGTTCTACATCCCCGGTAACATTCTCCACTTTAAAAAGGACTCCAATGTCCTTATGCATGGACTTGGCGCTTATTTAAGTGAACATCCCCCTCTAGCTAGGATAATCTCTCTTGAATTTCCAGATCATTCTTACATGTGTTTCCATTTCTCTCTAATAAGCTAGGTTAGCTAACTTTTCTTTCTCTACTGTTCTCCCTCATCTCCTGACTGTTTCGTACTTGACAGCATCTCTAACAATATTAATAAGGCCATTTCTTTTCATCCGTTCACCCATATATTTCTCTTTAAAACTTTAATGCCCACCAAAACAAGTGACTTGAGAACTCTGCCACAAATCTTGATGGAATAAAACCTATGAACTTTTAAATCACTCAATCCTTTAACCGGATGGTGGGTTTCCCCACACGTTTCTCTAATAACCCTAAAAGACCTGATTCACTGCTAGATCTTTGATTCACTTCCATCCCAACCAGAATGTTGCGACTTAAATCTCATTCGTCCCTCTGGTTCTAACCTGCTTGCTCGGCCGCCATAGCCAACACGAATCCCTTCTTCCGGCTTTATCTGAGCCACGTGTCTAACCATAATAGGCGCCTTTTTGCCTCTGCTCATAATGAGTGCAAGAGGATCCTTAATAATGCTAAGATGCTGTTTTTTTTTGACAGAATGAAGCAGCGTAAAGCATCCCGTAATTTCGGCTCTAAAGACTACTAACGGCTCTTTAAAAGTGTACTAAGTGACAATAAACTCTCAATCTGCACTTTACTCAATAAATTTGAGGTCCTCACATCTTCAGCGGACAAAACCGAGTGATTTGCCCACAGATTCTCCACCAACTTGACATTAGATTCCTCTGGAGTATCCGTTCACGACTTCCCATCTAGAACTCAGGCTCAGATGAGTGTTACATTACTCCTCCCTGGTCTCTAACTTAATTTCAAAGCTTGACCCCCATAAAGCAAGAGGAGGCTATCCAAATCATTATCCTCATGAAATATTCCCCTGAACTCTCCTCTGTCCTCTTCAAACTCTATAACTACTGCTTCTCTGCTTTTTGTTTTTCTTTCCTGCTGCAAGTCCTCCCCTGTGGTTTCTGTATTTATGAATTCTGGACCCCTCTAATTATCAACCTACCAGTCTCCTACCGATTTTTGGTAAAGTGTACGAGGCTATTATCAATGCCTTAGTGTTTCAATTTCTCACAGTCCACAGTCTCTTCTCTGACAAACAGATCACTGAGTATATATATACCAGCCTCTCGATAAGAACAGCAAAGGTCGAGCTGTTGCTCTGAATATCTCTAAAGCATTTGACAGAGTCTGGCATGCGGTCCTTCTACGCAGACGACGAGGCTATGGTATAACTGGACAATTGTTTAATCTAGTCGTTCTTTTCAAATCGCATAATGAATGTAGTGCTGAACAGACATGACTCCAGATACTATCATACAAACGCAGGTGTCTCTCAAGGCTCTGTTCTAGGTACTACGCTTTTTCTGATCTTCATCAACGATCTTCCTGATGTAATCATATCCCAAGCAGACATCTATGCTGACGACACCTCAGTTTACTTCCGCCTCGATCAAAACTTTACTGAGGCTGACAAATCGAACCTGAGCTTGAAAAGACCTCTGATCTGTGGTGGATTGGGGAAATTTCAATGCTTCCAAAACGAAGTTGCTATCTGCTAACCACAACAGACAATAGCTCGTCCACCACCACTAGCATGGATCAAGTAAGTCTCCCTAAATACAAGACTGCGCATTCTCGGCCTAACTCTCTCCGCCGAACTTCAGTGGAATTGCTACAACGAATGCAAAGCTAATTCTACTGCAAAGAAGGTCGGTTCTCTGTTTAAAGCCAGGAAGTTTTTCCTGTCTTAATCCATCATGCACATATATAAATCTGCCATCCTCACGTGCATTAAACACTGATGTTACATCTGGTCGGACGTCCCTGTTATTCAGCTCGGGCTTATTGATAAAATCCAACGAAGAATCTGCAATGTGATCGATCCTGTCCTGGTAGTTCAGCGCCTGTCACTTTCTCACCGACGTAATGTGGCTTCCTTCTGTCTCTTCTACAAATAATTTAACGACTTTTTCCCCTCCGAGTTTAGCTCCCTGGTGCCCCTTCTGCATGAATTTACTCGAGCTACTAGACTAGCAACTAGGTCCCACCCTTTTACAGTGAAGCCAATAAAATGTAGCCGCAACTTCTATTCTGCTAGCTTCTTCTCTCGTACTTCCCGCCTGCGTAATCCCTTTCCGTATACTTACTTCCACGACAGCTACAATCTCTAAGAATTTAAATGTAAGGTCAATTGCCATCTCCTACCTCCTTGACTCGCATTCTTTCCCTAATGTTCTTTTCCTCGTTTACTCTAATCTCATCAGCTATTTTCATATCACTATTCTCGTCCTTCTTTTAGACTCTTTGGACTTGACCACGAACGACTAAAAAGCAATAGTTGTTTCCAGTTAAAGCGAAACCGGAAACTGAAAGAAAAATGAATGGAAATAGATTATGGCTTGGTTTCTATTTTGATTTACGGCATATCAACTTCAATGGGTTATTTAATGCCGACAAGGTTTTTAGAGTAGAATCATATGAATAAAATATGTATTCTTTGAACGATTTCAGTTTGTAGTGTCCTGGATATGAATGTAAACAGCATCCGGCAGCAAGGCCTCTTATTGTGAGGTTGTGAGAAGCATGGAACCACATCTTAATTGTTGTTGTTCCCAGGCCCCCTTGAACCGGAGTGGTAACACCTGTTAGGGTCCCAGCTATGGGCAAACAGTTAACCCCCAAACCTGAATCAAAACACTATGAAAGTATAAAAACAGACGTTTATAGAAAAATATACATAAAAATAAACTTTTTATTGAAAAATATATATTTTGAAGGAAAATAAATTTACCCTAACGCATTTTTGAAGGAGAAAAAATATTACCAGCAATACATTTTTAATACAAAACTAAAAGACATCTTCAGTTTTCTAAAATTAAAAAATAAATAAATAAAATCTTTCATCAAAATCTGGCAAAATCAATTTTTATACATTGAAAATCTCACCTTCTTCGCATTAAATAACCCACCGAGGTTGATATGCCAAAAACAAAACTAAACTAAAATTCAATTTGTAAGAGATCAGGTTTCATTGAAGTATTTTTGTAAATAGGGTTTGTGGAGAGTCGTATTTCATTTAAGTTGGTCTTATTAACGTTCTTATTTGGTGTATGTTTTTGGTATGGGCTCACTCTTATATGAGTCATCGATTTTTTGCATTTGGGTTGAAAAACGGAGAGTTAATTTTGTGGGTTGTCATCCCAGCACCGTTGCCATTCGTTTTTAAAATATTTGTTAATGACCTTCTTAAAGTCTGTTGTGGTGGTCCAGTGGATATCGGCTCGGAACAAGAAATTGGGGTGCCGAGTTCGAATTCCAGTTGAATTCATTGCATTTACTTACGCGCAAATACCCTTGGGAAAGATATTAATCCGTCTATTCCTTCCAGTTATGGGTTATATAACCAGTCTACCGCAGAAAGCAATGTCAACCTACTGCGGGACAATCTTCTGCCCAGTCAGTCATGTCTCTTTCGAGACATGATCGCCCAAGCAATTAACAGACTGACTGATGGAATTTTGATCCTTGTGTATACATACGTATATAAAGCTGATTTGGCTGATAGGTCTCCTTTATTGTTGCCTTCAACTTCGATGTGGCTAGGAATCCAGCATTGTACGATTGCTTAATCGTTTCATGGAGGGATCATTTTTCATAATGTTTTGATAGTAAGTTACTTAAGCGAAAATTCACTTGGAAAAAGTACTAATTCGTTCTTATTCCTCCAACCACGGGTAAATATCAAGACGATTTGGGTTCTATAGCCTTGGCTTCCAACCAGTCTAATGCAAAAAGAAATGGTAACGTACTGAAGGAAAATCCTCTGCCCAGTCAGTCAAGTCTCTTTCGTCATGATTGCCTAAGCGTGTATCAAATATGGCACTTAATTGACTAACTGATTACAATAGTTGTTGTTGTGGGATCGCCCCTTAGTACATAATAATGGACTCGCCTGAGTGTCCATATGTTCTTGCCTATAGAGAGAACAGCGGAGTTTAGTGGCAAGTCGATTGTAAGGATAGGGTTGTTTAGTTGGAGTTGGATCTGGAACCACCGTTGTAGTTGCAGTTGTTCTGAGCTCCACTCAGCTAGAATCAGTTACCCGGACCTACTATTTCACTTCAAGACTGTATATATTTATTTCTACTAATCAGTTAAGTGCCATACGTGATACACGCTTGGGCGATCATGTCTCGAAAGAGACATGACTGACTGGGCATAAGATTATCCCGCAGCAGGTTGCCATTGCTTTCTGCGGTAGACTGGTTGCCAAGACTATAGAACCCAATCTGTCCTGCTATTTAACCCATAACTGGAAGGAAGAGACGGATTAATACCTTTCCCAAGGGTATTTGCGCATAAGTGAATACAATGGATTCAACTGGAATTCGAAATCGGCTCCCTAGTTTCTCGTTCCGAGCCGATATTCACTGTACCACAACGCACATCCTATATTTCTGCTAATAGTATTACTAAATTGACTAACCTGAGTTCCAGTTTGTATATTACGTTTAATATAAACCTATTTTTTCTATCTCCATATCTTTTTTTGTTGTTTAGTATGGTTCCTCAATCGGAATCCACAACAGTTGGAAAAATAAGTACAGTTTCTACTGGGTCATAAAATGAGTGTTGGTTTTCTATTATTATGAAGTAATAAACTGATCTTATACCAATTACTACTTATTAATATAATAATATAATATAATCTGTCTCTTCTCTCTCCAGCTATTTGTAAATAACAGGAAAAATTAAATTCTATAGCCTTGATTGGCGACGAGTCTACAGCAGAATGTAACATCAACCTACTACGGGAAAATATTCTGTCCAGTCAGTCATGTCACTTTAGAGACATGATCTCCTAAGCATAAATCACATATGTTACTTAACGGACTAAATTTAAATTAATAGAGTATGTTAATAGATTATGTGTTAAATTGAGAAATACAAAAACAGTTTCATTAGACTAACTATAATTGAATGTCTTCTATTGAAATAGTTATTGTAAATTTCATTAGCCGAATATTAACACAATTTGAATTACTATATAAATCTTCGTTTTATTATTTCTTTCAATCATTAGTAGGTAATGTGTTCATTTGACGTATATTACTCCACTTTAATGGCATCAACATAATACAACAGTATTCAAATAAATACAAGGTCAATAGGAATACGTTTCTTATCTCATTCGTCATTTATTTTATTGAAACTTTTATAAGTTGCTGGGTGTTAAGAGCTTTTTCACAAGACACCAGTTCTACAAATTCCAGTTGAAACATTTCATACGCCAAAATCTTCCTTCAGTTTATGGTTGTCGCAAAAAATTTGAATCCTGATATCAACGCTAACAAACTAGTCAATCTAGCCAAGAATTCATTAAAAATGTTCAATAATTTATTTTAATCGATTTCTGTCATGGAAATCGAATGTTGTAATTTAATAATTTACTCTATAAAGGAAAAAATATTGAACACATTCGATGAAATTCGATTTCTGAAAAGAATTCTTGATTAAAGTTTTATATTTGGGGACGCAAGAATTTAAATTTAAAATTTAATTTTTAATTACATTTTTTCGGATTCTACGCCATTAAATGGATGTGCGGGAAATGTAACGGACATCGACGTGAAATAGGCAAGCCGAGTTCAAATCCCAGCTTTGTTTTTTGCATTTAAGCTCACACAAATACCTCTGAGGAAGACATGATTCCTTTTATTTTCCCCCTTCTACGGGTTAAGAGAATAAAAATCTTAATTTCAAACTGTGCTTGTTTGTTTGAATTTTTTTTAACGACATATCAACCTCCGTGGGTTATTTAATGCCAAAAAGATGGGGTTTTAAGGTATTTTACTAATGATCGATTATAGTGAGAAGGTTGATTTAGACAGATTTTAATTTTGTTCTTTTTTTATTTTAGAAAACTGCAGAGTCTTCTAGTTTTGTATTCAAAAATGTTGTACTGAGAATATTTTTTTCTTTCAAAAGTGTGTTGCGGGTGATAATGTTTTTCTTCAAAACTGTATTGCTGGTAATATTATTTCTTCAAAAATGCGTTTTTTTTTCTATATTAAAAAAGTTTTAATGTATATATTAATATAAAAATTTCTTTTTATATTTCATAATGTTTTGAGCCCAGTTTGAGGGTTAACTATTTGTCTATAGCTGTGACCCTAACAGATGCTACCACTCCGGGTCAGGGTGGACCTGAGAACAACAGCAATTAAGAGGTGGTTCCATGCTCCTCACAACCTCCCATTCAGATGCCTTGCTGCCCGATGCAGTTTACCGTCAAACTATGAAGAAAGTAAGTAGAAGAATTCGACTATATATTACAAGAATGATTGGCACTTTACAAATATTAATGAAACATAACATGTAAAGCTGCTTATTGCTGACATCAAGGAAAGTCCAGGCATTATTAAAAAAATCTGCGGGTCCAATATCTGTGTAGACGGGAATCTCAGGACTGTTTTGAAACGAAGCTTAGAATATGAAATTGAATTCCAGATGGTGTAGAATAAAACGAAAAATCTTTCTGTTCTATAGAAATTGACAGAAAATAGAGAAAAAGAATACGGGTAGAGACCTCATCGCCTACCATGTAAAAGAACAGAGTATAAAAAATTAGGGGTTATTCGTTAAATAGCAAATTAGACTGGGTTCTCAAAACTTGGGTGTCCACTATTCCTGTGTAATTTTTAAACATTTGTGAAGGCAAAACAAACTACTACACTGTCTTTCCCAAAGAGACAAAATATTCAAAAGCGGAGGAAGATGTGGAGGGTCATGACCGGCTACATTCTCAATAAACATCACATTTTTTGTAAATAAATATTCGATGTCTCCAAGAAAATCGCAGTTAAACTGTGCTTTAATTTACAACAAAGGTTTAACGTTTAAAACATTACGCTATGTTAAAGCATTGATATAAAACTTGTGGTACAGTGAATATCAGCTCAGAACAAGAAATTGGGGTTCCGAGTTCGAATTCCAATAGAATTAGTTGCATTCACTTACGCGCAAATACCCTTGGAAAAGGTATTAATCTGTCCTTTCCTTCCAGTTATGAGTTAAATAACAGGACAGATTGGGTTCTATATCCTTGGCTGGCAACCAGTCTTCTGCTGAAAGTAATAGCAACCCACTGCAGGATAATCCTTTCCCAAGTTAGTCATGTCTCGTAAGAAATATGATCGCCCAAGCGTGTACTACGTATGTCACTTAACGGAATGACTGACTATGAAAACACGTAGCATGGTGAGGATGTGCCGTTAGACTCCATAGGGGAAACCTACCAGCAGCAACAATTTGACGAAAACCATCTACTTCTTACACCAGATCCTCCTTTAATTGATCTCGACATAGGACTACCTAGCTTGGTTGAATTGCAATTAGTGCTTAAAAAAGCTCTGTCAAGCTCCGCTCCAGGCCCTAATGGATTCCCGCACTTAGTGTACAAAAGATGCCCGAAATTACAACGTGTCCTATGGAAGTTACTGAAGGTCATTTGGAAGAGAGGGAAGATAGCAGACCAGTGAAAATATTCTGAGGGGATATGGATCCCCAAAGAGGAAAACGCCAAGAAAATCAACCAATTCAGATGTATTTTGCTGCTGAATGTTGAAGGAAAAATTTTCTTCAGCTAATTAAATAGTAGGCTGTCAAAATATCTAATAATAAATAACTACATTGACACCTCTGTTCAAAAAGGAGGAGTTCCAGGTATTCCAGGATGCATGGAACATACAGGGGTCATTACCCAACTACTAAAAGATACCAAGGAAAACAAGGGAGATATTGTAGTCCTCTGGTTAGACATTAAGAATGCTTATGGGTCAATTCCCCATCGTCTGGAAGAAGAATCTTTAATCCGGTACCATATACCCAATGCTTTCACCAAGCTCATTTTATACTACTATAAGGATTTTAGATTGAGGGCAGTAACAAAGACCTCAACTTCAGAGTGGCACAATCTTGAAAGAGGGATAATAACAGCCTGCACCATTTCAGCAACTCTCTTCGCGTAATCAATGAATATGCTGATAAAAGCAGTTGAAGTGGAATGTCAAGGACCAGTCTCCAGATCCGGTGTAAGACAACCACCGATTCGCGCGTATATGGATGACATGACCATAACCAGCACGTCCGCCATTGGGGCATGGTGGTTGCTGAAGGGCATCGAAAAACTCATCGACTGGGCGAGAATGAGTTTTAACGCTTCCAAATCACGTTCCCTAGTAATGAAGAAAGGTAAGCTTTAAAAAAAACGAAAGGTTTCAACTCTTTGGAGATGACATACCTACAATACATCAAAAGCCAGTAAAGAGCTTGGGGAAGCAGTTCGATGAAACGCTAAAAGATGTAAGATCCGTAATATTAACAAAGGAGAATCTAGAAGGGTGGCTAATCAGCGTTGATAAGTCTGGCTTACCTGGCAGATATAAAGCTTGGATTTATCAACACGTCATTCTGCAAAAATAATCTGGCCTGTAACTTTATACGATTTCACTTCCTCCACGATAGAACTAATGGAACGAAGCATAACATCACGACTGCGTAGGTGGTTAGGTTTGCCAAAATCTCTATGCAGCGCAGCGTTATACAGGAAAACAAACGCACTGAAACTCTCGTTTAAAAGCCTACACCAAGAATTTAAAGTAGCTAAAGTGAGAGTACGAGTACTCGGAAGATCCCAAAATAGCCAGTGCGGGAATATCAGTATATACAGGTAAAAAATGGAACGCCTCGAAAGAACTGAATACAGCAAAAGAAAGAATCCGAGAAAAGGCAATACTAGGGACCGTAGCTACTGGACGCGCGGGCCTCGGGTTTTTTCCCTCAGAAAAATATGACAAACTGCAAGGAAAAAAGAAAAGTCATCTTTTGTAGGAAGAAATCAGAAACGGCGAAGAAAAGAAACGAATAGCAATCCAAGTCGGGATGAGATAGCAAGGGGCATGGACCAAATGGAGCTCTATGTTGAAACGCCAAATCAAATGCTCCGAAATATGGCACGGTGACTCCAGATTAAAATTTCTGATTCGGGCAGTATACAACACCCTGCCAAGCCCCACAAACCTACAATTATGGTATAAAACCCAGTCAAATTGTCATCTTTGTAGGCGCACAGGTACCTTAAAATATATCCTGAGTAGCTGTAAATCTGCACTAGCTGATAGGCGTTACAGGTAACGCCATGACGAAATTCTAAAAGAGATCGTGAAAATAGTTCAAAATGCTATCTTCGGGTCGGGTCGGCGCGGTGCGTATGATGTTGAAAGACCCGAAACCCTCTATTGATCCTCGCGATGACATCACTGACGACACCCTCTAGCGCCCCCACTACGGTGCGTATGTTTGAAATATATATATATATATATATTGTGTGTATTTTGGCAGCAATTTTTTCATTAATGCAGGTTTCATTGAATAATATAGACAAGTGTTGTCTATTAATTTTGTGTAGGATCCGTTCATACCGTCTGATATACTTGATGGTGATGTCATTAAAAGACAACAAAAAATCACAGTATTTGTTGAATTTTTTATCGGGTCTAAGCTTTCGGCTCACATAAGCCATTATCAAAGAGTAAATATTAACACACAGTAAACATAGAACATTTAAGCTATTAACAATAAAGATAATTGAATTGAAAATATAAGTCCATCCCTACCGTGGCGGATGGCCGAAGACAGTGACAAAATAGTGGTGTTGTGGTCCCTGGTCTGATTACAGACATTTGAGTACGTTGTTGGAAATATCGAAATTGATTGTATTCAAACCAGGTTTAAATTGTTTAATGTAGAGTGCTTCGAGGATTTTTAGTTTCTGCTTATTATTTTCTTGTTTGAGTATGTACGTGTTATCAACAAGCGTTTTTCTCAGAAGTGTGCGTTGATAACCGTGTTGTTCTAAATGACGGAATATATTTGAATTTTTATTTAAGTGCAACGTCAGACGCCGTGAGAGCGAATTTGTGGTGTGGCCGATGTAGATATTATTGAGGTTGTTAGAGATACATTCTCTAAATGGACATATGAATTTATATACTACATTGGTTTTTTGCAAATCACTAACGTTCTATGTTCTATGTTTACTGTGTGTTAATATTTATTCTTTGATAATGGCTTATGTGAGCCGAAAGCTTAGACCCGATAAAAAATTCAACAAATACTGTGATTTTTTGTTGTCTTTTAATGACATCACCATCAAGTATGTCAGACGGTATGAACGGATCCTACACAAAATTAATAGACAAAACTTGTCTATATTATTCAATGAAACCTGCATTAATATATATATATATATATATATATATATATATATATATATATATATATCCCTTTTAGTGCTATCAGGTTTCCCATGGTGCATGTTGAGGTTCTATAGATAATAATAATAATAATAATAATAATAATAATAATAATAATAATAATAATAATAATAATAAATAAACCCGAACAGACATGGTCTGGAATTACAGAAGATGAATAAACCCGAACAGACATGGTCTGGAATTACAGAAGATGATATTAAATTTGCACTAAAAAAAGCACACAATTGGAAAACTCCAGGTATAGATAAAATTCCTAACTTTTGGCTATATTATTTAAATGCAGCACATAAAAAAATAGCCAAAGAACTCCAAGAAATGGTTGACGATCCCACTAAAATTCCTGCATGGATGACAAAAGGAATTACATTTCTTCTACCCAAGAATGGTGACACAAACAACCCGAAAAACTACAGACCAATTACATGTCTTCCGACAACATATAAACTACTAACATCTATTTTAACAAAACAAACATATTTATTCTTAGAAAGAAATGACATGATACCGCTTGAACAAAAAGGGTGCAAACGTGGCTGTTATGGCTGTAAAGACCAATTGCTAATTAACAAAATGATCCTGGAAAACTGCTACAAGACAAAGAAAAATATTAGTACTGCCTGGATAGACTACCGAAAGGCATTCGATAGTGTGCCACATGAATGGATTTAAAGACTTTAAATATATACAAGATATCGCCCGTCATCATCAATTTCATCAAACAGTGTATGTCTATATGGAAAACAACCCTTTACCTCAATCATATAAATGGAACCTATAAGTCTGATGAAATAAACATCAAAAGAGGTATATTTCAAGGTGATTCTTTATCTCCCTTACTATTCTGCATATCATTAATAGCACTAACCAGTCAACTTAATAAGACAGAATGTGGTTATAAAATAGGCCAAAAGAAAATAAGCCATCTATTTTACATGGATGACTTAAAGTTATATGCTAAGAATGATAATGAGCTGGAAGGTCTTCTGCAAACTGTAAAATGCTTCAGCGAAGACATTGGAATGAAATTTAATTTGAATAAATGTGCTAAAGCTACAGTTTTACGTGGATCAATACAAGAAACATCCTCAATTAGCCTAGACCCTGCTGTAACAATAAAAGAATTGAAACCAGAAGAAGCTTATAAATACCTAGGTGTAAATGAGAGCGAAAACATTCACCATAAAAAAATGAAAGAAATAGTGCGTAAAGAGTACTATAGAAGGCTACGAATGATATTAAAAACTGAATTAAATTCACAGAATAGAGTTATGGCCATTAATAGCCTTGCAATCCCAGTTGTCCAATATAGCTTCAACATCTTAAACTGGACTCTAAACGACATCAGGCGAATGGATGCTAAAACAAGAAAGCTTCTTTCTAAGCATAGGATGCATCACCCAAAGGCTGATGTAGACCGTCTATACATACCCCGTAAAGAAGGTGGAAGGGGTCTTATTCAGCTGGAATTGTCATACAAGACAACAACTATTGGCTTACTGACATACATAGAAACAACAAAGGATTGGATGATACAATTAGTAAGGCAACATGAAGAAAGAAAGAAAAAATATTCAATAATAAAAGAAGGCAGTAAATACAAACAAGAATTACAGTTAGTAGATTCTGTAGAAAAGCAAAACAGTAGCCAAGAACCAACTATTGTGGCAAAAAATATGAAAATGAAAGCCAAAGATAAAGCTCTTGAAAAGATGAAACAGCGCTGGCAAGACAAACCTCTGCATGGCCAATATCCAGTACGTGCCAATAAATCCAATGTTGACAAAGTTAATACTCATCGATGGTTACGTGCATCTGGATTAAAGTCTGAAACTGAAGGATTTATACTTGCAGCACAAGACCAAAGTCTTTTCACGAAAAACTTTCAGGCAAATATTATGCATAATAATATGGATCCAAAATGCAGGTTTTGTGATAAACACCAAGAAACAATAGACCACCTAATCTCAGGCTGTTCTGTGCTTGCCCCAAACGAATATAAAAATCGCCACGATAGAGTTGGGCAATATTTACATTGGGCAATGTGCAAACATTATGGAAAAGCTGTAAACAAACACTGGTATGAACATCATCCAGCACCGGTTACAGAAATAGAAGATGTAACCATTCAATGGGATTACACCATCTACACAGACAGAAAAATTGAAGCAAACAGGCCAGACATTATTGTTAAAAACCAGAAGGAGAAAACTTGTCTATTAATTGATATGGCTTGTCCAGCGGATTGTAACATAGCAATCAAGGAATTTGAAAAACTGTCAAAATATAAAGACCTGGAAATTGAAATAGAAAAAATGTGGAAATTGAAAACAAGAGTTGTGCCAGTGATAGTAGGTGCACTTGGAATGATAAAAAATGGAACAAAACAACACATTGAAAGAATCCCTGGAAACCCCAGCTTAAGAGATATACAAAAAATTGTCTTATTAAGTACAGCCCACACACTAAGGAAAACGTTATCTATGTAATGCTGGGGATGATAGGGAGGATAGAAAAACATGAAATGGAGTCATAACAACACGCCACTACCTGCCTTAGGTCTCCCCGCAGACTTGGTTGGTAGTGAGACCAATGCAGAAATCGAAATATGATGAAAAATGACATAATAATAATAATAATAATAACAACTGTGGCAAGACAATTGTCTTCGTGTACTAAAAAATTGATGTAGACAGGCCCACAAAACATCAGTGCAGGGCTAAAGGCTGAAACTGAAGGTTTTATTCTTGCTGCACAGATGCAGATTTTCCAATAAAATTCTTCAAACAATTGACCTTCAATGTATCAGGTTTCACATTGATAGCAACCACTGAATATAAATCTCGACATGATAGAGTCGGTTAATACCAGCATTGGAAAATATGCAACACTTAGGGGGAATGTAATTCTAAGAAATTGGTATGAACGTCACCCAGATTCAGTTACAGAGATAAGACCTGTAAACATGCTATAGGAATTTACCATACATGCATAAAAAACAAACAGTGCTAATCTCCCAGACATCATCATCAAAAGCTTCAAGAAGGAACGGGCTTTTATGACAGTCCCTGTAGATTATGTTATATCTCTGAAAGAGCTTTAATAAAAGTATAAAAATACAAGGATCTGGAAGTTAAAATCTAAAAAGTTGCACATGGGGACATCAATATTTAGAGTTGTAGTTGGAGCCCTCAGATAATTTAAAAGGATGTTGATGGATCAGATGGGATGACATAAGAAGGCTTCAGCAGCGTCAAATATAAGTAGAAGACTTGCCGTCTCCCGTAAAAAGAATTTAACCAGGTAGAAGCAAACATTCAAAAGAGAAAGTGCAAGGATAAAATCGATCCTACAAAAAAGTATTGAAATATCGGAAGGGAAATTTGATGTTGATATACTAGCTGTATACTCCGGCGTTGATCGGGTGTAATGAAAGATTTAAAACTAATCCATCGTCCTGAAGCTCAGACTCTTTGTACTTGGTACGAAAGACTAAAATGCAATAGTTGTTTCCAGTTAAAGCGAAATCGGAAACTGAAAGAAAAATGAATGGATGTAAGTCAAATTTTGATTTCTTGGTATCGATATCAAATAAGGCTTTTTCGTCGTAAACTGAATTTTGAAGGCTTAATAAGTCCTCTGAGTAAATGGTTCATGGCTAAGACTCAGAACTACAATTATACCTACTTAGAGACAAACTCAAAGCAAAAACTAAAATAAAAGGGCTGAAAAAATACAGACATACAGGCAGATAATCAGACACACACACAAACATCTTGCCTTTTATATATATATATATATATTTTCGATTTTTGGCACTATTGTAAGAACTGCAACCATGAAACTTCTGAATATCGTTTCTTATGTCTTTGTCTATGTGTGTATCAAATTTGATTAAAATCGGACCACTGCTTCTATAACCCGCTTTTTTCGATTATCGATTTTCGATATTTATCGAGGGTACCGCGACACAAAACCTAGCTAAGACCACTCGCAGACGCTTATAGTAGAACTGTGTAAATTTTCAAGAAAAATATAAAGCATCTAATGAGGATCGAACTCACTACTCAGTCGTAATGAATCTTTATATCACGCTGGATTATACAAATGATTTTCTTAAGGTAGATTAGGTGTGGCATAAGTCCAGAGGCATGAGGAAACGAAAGAAGATCGAACTCGCAAATGATCTCCAAAGAAAAGCTAGCCAACCATTACACCACATAAAAATGCCCCAAATATACCTGTGTAATAAATAACTCCGCCGTATGCGACAGTTAACTTCAAGTTTGATAAATTAACCATATTTGTTTCCGAAACATATTAATTCATCTTTTTTTTTTCTTCTTACATTCCGGGTCAATAAATTCTAGAACAATTTCTAGCATTTCTTCTCGTCTGGTTTTGTGAACAAATATAACAACAACGCAGCCAGTGTTGAGAATATATGTAAAAGTTGCAACACGATTTATTCATATGATTTTACTTTGGTATTTCGGTGTTATCTCGTGAGACTTTCTCTTTCCATTGATATCTGTGCGTTTTTGTCGGACATTAACAATAATAATTCTCGGCTCAGTGGAACAAAAGTGTCTGCGGATTGATAGACTTGCTGGTTCCCGCGGGCAAAACTTACTTTTTTAGCCAGTGTAGCTAAACAGTCTGTTTGAAAAGATTGGTGCTGATTGGATGCTTTCCACGTCAATTAATAACTGCCATCAAGCCAGTGTGTTGACCATAAATAGAATTTATTGTCGGCAAGATGGTCGACTTATTTGCAATCAACATTGATTAGTTATTGAAATAAAATTCTCTTCAGACCGCCAATGTTTTCTACGTTGATATTGTCGTTTGAAGTACGGTTGCCGCTTGATTTCAAGTGGTCTCAAACACAGCAGCTCTCCTAAAGGAGATATCTATTTGTAAATCGATAAATGAAAATGAGATAATCTTTTAAACGTACTCATTTTGACCAATGAAAAATATAAAATTGTTCGGTCGAATTTCGATGTAAGATTTTACAATTTCTAATTTAAAAAAAAATTAATTCCAATTTTGTTTTTACTAATGTTGTGTTTTTCATTAGACCATGAAGTTTATATTTTATTTCCTACGAGTATAAATATGCGGTCAAAGATAACGGCAAAATATTTTAGAAGATTATTAGCTTTTCCCTTACAACTTATCCCCACTGAGTGTAACAGGAGAATATATATATATATATATATATATATATATATATATATATATATATATAAAAGAAAAAATTAGGTAGACACGTTATTTCATGGTAAATTGTAGGTATGGCCTATTTCAGACGAACCATCATCAGCTTCTATAGTTATTGTACAGAAGATTTTACACGAATGTAACATCTTCTGTAGAATAAAGATGGAAGTTGATGATGGTTCGCCTGAAATGGGCCTACACTCCCGATTTAACATGACATAGCATGTCTGCCTAAATTGTTTTTCATATTTGCTCTATGTGTATTTATATACATATATATTCAGCGCTCTCTTAGAGAGTTATCCTACCACTTTATGTACAGGATGCTGCTTTGGATTCCTCTATATCTACACGAAATACTTATACACGCGCACACACACACACACATATCGTTTCTTATGTCTTTGTCTATGAGTGTATCAAATTTGATTAAAATCGGACCACTCCTTCTATAACTCGATTTTTTCGAGTATCAATTTCCGATATTTATCGGGCGTACCTCGACACAAAACCTAGCTAATAACACTCGCAGACGCTTATAGTACAACTGTGTAAATTTTCAAGAAAATCGGTTTAGCCGTTTTGGAGTCTATAGTTAACGGACGAACACACACAGACACACACACAAAGTTCCATTTATAAATAAGTTTATATATATATATATATATATATATATATATATATATATATATATATATATATATATGAACTTACAGGAGTTACAGTGAGAGAAAAAACTGGGTACATAGGGGTATTGATGAAAAGATAAAAGATGAACGCGATTCAGTAAGACAGGTGATGGCAACTGACATTGTATTTAATTTTTCGGAGATGTTAGCCATTAGGAAAGCAAGTAAACAGAAGGGATTTCCACAGTTAGGAAATGTGAGAAAAAATTTTATTGGAGCAAAAGTGGTGGTACATTTAACAATATCACCGGTAAAAGGGTGGGACCTAGATACTGATCTAGTCAGTCAGTTAAGTGCCATACGTGAAACACGCTTGGGCGATCATGTTTCGAATGAGACATAACTGACTGGGCAGAAGATTATCCCGCAGTAGGTTGCCATTGCTTTCTGCAGTAGACTGGTTGCCAGCCAAGGCTATAGAACCCAATCTGTCCTGTTTTTTAACCCATAACTGGTAGGAAGAGATGGATTAATACCTTTCCTAAGGGTATTTGCGCGTAAGTGAATGCAATGAATTCAACTGGAATTCGAACTCGGCTCTCCGATTTCTTGTTCCGAGCCGATATCCGCTGTTCTAGTAGAGCGCTTAAATTCATGTGGTTGGCGCACAAGCCCAAAAAATGAAGCCGGTGAATGCAGTTACCATAAAAATGTTTCTAGAAAAGACAAAGAGAAGCCATGTCACGATGGTGTGAAAGTGAGATGCCAGATCAGGGTCATTTACATTGCAGATCCTTCCTTGGATTTTGTCGAGAACCTCGAGATGGATAGCAAAATATCATTTTGAGTCATGTGTGAAAATATATCACGTGTTCAAACGCCACTTATTGAAAAATACTCCGAAATTGTGTTTAAATTGTATACAGACGTATACTCTTCGGTGTTTTGCTGACTTTAGGTGAAATGTCAATATTAAAATTGTTCTTTCTATCGCTGAAACTGACTTTTGAAAAACCGCTGATGTACCAATGTTAAAAAAATATTCCAAACGGTCACTACCGAAAAAGTTCAAGAATCAATTCCCAGTTCAGCCAATAAGAAATGTTCGATGTTTTACACAGTCCAGTGAATGTCCGTTCATGTGAATAAAATGTCAAAACAAATACGGCGTGTATATCTTCGTCTGCAGTGAATTCTGATGTGGAATAGGCGAGTTGTAATTCTCAAGTCACAGTCGGCTGTGATGGGATTTGAACAAGACTGTACCTAACTATGGTCTTGCCTGAGAACGTTTGCTTGAACGTGTCCGTGTTTGCTATTTCTGATAATAATAATAATAATAATAATAATAATAATAATAATAATAATAATAATTAGTATTATAACAATAATTCTAATGTGCGAACCATAGAAATATCACATCACAGCTCAAGACTAAGCCGTCTATTGTCTGTTTAGTTGGTTTTATTTTCATTGTTCGCGAACTCATTCTTCTTCTTCTATGTGTCCTGTCCCTTTAGGACGTAGGCGATCATATATTTGCACATCTCCCTATTCCTGGTGGCTCTTAGCACGCCTTCTTAAAAAAAAATTAAATTAAAAAAAAAGAGATTTAACATGGGAATAGAAAAAATTAGAAAAAGAAATCTTTTGTCAGGCGACGTACGAACAATTTTTACTTACTTGCTTACGCTGTAAATAAATAGGATTTAAAATGCATCTGTTACTCTTTTATATAGAATTACAAATTCCGGGGATCCAATTCAACACCAAATTTATTCAAACAAATTTACATAATGTCTTGCAATATATTTCCTCAAAGTAAAAAGGTGTAACAGATATTAATTATTATTATTGTTATTTGATAAATGAAAATGAAATGATATATTTTTGTTTGAAACCAGCCTACAATTTTGGAATAAGTTATTTCCCTTATTATCGGCTGTATTAATACTTATATTAATTAATTTAAATTGTCCTGTTGTTAATAAAGAGACAATATTTTAAAATCTCAATATTAAATTTTGAGACATATAGTAACTTGTTTTACTTATAGAAAAACATTTCAGATGCTCTTTCTACTTTTATATATTTTGCACAATTAAATACGCAAAATGTAAAGAAAATTTAATGTTGTAAACCTTATGGTTTAAATACTTTAAAAGACTTTATTTAGGCTAAAGTCAAAGCCTTTGAATACAAGTTATTAAAACTGTAATTTTAATTTGAAGAAATTACATATTAGAGCAGTTAATATGTAAATTATAAGTGAAGCTTTAAATAAAACGCTTAGTTTTAAATTACTTCAAAAAATAGTAGCAATTTCACTACTTAAATTTTACCGGAAAAATCGGAAAACGTAATTTATTTTGTTACGCACAGTTTTTTTCTCACAGTTAACATAAAAGGCAGAGGTTAGTAATATCTACCTCAAAAATATAATTTGCTAAATATTGCAATTTAGAAAATAAAGATTTCACTTATAGTGAAAAAAGAATCTGAAACATCCATCAACTGGAATCGTTAGAAAATTCTTGTAAAATAGAAGGAATTGGATTATCTTACAGATACCAGAATTTTCCTCCAAATATCTAAGTTGCTAAGTTTACAACTTAGAAAATAAATAACGATTTCACTTATAGTGAAAGCGGAGAAAATCTGACACTTCCAAACGTTGGAAACGATCAAGAGATTCTGATTAAAATTGTTTTTTTAATTTACCAAGAAAACTCTACCAGACGATAATTATTATATTCGCGCCAAGACACCAGGTGTTTCCTTGCGTTCTTTGCCATATAAGTATCAAGAGAACACCCTTCCAAATACGTATCAAGGTAACGCCCATTTTCCCAAATAGGGAATATTCCAAATATGGTAGTTTACAATAATACTGAACGCGCTCTGTGGTTTATTTTTAAAAATAAGGAATTTTTAGGATAAATCCTTATAATTTAATAAATTTCAACGTAAAAGATATTTAACAATAAAATATTAAAAAAATATTATTATTATTATTTGGTTGAAATATAAAAAATAATTCTTACACTTCTTGTGTTACACAATGCAACCCTCGTTCCATCATTCACCTGATTAGGTCCTTCAAATGTGTTATCCACTGCTTTCCCCTGTCTCTTTTTTCCTCTAACCGGTCTGTTAGTATCAGGTTCTCCAAGCCCTCTTTCCTCATTGCATGTCCCAGGAACTTCAGCTGTCTTTTCCTGATGCTAAGTTTTAATTCCTTTTAGTTTCCATCATTTCCAAAACCTCATCATTGCTCACATGCTCAATCCATGATATTCGCAGAATCCTTCTGTAGAACCACATTTCAGTTGCTTCAAGTTTTTCCTTCTTCTTTGATGATATTGTCCAGCATTCACTGCCATATTGAAGAACGGACAACACATAGCATTCCAGTACTCTCTTCTTTGTTTCTAACGAAATTGTCCTGTTTCTTAATAATTTACTCAGCTTCTGGAATGCATCCTTGTGCTTTTAGATTTCAGGAATATAAATGTGTAGAAACTGCCGTGAACGCAAAGTGAGAGGTCAGTTTATATATTGAGTGTAATATGGAATTGATCCCCCACTTTATAATCAGCATCCTTCTATAGAATCCCATTTCAGTTGCTTCAAGTATTTCCTTCATCTTTGATGATATTGTCCAGCATTTACTGCCATATTTAAGAACGGACAACACATAGCAATCCAGGACTCTCTTCTTTGTTTCTAGGGAAATTGTCCTGTTTCTTAATACTTTACTCACCTTCTGGAATGCATCCCTGTGCTTTTGGATCTCAGGAATATAAATGTATAGAAACTGCTGCGGCCACAAAATGAGGAGTCAATTTATATATTAATTGTAATATGGAACTGATCCCCCACTTTATATCCAGTATGCTTCTGTAGAACTACAATGCAGTTGCTTCGAGTCTTTCCTTCATGATATGATATTGTCCAGCATTCACTGCCATATTGAAGAATTGACATCACATAGCAATCCAGTACTCTCTTCCTTGTTTCTAACGAAATTGTCCTGTTTCTTAATACTCTTCTCAGCTGCTGGAATGCATCCTTGTACTTTTGGATCTCAGGAATATAAAGGTGTAGAAACTGCCGTGAACGCAAAGTGAGGGATCAGTTTATATATTGATTGTAATATGGAATTGATCCCCCACTTTATCTCCAGCATTCTCCTGTAGAACCACATTTCAGTTGCTTCAAATTTTCCTTAATCTTTGATGATATTGTCCAGCATTCACTGCCACGTTGAAGAACTGACATCACATAGCAATCCATACTCTCTTCTTTGTTTTCTAGCGAAATTGTCCTGTTTCTTAATACTTTACTCAACTTCTGGAATGCTTCCTTCGCCATGCCAATTCGCATTCGGATCTCTGTGTCGAACTTTCCGTCTTCTGTTATAACACTTCCCAGATATTTAAATTTTTGTCCCTGCTTGATTTTAGTATCCCCGACTTGTATCTGGCATTACGACGGAGAAGATTCCATTGCTCGTATAAAATCGAAGAGATCTTGTGACAAGAAGATATTTTAAAGAATATACAACAAGTGCAATATAATGATCTGCGTTGTGGTGCAGGCTGTGCGTTGTAGTGCAATGGATATCGACTCGTAGCGACAAATCGGGTGCCAATTTCGAATTCCAAATGAATTCCTCGCATTCACTTACGCACAAATACTCTTGTGAAAGGTATTAATCCGTCTATTCCCTCCAGTTATGGGTCAAATAATAGGACAGATTGGGTTCTATTGCCTTGGCTGACAACTAGTCTACCGCAGAAAGCAATAGTTAATATAAAAGTTGGAATCATGATTATGGCTTCTACTGGTCATAAAGTGGGGGATCGGTTTTCTATTGTCATGGAGTAATAAACTGATCCCCCACAAATTACTACTAAGTAATATAATACAACTCTAGCTATGAGTAAACAAAACAGGACAGATTGGGATCTATAGCCTTGGTCGGCAACCAGTACTGCTATTTACCAATAGCTTAGGAAAGAAGAGACAGATTCGTAGCTTTTACAAGAGTATTAGCACATAATGTAATAAACCTGACTGGAATTCGAACTCGGCTCTACATTTCCTCAATCTGAGACGCTATCCATTATTCCACCGTACTTTCAAGTAATCTGATATCTTCGTAATAGTTAAAAGGCGAGTAGGTGAGTGGTTATCAACTTAGGATTCAAATAATTATTTTGATGTTAAAGAAAAAGGATGCTCTTGCGCACCGAAAAAAGTATGAAGACGAATAATTGAAGAATTACTTCATGAAAACTTGTAAGAGGCGCAATATGAGCTTGAAAAATCATTAGGAGTTGATCTCACAACAGTTTCGAAACGTTTGAAGACATTGGGAATGATTCAAAAGTAAGGACATTGGTTGTCATACGGGTTGAAGCCGTGAGAGGTCGAACAGCGTCCTGGCACGTGTGAACAGCAGCTTCAACTGAAGAAAAGAAAAAGTATTTCACATCGTATAAAATTTCACGAGAAACAAAGAAAAAATTTGTTAATTATGCGAAGGCATTCGACAAGATACGACACAAAGAATTGATGGAGATGCTAGGCAGCCTCGACATTTTTGAGAAAGACATCAGAGTAATCAAGAATCTCTACTGGCCGCAAACGGCCTTCATACGGACAGGTAACAATTTTAGCAAATTTACAAAGATAGAAAGAAGCGTAAGACAAGGATGTGTCTTTTCACAGGATATGTTCAAACTGTAGAGCGAGAATATTTTGGAGGACCCTAGATGACACGCCAGGATTTGTTATTGGAGGTCACAACTTGAACAATATAAGGTATGCAGATGATACAATACTGATTGCAAACACGGAAAGGAAATTACAAGACATCCTACAGAATGTATCGATGGAGAGTGACAAAAAAGGACCACAAATAAACTTTAAGAAAACTGAATGCATGGTGATCAGCAAAATGTGCAACTCAAAATGCCAAATACAGGTTGGGGATACCAGAATCAAGCAAGTACAAAAATTTTAATACCTAGGAAGTGTTCTAACAGGAGATGGAAAGTGCAAAACAGACATCCGAAGGCGAATTGGCATGTCAAAGAACGCGTTCTAGAAGCTGAGTAAAGTACTAAGACACAGGAAAATTTCACTAGAAACAAAGAAAAGAGTGCCGGATTGCTATGTGATGACGGTTCTTCAATACGGCAGTGAATGCTGGACAATATCACCAAAAATGAGGACAAAACTTGAAGCAGCGGAAATGTGGTTCTACAGAAGGATGCTGCGGATATCGTGGACTGAGCATGCAAGCAACGATGAGGTGTTGGAAAGAATAGCAACAAAAAGGAAATAGATACTGAGCATCAGGAAGAGACAACTGAAGTTCCTGGGACATGCAGTAAGGAGGGAGAGCTTGGAGAACCTGATACTGACTCGTCAGATAGAAGGAAAAATAAACAGAGGAAGGCAGCGGATAACATATTTGCAGGGCCTGATCAGGTGGATGACGGAACGGGGGTTGCGAGGTGTTACTGGGGAAAACATACTAAGAGCCACAACGGATAGGAAGACGTGGAGAACCATGATCGCCTACGTCCTGAAGGGACAGGGCACATAGAAGATGATCGTGACCGGCGATGAAAAGTGAATATACTATGATAAGCGTTAGCGTAGATGATTAAGTGGCAAGTTCAACTAGGCATAAATATCGGTGGAAAAGCCGAAAATACCTTGTTCAAAGCTTCTGCTCTGAATTTCGTGAGATCAGCTGGGTGTAACTCAAACCGACGAAAACCATCATCGACTTCAATTGCTGCGTTTGAGCCGGGCATTAAAGAAAAAACGGCCGGTATACGAGACACGACAAAACGAATTAGCAACATAACAACACGCAGTAGAAAACTGCTTGGGAAAGTTTAAATGGGAAGTGCTACCCAATCCGTTTATTCACCAGTTATTGGCCCGTTCTATTTTCACTTGGCACATGGCCTGGCTGAGCAGCTCTTTTATTCTTATGACAATGCCAAAAAATTCATGGTTAGCCTCAAAAGACGTGTTTTGGCATTTAAATGCAGCCACAAATATGGGAAATATGTAGTAGGTAGCGATGGACAATAATTTCAGTGACGTGTTTCTTACGAATGTTTGTAAATAAAACAATACTTTCCATGAAAAATCAGAGATAATTGTTCAACGTCATAATATATACACTCCCGATCAAAACTTTAAGACCACTTAAAAAACTTTAAAAAGAAACTTTTTTTTACAGATAGATTTTAAACTCCTCCCACTTAAGGTTACCAATACTACAATCTAAAAGGTTATGGAAACAAAAAGCTACATTCCAAACATTTTATTTAGAAATTTACATTTTTATAAAATGAGGCGATTTACACATGATCAAAATTATAAGACCAGAGACAAAAAATCTACGAAAGTGTACAAAAAGTGTATGAAAATATTCAACAACCAAATTTAATAATGAAGTCTACCTCCACTGCGTTTGATGACTTCAAAAATTATGTCGGGCATGCTAGAAATAAGCGTTTCCATTAAGGTGCGAGGGATGTTGCTCCAGCTTCTGAAGATGGCTTCACAAAGTTCATTTTTTGTTGAATATTGTTTGCCATTTCGATAAACATCTCTTGTCATCCATCCCCAAACATTTTCAATTGGGTTCAAGTCCGGTGAGCATGCAGGATGTCCCCAGAGATGGACCTCATTTTCTTGTAGAAAGGTCAAGGTCCGTCTTGCAGCATGGATTGCAGCATTATCCTGTTGGAATAACCATCCATCCCCACACAAACGATGGCTCTCCGTCATCAAAGATGCTTTTTGTAGCATGATAACACAACCAGCCGCTCTCTGACGACCCTGCATCACCTGGAACTCCATCGTCCCTCTGTAAGAAAAGGCACCCCATACCATTAGGGACCCTCCACCACTATGACGCAAGAGGCATGTTTTTGTTATACCAATATCGTTGGAAGCCATCAGGATCATCGAGATTGAATTTTTTCTCATCAGAAAACAGGACTTTCTTTCACTTCTCAACGTCTCATGTTTGGTATTCACGACCAAACTTTAAGCGGTCCAACTTGTGACGTGGAAGCAGCCGAGGAATTTTTTTACGCTTTTTATTTACCATGCCTTTTGTCTTAAGTGTCGTCTGATGGTTACGGGACTGCAATCAGCATCTGTGACTGCTTTAATTTGACTAGAAGAAAATCCCCCGTCTTTCATAACAACCCCTCTTATTCTCCTACTCAATTCAGAAGAATATTTTAGGGCCTACCAGAGTATTTTGCTTTTCCATAATTCTCACCCTTCTTTAGAAAGTTGCAAATCACAGTTTTACTGCGATTTACCTGAGCTGCGATCGCCCGCTGTGACAAATCTTGCTTATGGAATTCTAGAATTCGAGAACGCTCAACTTTGGTAAGTTTGCCTGCTTTAGGTATGGTAAAACCTTTACGCTGTGATTGCTAATCTCTAACTGAACTGAAAACATTGGAATTGCCATAGATCTAACAATTTATACCCCTGGTCTTATAATTTTGATCATATGTAAATCGCCTCATTTTATAAAAATGTAAATTTCTAAATAAAATGTTTGGAATGTAGCTTTTTGTTTCCATAACCTTTTAGATTGTAGTATTGGTAACCTTAAGTGGGAGGAGTTTAAAATCTATCCATAAAAAAAAGTTTCTTTTTAAAGATTTTTAAGTGGTCTTAAATTTTTGATATATAGATATATATATAAAGGAAAACTCAACACGTCATTTAAATTGGTTATAAATTATAATTCATTTCAATGAGCTTAATTAGCTCATTTCATCATACCGCACAATATTCCTTCCATTTGGTACAAAACATTTGCCGGAATAGGCATTTTCTTTAACTGAAGAGAAAGTTAAAAAAAATAAAGATAAAGATAAAAAATAAGAAAAAGGAAAAAAGAGAAAAAGGAAAAGAGAATCAGGCATTAGGGTCAGATCAGCTGGGGGCATTCAGACCAGTCGTGAAGATGAAGACCGCTAAAGAAACTTCTAAATTCCATGAATTCGTGTTTATGTGTAACCCATAAATTAACCTACCCATGTACACTAACTTATATCCATATACACATATGCGTACATTCCCACATATACTTACAAATGTGACTGTTTATGCTTATACATACTTACCGACCTACACTTTGTCATGTCAACATACGGATCTTGCGTTCATGTACTAACATATATACATTTCCGCGCGTATAAATATATATATATATATATATATAATAATTATTATGTTAGTAATTCTAACACATACTCCTAAATTACCCATATATTTTCATACTTAACATACATACTTAACAGACATCCTTACATCCATACGTATATATGCTCATAAATGTGTTCTTCATACGTACATTTATCTCTTTATATCCACATACAATTATTGTGTTCACACACTCGCAATTCTATGAGGAGCGGATTCAAGCATACATGTATACACATCCATATATATATATATATATATATATAAGTATAATAGCCACTTTTTATATACCTCTATACATAAAGATAATGTACGCCTGTGTACACTTAACTCTCAAACGAGGTGGTATATTTTCTTTTCATACGTCTTAACAAATATTATATATATATATATATATATATATATATATATATATATATATATGCAGACATGCCTCATTCCGATTATTGATACTAACCTGTACACATATGGGTAGAATGATCAGTACATGAGGATATAATCAGTTCAAGAATGCACAACTGACTGCATCTAAAATTAACATAACCCACATATAATCAGGTGTTCTCACATGATGGGAAAACGTATACACAATTAGTTCCATTCTTATAAATGAAAAACACTTATACTTATACCCTTATACACACAATAATACACACAATAATATATGTAAATATGCACAAAATTCTATAGAAGCATGAACAAAATTAGGTGCACCTATAAATATGAGAAACGTATCTCACCTTACACTTAGGTGTCCCATTATACACGTGAAATATTTATATCGAAGTCATTATCGTGAAACCATTTACAATTACATCGTTCATGATAGGATATATTTTTAAAACTTCGTACACCAATAATATAAAGTCCTTGTGTACTTAGATTGGCATGTCAACCTATTGTATGGCAGGTCGTTATCCTCACTTCTATGGTCTGTAAATCCTCTAACGATGGATTCACACAAATGTGAGAGAGCTGGAAAGTGTGTTGGAACGGGGAGATTCTAAGATTTTGTGTTAGACAGTTGAAATTTATTTTTATGGCGACATTTGAAAATTATTTCATTTCTTTAATAATTGGCTAGATTCTCTGAATTTGATAATTCTAATATTTTCATCTAAGCATAAATTGCATCTGCTTCTAAAGCTATTAAGGTTTTGAGATTACCCTATGATCTTCCATTGGATAACATTCATTGACCTCTCTGTATTAATATAACATTTAATATTTTATATTAAGTTAATCTTGTTGGATTATCTTCACCGTTTACGGACTGGATATCTATACCCCTATATATATATATATATATATATATATATTGTTAAATATAAGAGACAATGAATGTATATTGTTTAATCATTGTAATATAACAATCTGGCCCCACCCGAGGAAGGCTGATGCAAGCGAGGGTGTTTCCGGTCGTTGAAAGGAACGGATGTCGTTTGACCTTATTTCCGGCAGCAGCGGAAATAACTACAGAGGCAAACAGAACAGGTGTCTCTGAGAATTACGTGGGCGTGCGTGGGCGAGGCAAAACCGGAAGAAAAAGTCCCGGTTCTGGAAGATTATAAAAAGACCTCGGCACACGGATTCGCCAGTAGTAGTAGAAGTAGAGGAGCAACAGAGATCGGCCGGTGAAGAGAGACACAACAGATAAGACTACACTCCCGTCAACCCATTAGAAGCGCGCTCTCTCAATTCTCTGTTCCCTATTCTACACGGTTCATCGTCATTAATAGAAATACAACTTCATATTTTTATATATATGCGTGTTTGTTGTTTGTCGATATATAACATCATGAGCTGTTCTAAGCATCGTATTTTGGCTTTCATTTCAGGTGAAAATAAAGACAAAACTCTCCAACATTTGGATATTTTTATTATGTTGGTTCTAAGCTTTCGGCTCACATGAGCCATCATCAGAAAGGTTACAAAAATGTTAATATAACAACATCCACCATCAAAGATGATTTTTTTATGTTGTGTTGACATACAACTTTGCTAAGTTACCAAGTAGCAGTTAGCAAGTAGCAGACGCAGTTCGTAAATGTGTAATGTGGTTCTATGACGTCACACCGTGTGAGAGCTCGGAATGTTAGCAGAACCATATATTTAAATGCAATGTAATGTGTTATGACCAGACTGAAATGTTATTTTATTTCGTGTGGGTTGTTTTGATTTAATGTAGATGGCCTCCAATATCTGAAGTTTATTTTTACTGTGTGTACGAGTAAGTATTATTGTGTTGTTGACTAAAATCTGTATAATATTACCTACATGGCTATATATATATATATATATATATATATATGTGTGTGTGTGTGTGTGTGCGCGCGCGCCCGTGATTTTTGTGTGTGTGCGTGGCTTTTGTGTGCGTGCGTCCGTGTGTGTGTGCAGGGAAGAAAATTATGTGCAACTAAATATAATTTTCTTGCCTGCACATACACACGCACGCACACACACACACACACACACACACACGCCAATACAGGAATAGGATTAGTTTAGATGTCTAAAGAAGTCCACTCGAAAAACGAAACGTATAATATATATATATATATATATATATATATATATATATACAGGTTACATTATTTTATATTAATAGGCAAGGTGTCCAGTTACAGAGATATAAAGTTCAGATACAAAAAATGAGTACATAAACATCAAGACTCCCATGAGGTGCCTTAAATTCTATGTAACAAATAATGTATTAAAACTATTTCTAAAAACTTTGAGAGTACATTTTCTATATAATGACCGATCTAATTGATTGATGTGCTTTTGAAGCATTTTTTTTATTAACAAACGATATAGGCTGAATTTAAACTATATAAGATAATGAATTACCCGCTTTAATATAGACTAAATTAAAGTTATATAGTTTTCTTTAAAGATGACTCTTGTCTAACGCAATATTCGAAATGATTATTATCGAGGAATGCCTTGAAAATGTTTAATGCAGGACAAACAATTCCTGTCTGACCATTCTAATTAAATCTCAAATCAAACAGAAAAAATTGCATATGTTTATTTCCTGTATTTTCTTTATTTTCTTTAAGCAAACGGGGTTACGTCTTTTGTCCATTTTCCGTTTTAATAAATGTCGAAATCGATGAATATTCATATCATCTACAGACAAATATTATCTCAATGAAATATGAATTAATTCAAATCACGAACACGAAAGCTGATACTTAAGGATTAATAAAATGTCTGTGTTTGGAAGTTAGTTCTTGGTGTAATCTCTCTATAATATAGTCGTTTTTTTGCCACTCTTTAGGTGACCATGATTTTCACAAAATTAATAAGAATTTTCGACACCAGTTCTACACTTAGCAATATAGAGAAGGAATTTATTTCTACCATTTATTTAAACTAGCAGAACCCGTGGAATTTCCACGGAAGGATAATTATGATTTCCTAGAAAAATTTTATTTTGTCATACTACAAATGATAGTAACATCTTCAAACATAAATGTATTCGATAATAAAATAACGATAACACAGAGTGTAATTTTATTAAAATATTTAAAAAGTAATGTCTATAGAAGCTACTTTACTGTAATCTTATATTACTAGCGGAACCCATGGAATTTCCACGGAAGGATAATTATGATTTCCTGGAAAAATTTTACTTTGTCATACTACAAATGATAGTAACGTCTTCAAACATAAAGGTATTGAATAATAAAATAACGACAACACAGTGTAATTTTATTAAAATATCTATAAAAGTAATGTCCATAGAAGCCACTTTACTGTAATCTGATATTATATTAAGCGGCGTACGCACAGACCATAACCAGATACTGTACGCTATTTTGTGAAAGATTTTGAAAGAGAATTTTTTTTTACCGGAGAATCATGGCTTCTGTGTCCATTGTAAACAGAAAAAACAACTGAGTAATGTCCAAAGGTGTAGAGACCAGAAATGTTGTTATTAGGTCGCGGGATGCGACAACAAACTTACCTATTTTTACAGTACACACGCATATACACACAAACAATTATTGCTACAACCACCAGCTTAAGCTGATACTGCTACGGTAATGCTATAGGTTTTCTCCTCCTACTCTCATTCTTTACTACCCTTTCGTTTGGCAAAGGTAAGAGAAAGGCTGAGGAGAGTAGCGTTCATAAAAATGATAGAGGGGAAGGACAAGCTCGTGTAGAGAGTAAGTGCTTTATGTTTCTTCAGTGGTGTAACGGACGGAGGAACTAAGTAACTAACTAAATAACTATGTAACTAACTAACTAAGGAAGGAACAAGTAGAATTATTATATGGTCTTTCGTAATTATTATATGGTCTTTCGCAATTTTAATTTTAATTTGCTCTTTCATACTTACAATAAATCTGGTATCAGTGGAATTAAGATTAAAATCACGTATTAACTGTAAATTCGTTAAAAGAACAGACATTCTCCTCCTCTTCTTCTTCTTCTTCTTCTTCTTCTTCTTCTTCTTCTATGTGCCTAGTTCTTTCAGGACGTAGGCGATCATAGTTTTCAACGTCTTCCTATCCCTGGTGGCTCTTAGCACGCTTTATCTTGCTGCATTACGCAACCCATGTTCTGTCATCCACCTGCTCAGGCCCTTCAAATATGTTATCCGCTGCCTTCCCTCTGTATCTTTTTCCCTCTATCTGGCCTGCTAGTGTGAAGTTCTCCAAGCACACTTTCCTCAATGCATGTCCAAGAAACTTTAGTTGTTTCTTTCTGATGAGCATTATTAAATTCCTTTTCGTTTCCACCCTTTCCAAAACCACATTATTGCTCACATGCTCAATCTATGATGTCCGCGGCATCCTTCTGTAGAACCACATATCAAGTTTTCCCTTCATCTTTCATGATATTGTCTAGCATTCATTGTCATACTGAAGAACTGATATCACATAGCAATCTATTACTCTCATCTTTATTTCTAGAGAAATTTTCCTGTCTCTTAATATTCTACTCAGCTTCTGGACCGCCTTCGGATCTTTGTACCGCATTTTCCGTCTTCTGTTAGAACACTTCCAAGGTATTTAAATTTTTGTTACCTGCTTGATTTTAACATCCCTTTTCTGCATTTTGGGCTACTCTTTTTCTGATGATTATGCATTCGGCTTTCTTGCAGTTCTTTCTTGTCACTCTCTTCAGCCCTCTTCTGTAGGAGGTCCTGTAGTTTCCTTTCCGTGTTTGCTATCAGCACTGAATCATCTGCGTACCTTATGTTGTTCAAATTGTGGCCTCCGATGACAAATCCTGGTATAACATCGAGGGTCTTCAGAAGGTATTCTAAAAATTCAGTGCTAATTGTAAGCTGTCCATACGGAGAGTCTTTAAGATTCAGCAATGTTATTGGTTCGGATTTAGCATATTGGCTTCAGTCACTTTCTCACTGCTGTACAGTTGTTTTCCTGTGCCTCTTCTATAAATACTTTCATGGTAATTGTTTAGGTGAGCTTTTCGCTACCTAGACTTTATGAATTTGAGAGCACATTGTTAGTCTGTCGTCGATATTTCATCATTTTGCAGTTGAGTTGTCAAGATATAAACGTAAATCTTACACTAATAGTTTATTTTCTCATAGTTATCGCTTGTTGAACTCGTTTCAGGCTCCATGTTTTTCAGCCAAATTCAATCTTCAAAAATTTAAATGCAGTATCAATCTCTATCTGCTATTATCCTAATTGCTTTTCTTTTTTTCTAGCAATGTTTCTCTTTCTAGCTGCGCCTTGCCCAATAACCCATTCTTCCTCAATTGTTTTATCATTTTTTTTGTGGGGGTGAACTCTATGAGCAAGGCAATGCTTCTAAAATCTGAAATTTATCTTACAAAAATTAATGCCAACATCCCAAAAATGAGACGTTCGGTATTAACAGGATAATCCTCAAAAGCAAAGTCAAAGGATTTTGCAATGTCAATTCCCATCTCTTATCCACTTGACTCCAGTTCTTTCTAAATCGCTCCGTATATCTTTTCCTTTCTCACTACATTCACAACTGTCATTACACCAGTATTCCCATCCTTCTCTTGCTCCTTTCTCTCACACCTCCTGTAACTGGTTCGTCATTTTCTTTACTCTCCTCCTATCTAATCTTTTAATCTTATGTAGCCCCCTGCGCATCAGTGGCATTACCGCCTTGCTTGGCGTGAAACGATTAAAAAAAAAGAGAATACAGCCAGATTAGATAAAATCAAGGAAATGAAGTCAGTTTCGGCTCCAATCACTGTTCATTGGAATAACCTCACACTCTCGCCGCCTTATTAGGGATAACAAAAAAAGCGATGCGAGTAATGCCGCGATAGTTAAGTTATTTAGTAAAACCTAGAGTTTGAGTTTGATGATTTGGTGTACTATAAAAACCACTATGAGAAAATGAAGATGGGACATGCACTGGCGGTAATAATTATGGTACTAAAAATTGGCCCAGTTCTTTATAGAATTAAAGGTCAGTTAACCGACTTGGTGAGCCGAGTTCGAATTCCAGCTGAATTCACTGCATTCACTTACGCGCAAATACCTTGGGAAAGGTATTAATCTGTCTCTTCCTTCCGGTTATGGGTTAAATAACAGGATAGATTGGGTTCTATAGCCTTGGTCGGCAACCAGTCTACCGCAGAAAGCAATGGCAACTTACTTCGGGATAATTTTCTGTCCAGTCAGTCATGTCTCTTTCGAGACATGATCGCCCAAGCGTGTTTCACGTATCTCACTTAACTGACTGAACCTACTTGGTAATTAAGACGCAAGCCGAGCATCTTTAGGCGGCGTCAATTAAACAATGATAAATTTTCCCTACAGAATGGCCGTTACGGAAAATAGTATGGGTTGCTTTAGTAAAATCCAGCGATTCTAACAGGGAATAACAATAGCTCTAACAATATTGATAATATTGATAATAATGGTGTACATCAAAATAAACAACACTATTAACTTATACTATTGCAATCAAATACATAATAATTACAAACAAGATGAAAAAACTCTCAAAAACATAATACGTAACCTCTCTGAAAATGGCTTATGTGAGCCGAAACTTAAAACCAACTTAATAAAAAATATCCAAATGTTGAGGAATTTTGTCTTTATTTTCAAATGAAATTAAAGCCAAAATACGATTTTTAAAACGGCTCATAATTAAACATAATAGAGTCTTATATGTCTCTTATATTTAACAGCTTATGTTTAGAAATTTATCTGTTGCCTCGATACACTCTCTCTCTATATATATATAACGTGTGGAATTTATGCCTCCTTTCTGGCATAAAAAGTTCATATCCTGTTTGCAATGTGTTAATTAACGAAACATAATTTTAACAAGTATATATATATTTTTCAACACGGTGAATGTCGGAGGGGAAAGAATCATATTGTTAATGAATACTAAAAAGCTAAATAATTGCCATTTCTTGATGGGTTTGTTTTACGCCTTAATAATTTCTCTGTTCACGTGTTTATGCAGAGATTGAACTTAAAAACAATTTGTCCATTTCAGACATCTTTATCCCTCTATTTTAATCTTTGAATCGACTATAGCAAAGTTAAATGCAACTTTCCGAGTGGTTTAAAGAATTTTCTACGATCTATTTTGTGCACATTTCAAAAACAAATCTTTGCAAAATTTAATGTACTTATGTTTTTCTTTCACGTGTCAGTCAGTTAAGTGCCATACGTCATACACGCTTGGGTGATCATGTCTCGAAAGAGACATGACTGGCTGGGCAGGAGATTATCCCGCAGTAGGTTGCCATTGCTTTCTGCGGTAGACTGTTTGCCGACCAAGGGTATAGAAATCAATCTGTTCTGTTATTTAACTCATAACTGGAGGGAAGAGACGGATTAATACTTTTCCCAAGAGTATTTGTGCGTAAGTGAATGCAAGGAATTCAACTGGAATTCGAACTCGGCTCCCTGATTTCTCGAAATTCTTTGGTCGAGATCAAGCAACGTGATCACATGACAACCGCTGGTGACATCATTCCTGAGAGTGACCCAAGCGCTAGTCATACTTTTGCAGCTAAGAGCCACACAGGAAGAAGTGCGTTCCCTTCCCTCTAACAATGGGCTCGCCATTAACCCTCTTATTGACTAACTTATGCATTGATTCAGTCAGTCAGTTACGTGCCATACGTAATACACGCTTTAGGCGATCATGTCCCGAAAGCGACATGATTGACTGGGCAGAAGATTACCCTGCACTAGATTGCCATTGCTTTCTGCAGTAGACTGGTTGCCAGCCAAGGCTATAGAACCCAATCTGTCCTGTTATTTGACTCATAGCTAGATGGAGAAGAGATGTATTATATTATTAAGTATTAATTAGTGGGGGATCAGTTTATTACTTCATAACAATATAAAACTGCTCCCTCACTTTATGTCCAGTTGAAGCCTTAATCTTAATGTTTTCAACTATTATTATATTCAGTCAATCAGTTAAGTGACATACGTGATACACGCTTTGTGCGATCATGTCTGGAAAGAGACATGACTGACTGGGCAGAAGAATGCCATTGCTTTCTGCTAATTGCCAGCCAAGAACCTAATCTGTTCTATTATTTAACCCATGACTGGAAGGAAGAAACGGATTAATACTTTTTCCAAGGGTATTTGTGCGTAAGTGAATGCAACGAATTCAACTTGAATTCGAACTCGGCACCCCGATTTGTCGATATCCAGTGCACCACAACGCACATCCGTTCACTGATTACTTCGAAAATTAGAATTAACAGCACTCAACCGACTCTATGAATGAGATACGTTGATGACCCCTTCATACTCAGGCCACACCAAGAAGAGTTTCAGACACTTCTAGAGCATGTGAACTCAATAAGATATTCGATACAGTTTAGAACGGAAATATAGAACAACAAAAATTTAGCCTTCCTGGATGTACTAATATTTCTAACAGAGAATGGGTTCAAGATACCATTATATCGCAATCCAACATTCACTGGATAATACTTCAACTTTAATTCCCACTACCCATACAATGTAAAGAAAAGGATCGTCCCTTGCTTGCAACATCGAGAAAAAGCAGTAAGCTGCATCGCATATGAAATGAAAATGATATACCCCAGTGATCGAAATAAAAGGTTCGGTTCGGAATTCTTAGCACATGAAAAAGGCGGGCAATGCAAATGCCGAAAGGTCGTAGATATGGCAATAATGATGAGGACAACAATCCGAATAATGTAAATAATGTCAATCGGTATTTCCATTCATTAGAAAACATTGATTCACAATAATTGGCAAAAAATAATTTTCAGCCAGCATATAATATTCATTCAAAATACCGGTTTCCATTTGACATTAATGCAGGTATCTCCACTCATTTTTTCTATACCTAAATTTAATTTGAAATTTTAAAAGTAAATAAGTTATCTTCAAGCTTTAGAATTAGCTTTAATTGAAAGCCAAGCGATTAAATTCAGTAATTTTAGTAATCAAAATACTCCGGTGTATTTTAAACCGAAATTATAATGATCAGAGTCAAAAATTTTCTAAATTAATAAAAAGTTTTAAAATTTCAAATTTTCTACCATTTTTCAGTGATTGGAAACAGAAGTCAATTCTCGGTTTTAAAAAATCTTACAAAAATAAAATACACCTCGCTGACACATTATTTTTTTAAATTACCGAATTTAAACTTACTTTAAGTTGACTTGAAACAAAATTACTTGCTTACTGCTTGAAAAATGTTTCAAAAAGCATTTCTCAATTACGGTAACCTTGTTATCACAGCTGTCAACACCTTATTAGCACCTTAACAACAGCCGAAAACTGATGATTTACAGTATCCGGTCGAAAGTATGGAAGACGAATTTGGTATAAATCTTATTCAGACAAAGTGAGTTACGTAAAAATTACGTAAATAGTCGTAACATCTTCTACAACGCTAACACAAATCAAAACAAAATTTTCTACCAAAATTTCGAACATGGTAAAAAGGATTAAAAATCCTTATAAAATAAATAAAAATTGCTTTGATCTTTTCTCTTAATAATATTATAAACATTTTTATGGAAAATTTTCGTTTTATTAAGTTTTGGACCTTTTTAATTCATACTATGTTGTTTTTTTGTGATGTAATGGAGATATCGACATTAATTTCAATATTATCATTCATCTCAAAATCGTGATGTGAAATACCGTCTTTCGTTTGGTTCGAACGACCATATTTTAATACAGCACTAAATCTCGATTCAAAATCCCTTTTTTTTTATTTGGCGCAATGACAATATTTACGTTCAGCACTATATTTTTTTCAAAATACTGGTTTCCATGTGACCATAATTAACATAATTTCTTTGAGCTTTAAATCTCAATTCAGAATACTGATTTCCGTTTGGCACCAATGATCCTGTTTTCATATAGCACTAAATTTAAAATACTGGATATTCTTGTCTCCAATGACCATATTTTCATTGAGCTCTAGACCTCGATTCAAAATACCGGCTTCTGTTTGGCACCAACGAACATATTTTTATTCAATACAAAACCTCAATTCAAAATACTAATTTTCTCTCAGCACCTACGAACTTATTTCCATACAACACTAAATCTCGATTCAAAATACGGATTTCCGTTTGGTAACAATGGCCATTTTCAGCACTAAATGTCGATTCAAATTATTGGCTTCTTATTGACACCGATGACCATATTTTTTATTCAGTACTAAATCTCGATACAAGCTACTGATTATCTATTTGCATCAATGATCATATTTTGTTCCAGTACAAAACTCGATTGAAAATATTGATTTTTTTACCGACATTTTTATTTGGAATGCTCTTTTTAATGCACCTAGTATCTGTAACTGTCGAATTGTCGCCATATAATCATTTTAATTATATTTAATATTTTTCTTAAATTTTAAGCAAACTACTATGTGATTTTTCCTTAAGCCTAAAGTAACAGAATATCTGTTCCAATATATGTGTTCGGGCTTATATAAAATGAAAGAATACTTACGATGATTTTCAAGGTGGATTTTCAATATTTAGAAGAGCAGGCTTTTAAATATCTGTTGCAGTATTCCTTTTGTAGAAGTGAAACGTGTGGATAAAAATCAGTCAGTCAGTTAAATGCCATACGTGATACACGCTTAGGCAATCATGTCTCGAAAAAGACAAAATTGACTGGGCAGAAGATTATCCCGCAGTAGGTTGCCATTGCTTTCTCCGGTAGACTGGTTGCCAGCCAAGGCGATGGAACCCATTCTGTCCTGTTATTTAACCCATAACTAGAGGGGGAAGTGATGTATTATATTATTAAGTAGTAATTAGTGGGGGATCAGTTTATTACTTCTTAACAATATAAAACAGATCCCTCATTTTATGTCCAGTACAGGCCTTATTCATGGTTCAAACTATTATATTCAGTTATTTGCTTAATTGACATACGTGATACACGCTTGACAATCATGTCTAGAAAGAGACATGACTGACTGGGCAGAAGATTATCCCGCAGTAGGTTGCCATTGCTTTCTCCGGTAGAGTGGAACGCAATCTGCTCTATTATTTAACCCAGAACTGAAGGGAAGAAACGGATTAATACCTTTCTCAAGGGTATATGTGCGTAAGTGAATGCGAGAAATTTAACTGGAATTCGAACTAGGCTCCCCGATTTGTCAGTCCGATTTTTTTAAAAATTACACTAATTTAGTAAAAAAAAAATTGACTAAATTTTCTCAGGACAGTTTTGAATTCAAAACCACGAATAAATCAATGGGAAACCACTATTCCATTATATTTCCAGGGAACAATCTTGACAATTGGCATTTTTCAGCATTAAGAGAGAAGGCCCAGGAAACCCATAGTAGCCTACGCCCTCAAAGGAGATGGCTTTTAAAGAGAATGGGAGCTTAGGAAGGCAAGAGGCTAAAAAGAGTGTTCAAGTGGGACGCACTTATTATTTACTCAGCTTAGCTTGCTTTTAGTCCGGAAAGGACACACAAAAGAGAGAGAGAGAGAGAGAGAGAGAGAGAGAGAGAGAGAGAGAGAGAATAAAGAGAAAATAGTAAGTCCTTGTTCCAGCATGTCTCAACGTCAGTCAAGCCATAATCAAACAATAAAAGTCGCGAATCATGCCGATGGATAAAAATACGGGATTAGTTACTGCTTTGTGTGACTCGGCGATTGGTAGAAATTCCAAGTCTCCCGCATAAAATAGAAAGAGGATAGAGAAGGTTGATCAACATGGCTGCTGCTGCAATAAACTCTGTCAAAGCTGACTGTTACCACCCGCTTGAATAAATCCCTCAGCTAACAAAATATTGATATTACCAGTTGTTCAGTTAAACCATGATATCATTGAAAGGATAAAAAAAACAAACGCTTTAAGGTTCCATTCAACTAAATAAATAAAAATAATAAAAATATGAAAATTAAATTTAGGAAAAAGGTAGATGCCAAAATGTACATGGTGGGCTTAGTACGTAATATAACAAAGGCAAAATTAATTATTAGAAAAATTATCAGTTAATACATATCTGCTTTTGAGAAGTCTTAGGCAAATATTAAATTGGCACGACTCGAGGATAGAAAGGGCATATGTTGGGGTAAATTAAATTCCGCCTTAAGTCAAATAACAGGACAGATTGGGTTCTATAGCCTTGGCTGGCAACCAGTCTACTGCAGAAAGTAATGGCAATCTATTGCAGGGTAATCTTCTGCCCAGTCAGTCATGTCTCTTTCCAGACATGATCGCACAAAGCGTGTATCACGTATGTCACTTAACTGATTGACTGAATATAATAATAGTTGAAAACATTAAGATTAAGGCTTCTACTGGACATAAAGTGAGGGATCAGTTTTATATTGTTATGAAGTAATAAACTGATCCCCCACTAATTACTACTTAATAATATAATACATCTCTTCTCCATCTAGCTATGAGTCAAATAACAGGACAGATTGGATTCTAGAGCCTTGGCTGGCAATCAGTCTACTGCAGAAAGCAATGGCAATCTAGTGCAGGGTAATCTTCTGCCCAGTCAGTCATGTCGCTTTCGGGACATGATCGCCTAAAGCGTGTATTACGTATGGCACTTAACTGACTGACTGAATCAATGTATAATTTAGTCAATAAGAAGGATAATGGCGAGCCCATTGCTAAGCTTTCATTCAAACGATATATGTTTAATCCCATTCCGAAGTATGCAGAATGTCAGCATCTCCATCAGGTTATCAAGTGGTATACTGGTACGTTCTACTCGGGATGAGTCCGAGGCCAGTCTGTCCCTGAATAACGATAGTGCCTCCATCGTGTGTATCTTGGTGAACAGACTCACCACATCCAGACTGACCAATTATTTACATTGGATGGGATCGCAAATGAAATGAGAATGAGATAAAACAGTAATCGAAAAAAGGGGTTGGTTCGAAACTCATATCACCTAAATTAAGCCGGAGCGTACAACGGCCAAAGAGTCGTAAACATGGCAATAAAAGTGAGGTCAACATTCTGATCCATGTAAATAATGTAAATACTTTCCCATTTCATAAGTATAGATAAATACCAAAATACTAATATTGGTATTGATGAAGATTTTGTACGTCGATTAGGCGTTGTTTCGAAATACAATCCTTGATGATAATTAGAAATCACAAATTTTGAATCGGTTTTTGTACAAGATCAAAATGCCATTAAAGTAATATTGACAATCTAAGGTATGTTGTAGATTGAAATACGATCAGTCAATAAAGTGCCATATTATTCATATAATGTTATGTACTAGATCGTTAAATGTTGACGTAGGGGAGACATTTTTGTACATCCTTGCAAGAAGATTGGGGCAGTCAGTTAAGTGCAAGACATGAAACACGCTTGGGCGATCATGTCTCGAAAGAGACATGACTGATTGGGCAGAAGATTATCCCGCAGTAGGTTGCCATTGCTTCTTGCGGTAGACTGGTTGACAGCCAATGGTATAGAACTCAGTCTTTTCTGTTATTTAACCCATAACTGAAAGGAAGAGACGAATTAATACTCATCCTAAGGGTCTTTGCGCGTAAATGAATGCAGTGAATTCAACTGGAATTCGAACTCGGCTCCCCAATTTCTCTTTCCGAGTCGATATCCACTGCACCACAACGCACATCAAGATTGAATACTTGGGAAAATACTTGGAACCACATAACCTTGATTAAGATAATTTTACTTTGAAAGAGTCTAGTAATGAGTAAACGTTTACTTTACGCATGAAATATTTTTTCTTGTATTGTTACATTTTAAAAGTGTATAAACTCATTTAAAACCAACAGATCTCAATTATTGTCACTGGAAACATATCCGACGATCGTGAAATAATTAATTCTGTCTTTTCTTTGTTTATTGGCGAAAAATTGTTTTTAAAAAATCTCTTTTCGGAGATCTGGTATTGAATAAATATCTGTGACACTTTCTGCTGACCCAGTTGTATGTAACTGCCTCAGCTATGTTTCCTTTGTGATGATATAACACCATGTTCTCCATGAATCTCAATGACTAAAGCTAAAAGAGTTGTCTGAGATATACACCTGCTTTTCGCCATCGTCACTTACACTTAACCGTGTTACAATATATAAATATATGATGAGATTACACTTCTCAATTTCTAATAATCTAATCCTATCAACCATTTAATGTAGTAAGTCAAGGGAAAACATATCTTGATGCCATATATTTGCTATCAAACATGCATGCATATTGCGAAAATTGACGAATTTAGCAAACACTTCTTCATAGCGAAAGAATATCCATTAATACGCTAATCATAAAATATGTTTGCCTTTAGGTAAAACTAGACAACATTGGTACGTAACAGTGAATATCAAATTTTACTTTGTTTTACGCAGTTTTCTTTGTTAAACGGCATATCAACAACCTCATGGATCATTCAATGCCAAAAATCTAAATTTTTTGGAAGCTTTAAATTAATACAAATAAGATATATGTTATTCTGCTTTCGCAGTTGAATAAATGGTACATAATACTCGGCTTTGTATGGACCTGATTACTAGAGGTAGTGATAAGTGTGTTTTATGTTTTAGTTGAAGTGATATTTTGGAATAGAGTTTTATTTCTTTGAAAAAGATTATAGGATATTCTATGGATTAATGTCATGAAAAAGTTATTTCGTGCTGAGTATTTTTGTAGGTTTACAGCACCTGTTATTTCCAAAGGGTTACCCATGTAAGTACTGGCCAGGCTCGATGTTGCTTAACTTCAGTGATTGGACGAGAACCGGTGTATTCAACATGATAAAGCCGTAAACAACGTAAGGACCAAGAATGCTCCACTGGTCTTCTAGGTTTAGGGGTTATGCGCATAAAAAACAGTTTGTTACGGAAACTAACACAAAAGGTTACTGCCCAACACACCATTGGGTGTAAAAAGGGTGAGATGATGATGATTTTTTTAGGGTTTGTTTAATAGTATGTCAACTTCTACTCGTTTTATGTCGAAATCTAAATATTTGTAACATAATTTTATGGAGTCATCTACAGATAAAATCTAGTTTCGATGATTTTGATTGAAATATATTACTGGTTTTTCTACTATAAAATGAATAACTGGTCATTCGACTCCATAATGCATTGTTGGCCATTCTACTTCAAAATGATTTATTTATAACTAGCAGTATAGCCCGGCGTTGCTCGGGTGTAATGAAAGCTTTAAAACTAATCCATCGTCCTGGAGCTCAGGCTCTTTGGACGTTGGCACGAAAGACTAACAAAAACAGTAGTTGTTTCCCGTTAAAGCGAAACCGTAGACTGAAAGAAAAATGAATGGATGTAAGTCAAATTTTGATTTCCCGGTATCGATATCAAATAAGTTTTTTTCGTCGTAAACTGAATTTAAAAGTCTAAATAAGTAAATGGCTGAGACTAAGAACTACAATTATACCTACTTAGAGCCAAACCCGAAGCAAAAACTAAAATAAAAGGGCTGACAAAAATACAGACAGATAAACAGACACACCCACAAACATCTTGACTTTTATATATATATATATATTATGGTTTTTACGCACTATTGTAAGAACTGCAACCTTGACACTTCTGAATATCGTTTCTTGTGTCTTTGTCTATGAGTGTATCACATTTGATTAAAATCGGACCACTCCTTCTATAACCAGATTTTTTCGATTATCGATTATCAATATATATCGGGGGTACCTCGACACAAAACCTAGCTAAGAACACTCACAGACGCTTATAGTACAACTGTGAAAATTTTCAAGAAAATCGGTTTAGCCGTTTCGGAGTCTATAGGTAACGGACACACACACACACACATACACACACACACAAACAAAGTTCCATTTATAAATAAGTTTAGATTCTACTCTAAAATGTATTGTTGGTCATACTACTATAAAATATATTACCGGTCATTCTACTATAAAATATATTACCGGTCATTCTACTATAAAATATATTACCGGTCATTCTACTATTAAATGTATTACTGGTCATTATTCTGTAAATCTTATTACTTTTCATTCTACTATAAACTAAATTACTGGTCAATCTACTACAAAATGTATGTTTGTTCATTCAACTGTAAAATATATCACTGGCCATTTGACTCAAAAAGGAATTACTGTTCATTCCACTAAAATGTATAACTTCTTGTTATACTATAAAATGTATTATTGTTCATTTTGCTCTAAAATGTATTACTTTTCATTTTTCTATAAAATCTATTACTTTTAAATTGTATTTCTGGTCATTATTCTCTAAAATATATTCCTGGATATTCTACTATAAAATAAGTGACTGGTCGTTTGGCTCTAAAATGTATTACCATTCATTCTACTATAAAATGTATTACTGTTCATTCTATTACAATATATATTAAAGTTATTTGACTCTAAAATGTATTGTTGGTCATTATACTATAAAATGTATTACTGGTGATTCTACTACAAAACGTAATACTGTTTATTCTACTAAAATCTATAATTTGTCTTTCTATTATAAAATATATTACTTTTCATTCTTCTATCGCTGTTCATTCTACTTTAAATATATTCCTTATCATTCAAGTTATCTCCTTTAGTAATATCAAGACAGATTGCCTTCATTAGCATCGACAAACTGTTAAGAATAGACAAAATAAATACGACAATAATTTAGAGCGATTCAGAATAAATGAAAATTATAGAAAATATATTAGATTAGAAAATTATAGTAAATATATAGGATTAGAAAATTATAGAAAATATATTAATTCAGAAAATTATAAAAAATAGATTAGAAAATTATAGGAAAATAGATTAGCAAATTATAGAAATATATTAGTTTAGAAAATTATAGGAAATAGATTAGAAAATTATAGAAAATAGATTCGATTAGAAAATTATAGGAAATATATAGGATTAGAAAATTATAGAAAATATATTAATTCAGAAAATTATAAAAAATAGATTAGAAAATTATAGGAAAATAGATTAGCAAATTATAGAAATATATTAGTTTAGAAAATTATAGTAAATATATTAGATTAGAAAATTATGGGAAAATTTATTAGATTAGAAAATTATAGCAAATATATATTAGATTAGAAAATTATAGGAAAATAGATTAGAAAATTATAGGAAATATATTCGATTAGAAAATTATAGGAAATGTATAGGATTAAAAAATTATAGAAAATATATTAGATTAGAAAATCATAAAAAATAGACTAGAAAATTATAGAAAATATATTAGATTAGCAAATTATGGAAATATATTAGTTTAGAGAATTATAGAAAATATATTAGATTAGAAAATTATAAAAAATAGATTAGGAAATTATAGCAAATATATATTAGATTAGAAAATTATAGGGAAATATATTAGATTAGAAAATTATAGCAAATATATATTAGATTAGAAAATTATAGGAAAATATATTAGATTAGAAAATTATAGGAAAATAGATTAGAAAATAGATTAGGAATTAGGAAATATATTAGATTAGGAAATTATAGAAAATATATTAGATTAGAAAATTATAGGATATATATAGGATTAAAAGATTATAGAAAATAGATTAGAAAATTGTAAAAAATAGATTAGAAAATTATAGAAAATATATTAGATTAGCAAATTATAGAAATATATTAGTTTAGAAAATTATAGAAAATAAATTAGAAAATTATAGCAAATATATATTAGATTAGAAAATTATAGGGAAATATATTAGATTAGAAAATTATAGCAAATATATATTAGATTAGAAAATTATAGGAAAATATATTAGATTAGAAAATTATAGGAAAATAGATTAGAAAAGTATAGGAAATAGATTCGATTAGAAAATTATAGCAAATATATATTAGATTAAAAAATTATAGGAAAATGTATTAGATTAGAAAATTATAGGAAAATATATTAGATTAGCAAATTATAGAAATTTATTAGTTTAGAAAATTATAGAAAATATATTAGATTAGAAAATTATACAAATATAGTAGATTAGAAAATTATAGCAAATATATATTAGATTAGAAAATTATAGGAAAATAGATTAGTAGATTATAGCAAATATATATATTAGATTAGAAAATTATAGGAAAATATATTAGATTAGAAAGTTATAGGAAAATATATTAGAAAATTATAGGAAATAGATTAGAAAATTATACGAAATATATTCGATTAGAAAATTATAGGAAATATATTCGATTAGAAAATTATAGCAAATATATATTAGATTAGAAAATTTTAGGAAAATATATTAGATTAGAAAATTATAGGAAAATATATTAGATTAGAAAATTATAGAAAATATATTAGATTAGAATATTATAGGAAATAGATTAGAAAATTATAGAAAATATATTAGATTAGCAAATTATAGAAATATATTAGTTTAGAAAATTATAGAAAATATATTAGATTAAAAAATTTTAGAAAATACATTAGATTAGAAAATTATAGAAAATACATTAGAGATTTTTTTAAAGGGAGAATTAACAAATGTAAGAAGTAAATCACAATTAAGGCTTCCAAAAGATTTGTATTTTTTATAGGAAAACGATATATAATTTTTTATATATAAAAATAACTTAAAGAAAACCTATGACAAATGGTAAAAATATTAGTGTGACGAATTTCGTCCTTAATAATATTATCAGACTAAAATGAAATTTACATTTATATGATTACATATGAGGATGAAGGAGGGGAACTGAGAAATTTAAAACTGTGAGAAAAAACTGAGAATGACGGAAAAACTCAAAGTTCGATTTTCTTATATAAACTAAAATCATTCGATTGATACATGGATTTTTTGTGAAAGCAATGTTTGTACAAATAAACTAAAAACGATTATTTTCACTATCTATATCTAGACTGATGTCTTCAAATCTGTTGCTGTTATCACAACGTTTCGGGCGTTGTGCCATTCGGTCTTCTTCATTTGTATATCGATCTACACCTGATTACGGCCGTGATACAGTCACAAACATGAAAACTATAGTCTAAATAGAAATAGTTAAAATAATGGTTGTTTTTCATCGCTGAAATTGAAAAGGGTGATGTACAATTTTGTGAGATTTAGTTTCTTTCAGTAAGAGCCAAACGCATTCTAATAAAGTGTTTGTAGTGAACAGGATGGTTCCTGAAAATACTGAATACCGGGCACTTCGAAGAAAGTGTAAGGTATAAATTGGAATCAAGGAGACAGAAGACGGCAATTGACAAACTTTTGGAGATTGTGGCTATCAGAGAGGCAAGCAAACGGAAGAGAGACGGGAAATGTGAGAAAAGAAACTGTTAGAGTAGAATTGACGTTTACATGTTACTGGTATTACGGCCATATCATGTTGAATACACCGGTTCTCGCTCGATCACCGAAGTTAAGCAACGTTGAGCCTGGTCAGTACTTAGATGGATGACCGCTTAGGAATACCAGGTGCTGTAAGCGTATAGTGACGGATGTGCGTGCTTACGGCCTATCAAGTTGAATACACCGGTTCTCGCTCGATCACCAAAGTTAAGCAACGTTGGGCCTGGTCAGTACTTCGATGGGTGACCGCTTGGGAATACCAGGTGCTGCAAGCGTTTAGTGATGGATGTGCGTTGTGGTGCAGTGGATATCGGATCGGAAAGAGAAACTGGTGAGCTGAGTTCAAATTCCAGTTGAATACACTGCATTCACTTAAGCACTGGTACCCTTGGGAAAGGTATTAATCCGTCCCTTCCCTCCAGTTATGGGTTAAATAACAGGGTAGAACTTGGGGACCCAACCCTTAAAAACAAATCCTAATGAATCTTGATACTCTAAAAGAAAAAAGTATTACTAGACACAAAATTTATATAAAAACAACAATAAATTTTTGAAAGAAAAAGGTATTACCAGCAATAAATAAATAAAATTTAGTTGGCAATAAATGACCCGCCGAGGATGATATGCCATAAAAACAAAACAACCAAACCAAACTATTTTCAATAATTTCATTTTCATACTCACGGATAATCTTTTGCGTATTATAAGTGAAATTCATTTGTCGATGTTCCCAAGTACTTTCAATTTCCTTCCAAGGTCATCTTGAGTTGTGGCTTCTAAAAATAATCACAAAACAAAACAACCATAAGAACAAACCAACCAACCAACCAACCAACCAACCCACATTTTATTGATTTTGACAGTAGAAGGGTTGGACCTTGATGTCAATGTAGTCAGTCAGTTAAGTGCCATACGTGAAACACGCTTGGGCGATCATGTCTCGAAAGAGACATGACTGACTGGGCAAAGGATTATCCCGCAGTAGGTTGCCGTTGCTTTCTGCGGTAGAGTGGTTGCCAACCAAGGCTATAGAACCCAATCTGTCCTGTTATTTAACCCATAGCTGGAAGCAAGTGGTTGAAGCCTGAATTTAATAGATCGATAAACTTTATTCTTACTTGCCCTTTGCCTTGCTAACCTAACTAGATTGAGTCGACAGCAATAATAAGTATCAAACGACTTAACTTTGTATTTCGAACCATCCCATTACTTATTCCCAACTACAGCCCCCGTCAATTCCCGCTTTATCATTATCTCGTCCAAGAAATCTCAATCACCAAACAACGGTGCGTTCAGTTTCTGTTAGCCGGTCATCCTTAACCTTCATCTTAATTCTACACAAACACGGGCGAACCTTGTCAATTAGAGAATAAAACCCAGACAATCTAAGAGCCCTACGTCGACACTCTTAACTAAGACTTCGTCGAGGTAGCTAGAAAGCAACGTCAAAACCGAGTAGCGAACTTACTTCACATCTGGGTAGTTAGTACCCCACTCTTCCACTTTAGGCTCTATATAAGGATCAAGGACAGCATTCTAATCGTCCGCTATAATTCGATCCGCCGAATCAAGTCTGGCTACTTATAATTCTCACTGAGCGCATAAACTCCGCTGAGGTGAATAGCCTTATCCTTTATGGTAATATCGAGCAGGCAAAACCTGCCTCTGAAATCTTTGAAGACAAAAGGAAAGGCCGCATCCGAAGATTTGCTTACCAGTTAAGAACATAAGAATCACCTTTTGAACGTCCATCAAAACATGCTGAATAGAGGAGAAACGCCTTCGACAGAATGTATCACAGTTTCGATTTGAAAATACTGTCTCCTGTACACAATATACACTGTACACAATATCACTTCCGAGACACTAAGGATCACGGGCGAGTCTTACACTCCGAGATTCTGACCTTAGGCACTGAGTATTCAGATAGACTTACTAGAGTTGCTCTTCTGAATCAAACAAGGTCGGGATGAGGACACCGATAGCCAGCCCCAATGAGACTAGACCATTTCTATCAGAAGACAGCTCACTAACTTCTAAAAGAAAAATGTTTTATTGCTCTACACATGGAAGATTGAAACTAAGTGGTAACATCTCAGAATAATACTACTGTAGTTTCTTGAAGATCTCATTGTTTTAAAATGGATATATTGAGACGGCATTGTTGTTTCTATTCCATTATGCTCCACATCTGTCGCTCACACGAACCTTTCCTTTTACTGTCTTTATATTTTGAGGAAATACTCCAGCGATGGGAAGAGTGAGACACTATTTCCCAATAATATATTTCTTTGTTTGGTTTAATACAACGGAGAGAGAGAAATTAATATTAGTAGTATTATTAGTTGTGCTTTATTGTATTCCGCGATGTGAGCTTATATAAAAAAAAATTTTTTTTATACTATTATGTACTCGTAAAATCCGGGGAATAGAAAAATTGGCTGACAGTTGGGAAAAAGAGAGAAAGACATAATTTTTCTTTCTTTTCCATACACGAAACGAATTGTTTTGGGACAGTTAAAATTTTGTAATATGTAAGTAGGCATAGCAAAATGTCGGGATTTACTTGATGAGGTCGGGTAGGGTTAGATCCTCAACAAATATGCCTGGGAACAGATTGTAGGATCGGAAGACAGATGACGTAATCGAGAGAAAAAAGACAGAAAGACATTACGACATGTGAGCTGTTGATATTTCATTCGTCTAGCCATGGCTCCCCGCAGATCGTGTGGGTGGAAAACAATCTCATTGGTCAAAAGCTTTGAGTTGGCTAGATCCCCCGAGAGGATTGGGGATGGTTATAAAATTCCGAACTCAGTGAGAATAATTAGAGTTGTTGGCTGGGTAGTTGTTGAAATTGCAGTCGAAATGTAACGACTGTGGAAAAGGTTCCCAACTGGGGAGCCACGACCCACGGATGGTTGTCTACCAAAGAACAACGAAAAGCTCGCACTGCTATGAATTTGAGAGATTTTGGGTAGTTTTTGAAATTGTAGTCGAAGTGTAACGACTGTGGAACCACAGAACCCCTGGCTAAAGAGTTAATGTCGAATGAAGCGTGCGCCGATTAACTTAATGAGTTAATGATGAATAATGCCCCTCCCATAGGAATCCCGAGAGAACGTTATTGTTTTAAAACTTATATAGAGAATTGAAATTTCCGATTGTTCTTGACGAAAAGCCCGAACTACTATGAAAAGTTGGGAGAGAGTTTTCAGGCGACAAGTATAAAACAACCCCACACCGCCGCCGTCACGTCGTCGCTATTAGCCGCGTCTAATTCGGTAAATTCCGTTAAGCTCCGATAAGAACCCGAAAGAAGTTTGTTGTTTTAAAAGCTGCATACAGAATTGACAGCCCTGATTATAGAAAATATGTGAAAATACTTTAAAAAGAAATTGAAAAAGCTCTGATATTTTTAACGAAACTTGGAAAAGACATTTTTATTTGAAGATTGAAAGCTCTGATATTTTTAAACGAATCCTCTCTCCGTTGTAAACTGGCGTTCCTACAATTGTACTTTCCGCTTTTGTAATTAATAATTTTTTTTATTATAAAGTCTTTCTTTCGTACTCATCCAGGCGTCTTCGAACTTATTTATTTTTTTTTTTTTTTGGTGCCGTGTTTATTTTATTTTAACCACAAGTGTACACAAGTGTCCGGTCTGGATCTGGTAGAAATACGGCAACTGGATTTGCACAACGCGACTTTCTGAGATCAAATCACAATATGGGCAGTAGGTCCGTTGTTGTAATAAATGTCTTGAGGACCAGCTTCTGTGACGAGATCATCACGACCAACAGCGACCCGAAAGCTTCGACATAACTGGTACCGTTTCGACATCATCACAGCAGGATCCGTTCCCGAACAAACAAGCGAACAAACCAGCCAGCCAGCCAGCCGGGTGGCAGTGTCACAAAGAGTATATAAAGGATCTTTTCCACGACAGGAGAGAGTAACCGGAAATACACAAAGATAAGGACGGACCGGAAATATTAAAGTCCGAAGTGGATGCTGCAATGGCCAAACTGAACAGAAACAAAGCAGCTGGTCCAGACGGCATCGTAACAGAGCTGCTGATATCCCTGGAAGAATTCGGCATAGAGAAAAATTACCGAAATAATAAACGAAAATTATAACAGTGGAATATTACTAGATGACCCATGCAAGTCGATTTTTATAACCCTGCCGTATAAGCCAGGTGCAAACGAGTGGGAACTACACAGAACTATCAACTTAATGAGTCACATTACAACATTGATTTCAGAATCCTGATGAATAGAGCGAGAAGCAAAATCAAACCAGAGATAGGACAGGAACAGTATTGGTTCATCAAAGACAGTGGAACAAGGAACGCTATATCTATGATTAGGATGCTCTCCGAAAGGGCAATGCAAATGAAGAAGGACTTCTGCCTATGTTTTATTGATTATGCGAAGGCATTCGACAAAATACGCCACAAAGTAATGATGGAGATGCTCAGCAGCCTCGACATTTTGGGGAAAGACATCAGAGTAATCAAGAATCTCGACTCTGCAGCAAACTGATTTCATACGGACAGGTAACGATTTCAGCAGATTTACAAAGATAGAAAGAGGCGTAAGACAAGGATGTGTCATTTCACCGGATTTGTTCAACTTGTATAGCGAAAATATTTTGAGGACCCTAGATGCTACGCCAGGATTTGTTATTGGAGGCCACAATTTGAACGACATAAGGTATGCAGATGATACAGTGCTGATTGGAGACACGGAAAGAAAACTACAAAACCTCCTACAGATGGTATCTGGGGAGAGTGACACAAAAGGACTACAAATAAACTTAAGAAAACTGAATGCATGGTCATCAGCAAAAAGAGCAACACAAAATGCCAAATACAGATGGGAGATACTAAAATCAAGCAATTACAAAAATTTAAATTCCGAGAAAGTGTTATAACAGGAGATGGAAAGTGCGACACAGAGATCCGAAGGCGAATTGGCATGGTGAAGGACGCGTTTCAGAAGGTGAGTAAAGTACTAAGACACAGGAAAATTTCACTAGAAACAAAGAAAAGAGTGCTGGATTGCTATGTGAGGTCAGTTCTTCAATACGCCAGTGAATGCTGGACAATATCATCGGAAATGTGGACAAAACTGGAAACAGCGGAAATGTGGTTCTTCAGAAGGATGCTGCGGATATCGTGGACTGAGCATGCAAGCAACGATGAGGTGTTGGAAAGAATTGCAACGAAAGGGAAATTAATACTGAGCATCAGGAAGAGACAACTGAAGTTCCTGGGACATGCAATAAGGAAAGAGAGCTTGGAGAACCTGATACTGACTGGCCAAATAGAAGGAAAGAGAGACAGAGGAAAGCAGCGGATAACATGTTTGCATGGCCTGATCAGGTGGTTGACGGAACGAGGGTTGACAGGAGTAACGGGAGCAAACATAATAGTAGCCACAAGGGATAGGGAGACGTGGAGAACCATGATCGCCTACGTCATGAAAGGACAGAGCATATGGAAGAAGAAGACGAAGAAGAAGAACTATTCAGGTTGAGGATAGTAAAATCAAGCAATTACAAAAATTTAAATTCCTAGAAAGTGTTCTAACAGGAGATGGAAAATGCGACACAGAGATCCGAAGGTGAATTGGCATGGTGAAGGACGCGTTTCAGAAGTTGAGTAAAGTACTAAGACACAGGAAACTTTCACTAGAAACAAAGAAAAGAGTGCCGGATTGCTATGTAATGTCAGTTATTCAATACGGCAGTGAATGCTGGACAATATCATCGAAAATGAGGACAAAAGCAGCGGAAATGTGGTTCTACAGAAGGATCCTGCGAATATGGTGGACTGAGCATGCAAGCAACAATGAGGTGTTGGAAAGAATGGCAACAAAAAGGAAATTAATACTGAGCATCAGGAAGAGAAGTTCCTGGGACACGCAACAAGGAAGGAAAGCTTGGAGAACCTAATACTGACTGGCCAGATAGAAGGAAAAAGAGACAGGGGAAGGCAGCGGATAACATATTTGCAAGGCCTGATCAGGTGGATGACGGGACGGGGGTTGCGAGGTGTAACGAGAGCAAACATACTAAGAGCCACAAGGGATAGGGAGACGTGGAGAACTATGATCGCCTACGTCCTGAAGGGACAGGGCACAAGAAGAAGAAGAAGAAGAAGAAGAAGAATTCTAATCTTTATAAATAAATCTGGGTTCTTCAATACGGCACTGGGTGTAGGACAATATCATCGAAGATGAGAAAAAAAATTGAAGCAGCGGAAATGTGGTTCTACAGAAGGATGCTGCGGATATCATGGACCAAGCATGTGAGAAATGATGAGATGTTGAAAAGAATAGCGACGAAAAGGAAATTGATAGTGAGCATCAGGAAGAGACAGCTAAAGTTCCTGGGACATGCAATGTAAAGGGAGGGCTTTGAGAACCTGATACTGGCAGGCCAGATTGAAGGAAGAACCTGACAGAGGAAGGCAGCGGATAACATATTTGAAGGGCCTAATAAGGTAGATGACGGAACGGGTGTTGCAAGGTGTAACAGGAGAAAACATATTAAGAGACACGAGGGATAGGGAGATGTAGAAAGCCATGATCGCCTACGTCATGAAGGACAGGACACATAGAAGAAGAAGAATTTTCTAGAGTGAATGAATGTCTTTTTGTCCTGTCCTTGAGTGTCTATTTTCAATGCTCCTTCCGGTTGATCATTTTTTTACTTTTTTTTCTTTCGTTTTTTCTTACTTTTGTTCGGCAGTTTTATCTCGTTTTCATTAATTTTTTTTTATAGTTTAAGGTTTTTTGGAGACTGCGAAGTTGTGGAAATGGGAGTGGAAACTGGTGTGGCTTGTGTGGGAAGGACTGGAGAAGGAGATGTTTTTTTTTAAGAATATTCATTTTTAAATCTATGATTTTGTTAATCGGGGTGGTGCCATGTTTTTTGATGATGAGAAAGACGAAAAAGTGGACCAGAGACCCGTCACTATCAATTTCATTTGTTTATTTCTCGTTTAGTGTCCAGATGATTTTAGTTCTGTTTATGTTTTTTTAATTTTATTTTAGTATCTTTTTCCAGAAGGGCTCACATTTCTTATGCATTCGACACCGAGGCTTCAGGTCTGGTATTGGGAATTACACATTTTGTCCTGGTAGCTACATTGGGCAGTGGCCCTGCAATTTGACTCTTCCTTCTGCCTCTACCAACTACACGCTGTTCACCCGTTTTCATTTACCTTACTCTCGAAGGAGTCGATTTTGGGAGGAATGTGGGAACGGGAATGGCTTAACCGCACAGGTCTGAGTTGCTTGTAGGCCCATTAAAAGCGCTACGGAACTATCAGCATCGGCCAGATGGGGTTTTAATCACCTGTGATGAATTTCCAAAGCCCTTATCTCTACATATATGCGACAAGTCTCTACGCACTTCCAATTAATTGTTTTTGTGACTGTCATGACGACAAGCAATTTCCGGCCGAAAATGTCGAAATGAGTGGAGACGGAGACAACGGCCAAACTATCAAGGATATTATCGAAGCTTTATCCTCTGTTCAGGTTATCAGAGGTAGCGTTTAGGATTTGACCATACTGACTGAAGTAGTCAGCTAGGTGCTCTTCTTTTAATGAAAAGAAACTCAAATACTTGTACTTGTTCCGTGATGAATATCGTTTTCGGACCTTAGTATGAGGCCCTTTATAATCAGCACTTGGCTTGTGGCCTCTATACAATCTTTGGCTGTAGGCAGCAGTACGTCCCACACGAAAGAAATTGTACCGTTACGAAGCTACTATCAATTAACCATCATAGACAACCGCACCTACCTCCCATTAGCATGGACCAGGCTTGCCTCCCAGAGAGTAAAACACTACGCCTACTTGGTCTCACACTTTCAACGGACCTCAAGTGGAATGACTATATCGAATCCATTGCTAAATCCGCTGCTATGAAAGTCGGTTCCTATGCAGGGCCCGGAGGTTTTTTCCGTCTGAATCTATCCTGCACATTTATAAATCTACCATCCGCCCGTGCATTGAATACTGTTGCCATATCTGGACGGGTGCCCCTGCTATTCTCCTTGTGCTTGTCGACAAGGTACAGCGGAGGGTCTGTAATGTGATCGATACCAACTTGGCAGACCGCCTGCAGTCTCTCTCTCACCGACGCGACGTGGCTTCCCTGTGTCTCTTCTATAAATACTTCTATGGCTTCTGCTCCGATGAACTTAGATCACTGGTGCCCCCTTGGTTCGAAGTTTCACGAGATACTAGATTAACAATTAGATCCCACCCTTTTACAGTGAAACCGATAAAATACAACCGCAACTTCTACTCCAACAGTTTCTTTTCTCGCACTTCCCGACTGTGGAATTCCCTTCCATATGACTGCTTCCCCGACGACTACAATCTCCAGGAGTTTAAATGTAAGGTCAAAAGACACCTCTTAACACAATAACTCGCTTCCATTCTTTCAAACACTCTTCCCATTCTCCCAACTATCTATAACCCCCACTTCTGGCATTTCCTATATCTAACCACTCTTCCTATTTACCTCCACCTATGTAGCCCCAAGCGCAATAGTGGCAATGGAATGCCTTGCTTGGGGTGAAACGATTAAAAAAATGACTAGTTTTTCTTTGTCTACCAGGAACATAACTGATCAGATCTGTGATTTGTGAAGCGACAAAATTTGCGATTACGTTCACGACGAAGATTGACAATTGGAGTAGATAGACTAAACTATCGCCCGGTTCACACTTCACCCACGTCTATTGAACAGGTGAAGAGGCTCATCCCTTGTTCCCTGCTTAGGATGTGGTTTTCGGTTTTCTCTTTTCCAATCTTTTACTCTTTTCCATTCTTTTACTCATTTTATTTTAATTGGAGTAGATAGAGTAAATTATCACCCGGTTCACACTCCACCCACGTCTATTGAACAGGTGAAGAGGTTCATCCCTTGTTCCATGTTTAGGATGTGGTTTCCGGCTTTCTCTTTTACTATCTTTTCACTATTTTTTTTTCAATTGGAGTAGATAGACTAAACTATCGCCCGGTTTACACTCCACCCACGTCTATTGAACAGGTGAAGAGGCTCATCCCTTGTTCCTTGTTTAGAATGTGGTTTCCGGCTTTCTCTTTTCCAATCTTTTCACTCCTACGTAGCCACCTGCGCTTCAGTGGCGTTACCGCCTTGCTCGGTGTGATATGATTAAAAAAAATATATATTTTCTTTTCGAACTTTTGTAATTTTTTGGTCTTTCAATGCCCATTTTTATAAGATGTTGGCCCTTTCCAGACATCCCTCGATGCTAACGATACATACCGTGAAGGCTTTCAGTGTATGGGCGATTACCTGTCTGTTGTATTACATGGTGCCTCTGTTGTTTTTGGTACATTTTGATCCTCGTTACTATTTTATTTTGTGTCTTGTGTATTGACTCCACCCATGACCTTAATATTTTCCTACATCGAAAAGATCCTTTCTCCATCTTTTCTGAGACATATTGCAAATTTAATCAACTCGCAAGAGAGCGCCAAGCGGGAACGTTTTCTTACAGTAAATTATATTCAAAGTTAAGTCGGCGGAGTCGAAGTTATAAATTAAAACCCAAAGGTAAATTCTTCTAGAAAGAGAAGTTTAAAGTATTTCCCTCAAATTAACAGAAAAACGAGTAAGAAATTAACAACATAAAATAAAATTATATAATACAATAAAGAAAAACTGTTTAAAATGGGAAAACTGGTAAATTCGACTTGATTAAAATAGAAAGAACAAATAAACTTCGCTAATGAATGTTTGGTGAAACCATAAAATTCCACCAAAATTAACAAAGAGAAGGAACCAAAATTTGGCCAACGATGAAAATACGAGAAAAGAAAAACATCAGTCAGTCAAGTGTCATACGTGATACACGCTTTGGGCGATCATGTCTCTTTGGAGACATGACTGACTGGGAAAATGATTTGCCCGCAGTTGGTTGCCATTACTTTCTTTGGTAGACTGGTTGCCAGCCAAGGCTATAGAACCAAATCTGTCCTGATATTTAATCCACAACTGGAGGGTAAGATAGGGATTAATACCTACTTTTCCAAGGTTATTCGCGCGTAAGTGAATGCAAGGAATTCAAATGGAATTCGAACTCGGTTCCCCGATTTCTCGTTCCGAGCCGATATCCACGGCACCACCACGCACATGTTCATCGAAAATATCGTTCGCCCAAAACGCGAAAAAAATAAAAAATAAAACAAGAAATAAAAATAAACAATAATTTTGGAAAACTAGACGTTAACCCAGAAAAATGAAGTAGATGACACCAGAAAACCGGGGGAAAAATTAAAATGATTAAACGACTGAAAAATAAATTCAATGTTTAAAAGTCACAAAAATATAAACAAAAAAGTGTTTTCCGATCGAAAGTTTATTAATTTTTTGATCAGATAAAGGAGATAATTAAACACAAAAACAAATAACAAAAAATAACTTTGTATCAGAAACCACAGAAGAGTGGCCGACACAGCAACTTTAGGAAAAAAATGCTCCTGGGACTAATTTCCCAAGACACCGTGTCTCGATAACTGTCCACCGCTTATTTTTCCCTTCGCTTTTATTGACAGAAGACAGTTAACAGAAAAGTTTGATCTAGACAAGTTGCAGGGAGGCCTTTTTCTTAACATTTGCGTTGTGGTACAGTGGATATCGACTCGGAACGAGAAACCGGGGAGACGAGTTCGAATTCCAGTTGAATCCATTGTATTCACTTTTGCGCAAGTACCCTTGGGAAAGGTATTAATCCGTCTCTTAGCAGGACAGACTGGGTTCTATAGCCTTGGCAGGCAACCAGTCTACCGCAGAAAGCAATGGCAACCTACTGCGGGATAACCTTCTGCCCAGTCAGTCATGTCTCTTTCGAGACATGATCGCCCAAGCGTGTATCACGTATGGCATTTGACTGACTTGCCTGACTGACCAAGAGGTTCTACTACTAACGCTGAAAACCCGGATGTAAAGACATGTTCGCACGCAACCCGGGGACTCATTTGTCTATGTACTGATACGCTTTCACCACACCCAATTGTCTCATTTCAACGTCCATGTCTAACGATACATTGTCTCGGTTAACTGTTTAGTGATTTCTCGTCTTGTTGCTATAGAGGCTAAAGCTACCATACTACTATGGCTAGGTTTAGTGCCTGGCGCCGGAGAAGTCCCAGAAAGTGAAGTGCCGAGAGGACTAAGGGATTTTTAGATCTAAAAGCCCTTCTTTGAAACTTAACTTGTGTTACATCCGGTTATGACGTCGGCGAAATGGTAGACATCGCTAAACCTGATAAGGAAGACTATACTACCAGAGAAAAGTCGAGAATACGCCTAGCGAATTAGAGTACGACATTCTATTCACTAGTTAATTCTTTATTCGGGTATCAACATGGACAAGGTGCAAAAACCTAAAATTTCGATCGAGACAGTAAAACCCCACCGGAGTAGATAAAATATGAAATACTTGGTATCGAATATTTCTAAATTCCTTCAAGCGTAATGAGGGTGAGAAGTTGGATTTCCTTATGAACGAGTGGGTCGTGTCGTCAAAAATGACAGCAAATTATTTATATTGATGTGTCATCGAAAACAAGAGCAGCATATATAATATACCTACTATTCTAGTGAGTATCTTACATTAAGACATAAAAAACAAAATAAGCCAAACAACTGATCCCGACCAGAGTGACATATATATATATATATATATATATATATATATATATATATATATATATATTAAAAAAGGATTAATTCAAAGATGTTGAATGGCCATTTCGATATGAAGATCCCCACGGGGGACAACACATCACCTCAGCAACAGAAAAATCCTTTCAGAAACTGGAGAAAAATTAGTCTACTTTTCCTTTTTAAATAGATTGCAAAGAAATTAAAAAATAAAATAAAATAAAAATAAAAATAAAAAGGAAAAACAAAGGGAAAGAAAAAGAAAACGAAAAAGAAAAAGATAAAATAAAATCAAATAAATAAGAAAAGAAAAAAATTGTAGTTCTTTTGAGTTCGTCTCTCTGAATTTACCTGACTTATATACCAAGTATTCTATATTATAAATTTAACATTGAGTTCTTTTGAGTTCGTCTCTCTCTGAATTTACCTAACTTATATACCAAGTATTCTATATATATATATATATATATATATATATATATATATATATATTGAATACGTGGTATATAAGTCAGGTAAATTCCGAGAGACGAACTCAAAAGAACTCAATGTTAAATTTATTTATTTAATTTAACAGAGTAATATAATCTAGAAATTTTTTTTAGATATTCTGCAATTTCATAGGGAATTAATGTTTTGAGTCTGACGAGCAGCAAGGTTTCTTGTTCCGAGCCTATATTCCAGAATTTCGAAAGACGAAAATATTAACATAGAACCTTAGGTTAGGTCAAGCTAGTACAACTGTTAAATTATGAGAACTAACAATCGGGTTTGTCAGTTGAGTGTCATATGTGATTCAATCTTGGCCTATCATGTCTCTTTTGATTCATGACTGCCAGAGCAGAAGATTTTCCGACACTAGGTTGCAATTAGTTTCTACAGTAGACTGGTTGCAAACAAAGGCTATAGAACCAAATCTGTCTTGATATTTAACCCACAGCTGGAGGGAGAAGCAATAGATTAAAACATTTTCCAAGGGTATTTGCGCGTAAGTGAATGCAAAGGATTCAACCGAAATTCGAACTCAGCTCTTCACCTTTCCAAGCTCATCTCCACTGCGCTACAACTCACATGCACAAATATAATCAAGCTGAAAAATATCTTAGCGGTCAGGAGAAGACGAAACCTAAGACAAAGAATCGGAAATCCAAATATCTTAGCTCTCTGATATCTTGCTTGTACGCCAGGCATTGAAGCCTTTTAGTTTACCTTCTAATGTGACTTATTAGATTTCGCCAAGCATCACCGGATCTATTTGCATTGCTTATATGATTGTGAGTGGAGCAGCGACATAGCCGCCTGGGAAGCCACTTGGTCCTGCTAATCTAATCAGCGATACGAATGGCGTCCTATGACTCTCAAATAGCTGACCGAGTGGACAGAGGCCCGTTATGGAACATTCCGACAGTCGTAAGCAGATGGAAAATAGGCTAACTCTCACTGCTTACCCGGATTTAATCAATCTATATTCCCTAATCGATTCTAGCGTTCTACGGCTGGTGGCTTTGCTGAAGGTGGTGACGATGGTTCTGTGTCGGATTCCAAACATCGCCGTAGCACATGAATTCGAGAAAGTAATTCTGTGTACAATTACATACATATGTTTCTTCTACCAAAATGAAAAAAAGATAGTCTATGATCAGTGTTATACGTTTGAGGTCAGCGTATGTTCTTTTTGTTGTTTTTCTTTTTATGAACGTTTTCAACGACACTCCCTCGAGCCCCAAACCTTTTCAAATATACATTCTGCAGTTTTGAAATTAGTTGTTATTATTTTAATTATTATCAATAATATAATCTGTTTAATAATTATTATTATGTACAAAATCAGCATGGAAAGGACGGTGGAAAGCGGCTAGGGCTGAGAAATCGGAGAGCTGAGTTCGAATTCCAGCCGAACTCCTTAAATTCACTTCTATGCAAATACTCTTGGAAGAGGTATAATTTATTTGTTCTACCTCAAGCTACGCGGTAAATAGCAAGGCAGACAGAGTGACATTCGGTCCAGGAAAAAACAATACTGAATGCAAAATATTCAACTAGGTAATAAATAGACCCGTTGACCCGCAGTTTTCCAAACCGTTTGAGTACGGTTACATTCCCGAAGAGATATTCAGTCAGCAAAGTGTTTCTTCAAGGAGTGAGAAGGGGGGTTAGAATCAAGATCTTTTTCAATGAGCATTTCAGAGTCAGTCTTATAGACTTGAATGTGAAACTGTTGTATCGTGAAGTAATGACAATACACAGATATATGTAGCCAATACGTTTATTCTCGGTAGATACAGTAGTACACATCCCTGTAGGATGGCAACAAGTACTGAGCTGAGTAGACAACGACCGTGCTAGCCGTCAGCTGCCAACTCCCCTCTCGTTTCTCGACATTAGTCCTTTATAAACTGCGTCTAGCGATTATATGCAATTTATGAAATGGTATAAACAGTTGCGTCCTTAATGTTAAACGTCCTTTTATGATGTTGTTTAGATTATAATCAATATTATTAACTTAGATATATAGTGATAGAGAAAACTATTGTTTTTGCGTGGAAAAACTTTTGCTAAGTTAATAAAACAGACTAATTTTTTTTATACTTTTACATTATTATTCCTTGTAAAACTAATGTAAAAAATAATATGAAAAGATTTTAGAACAGATTCGTCAATTTCTTAAATGAAAAACACAAAAAAACATTTTATTTTAAAAGTAAAAAATATATCAACAAAAATAATAAGAACCTCTTTGTTTCCCTTGACACCATAGGAGCTCCATTGGCCTCAAATATGAACGCACCTTCCTTAGCTATTTTCTTTGATTATATAGTTCTTTTCATTCATTGTTAGTTCTTTTTTACGTGCCATATTACTAAATTCTAGTTCTTGTAAATAATCTCTTGACACTGCAAATTGCTATAATTACTGAAAAAATACTAAATATCAATCTGAAATTGAAAATTGGGACTTAATTGCTTTCATGCTTACTCGCTATACATAATAATGCAAATTATTTTATTAGCTAACACGTATCTATGAATTTTACATAAAATATTTGACAATACCTTTTTTTAATATAACCTCTAGACGTATTTATATTGGGAACCAAAAAAGTCTTAGAGAAGGACAACTCTGAATTTAAAACGTCCGACTATGAGATGAATAGCCCCACCGACTAGTAATTGGCCAAGTGTGCTAAATACAACTACAACCCTGGTCAAACAAGAATTGTGTATCTTCTAGATCTGGATTTAATCTAATCAGCATACAACCCTGGTGACTTTTATCCATGTTTCAGGCTTACTTTTAGATGTTTCCTATGCTTTACAAACCAAACTTCCCAAATCATTTTCTGTAGTTTAACTTCCTCACTTAACTTCATTTTCATACATCACTGTGTTCCATCATCCATCCACCTCTGACCGCCGTCCCGACCTTGTTTTCGCTCTTTTTGCATTCTACGGGTTACTAGGCCGTTGCTTCTTCAAATTCATTAACTACCATTTTTGTGACATTACATTTCATTTGTTGAAAAACGGCAGGAAGTGAGCTAAAAAAAACACTAGACATAATATTTCAGAGGAAAACATGTCTGACAACATAAAAAAAAACATTATAAATTTAATACCCTATGATAAACCCATAAGATAGATTATATTAACCCATATACAACAGTATGTTTAATAACTGTTATGGTGAAACACACTTATTTTTCAGATAATGAACACTCCCTCCTATATGAATAAGAGTTAATAGGAAGTTAACCCGAGAAGTTTTTTGTGAAGTTCTCAGGAGTTCTGAGAAATTTTAGAGAGTTCTTTAGAGTTTTATTGGAGTTTAGTAGAACTACAAGGCATTTGATATTAGTTGGCAGTTAGCCCAATACCAATGAGTCAGCTTACAGTGGAAGATTACCAAGTTCCTAACATTTAGGGTGCGTTAAGTCAATTAGCAACCGATATACCACGATTATAACATTCAGTACGAAAAGTGCACTACAACAATAACATATGGTAGAATATTATATATTTAACAATGTACGATACATTATATGTTGACCAATATAAGACACAAACATATATATTTAACAGCATAAGATATATTATATGTTTGTTAATATAACATACAGCATTATATATCTAACAACATACGATACAACTGTAAGTTTAACAACACCAGATGCATTATACATTCATTAATTTAGGATACAAAATCATAGGTTTAACGACATGCGAAACAATATTATGTGTTTACTACATAAGATACATTATATATATATATATTTATAAAAGTGACCGAACAAAGTCAGGGATCAGTTTATGTATTGTTTATATTATAGAATTGATCTCTCCAGTTTATATCATCTATATCTATATATGTTGACCCCCTTCCACCCTAATCCAATAGAATCATTCTACATTGTTATCTATATCTATAAAAGTGACGAGGGTGGACGTTGTGTAAGTATTTGTTTGTTTGATAGATTCGAATTAGCGTCTGCAATTGCTTAAACAAACTTGTTAGATCGGGACTGACATATGAACTTTAGGGAACTATTTTCCTAAAAAAATATTTTAAAAATATATTATTAATTTGATTCTAAAGTAGTATTTTCGCTCTGTCAAAAAATGCCAAACGTTTACTGATAAAGAAACAGTGAATATTTCAATCAATATTAATAGATACAATATTTTGTATTTCCTCGTTCACCAACAGTGACGGGATATGAGGGAAGGCCGATTTAATATGGGGAGTCCAAGATCCTTCACCTAGATTCTGGCCAAAAATTGCCATATTGCGGCAAACAAACGCCGAACTGCAGTTGTTATTACATCGTACCTTCTTGTTATTTTCATTAAAATTTAAAAAAACAAAAAAAATATCATATTCTTTCCTTAACTGAAGAATGCCATGGAATGTATAAGCCGAAACTTTGCGGTGTCATAACAGTCAGTCAGTTAAGTGGTATACGTGATACACACTTGGGAGATCATGTCTCGAAAGAGACATGACTGGCTGGGCTGATAATTATCCCGCAATAGGTTGTCATTACTTTCTGCGGTAGACTGGTTGCCAGCCAAGGCTATAGAATCCAATCTGTTCTATTATTTAACCCATAACCGAAGGAAAAACACGGATTGATACCTTTCCCAAGGGTATTTGCATGTAAGTAAATACAAGGAATTCAACTAGAATTCGAACTCGGCTCCCCGATTTCTCGTTCCGTGCCGATACCTACTGCACCACGACAAACATCCGTCGCAACAATGCTTTTAAAACTCCAAAATATTTTTTAATGAAAATATTTTTCTCATCAATGTTTGAAGGCAATGTTCGAACACAAATAAAAACCAAGATTTCTATCGCTTTTTTTTCACAGAAGAATGAACTTTATTTGCAAATTTAGCGTTATAAACAACTCTTGGAATAATAAAATGTGAATATTATTTTTTAATATCACTTTTTTGGCTTATAACTTAATTATGTAAACGCTGAAAGATTTCAACATATCTGAATCATTCTATAAAAAACAAAACAGAAAAACGGAAAATGATATATCCGACTGCGAAAATATGCGACTGGAAACCTTCTGAAAAACAAACTTCATCTTATTTACTCACGACTTAGTGTAAGCTAATAGTAAAATGCGATTTGGTAAACTATTTTATTTATAAGCTTTATGGAAATCTCGGTTCACTAAAAACAAATTTACTCGATTTGATGCAATAAATTGAATCATCTCATCAACCAAACTTATTTTCCATTTTAGCAAGGGATACGAATTTATTCAGTGTACAAATACTCAGGAAAATAACTAAATTCTGATTCAAGAAAAACAAAATCACTAATTTAACAGAATTTTCCTTAACTCAGGAAATTAAGAAAAACTTCTTATAGACATGTACAATCAGAAGAACGACCTGCAATATTCTTTTTATTCCATTTTTTTTTCATATTACTATAACACTAAATTTTTTCATATTACTATAGCAATTCAGATTACAAATATTAATGTTTTAATATCAGAAAATGCAATACGGGGTTCAATTTGAAATGCAAAATATTTGTAAATTGATCCCCCGCTACAAATATATATATTCATATCAAATTATTTTATAAAAACAGTAAAAAAGAAAAAAAATTGAAATTGAAATTCACAATCTCGATTTCATAGAAGATAGTTATTGAAATTGCATTTAAATGTTTGAAGATCAAAGTTGATTGGAAAGCAAAACGCAAGAAGCAAGAGGAATCTTTTACGAGCGAGCAGTATGAGATGAGAAACTGTTAACATATGACATCTAGCCATTTCAAGTGTAAAATGATGAGACCTTGCCGCCAATCTAGTACTGCACTTAAATTCAGAAAGTCTAGGTACTATAGAGGAAAGTTCATCAGAACAATTATCATGAAAGTTATTCTTAGGGAAGGTTACATCTAGCCATTTCAAGTGTAAAATGATGAGACCTTGCTGCCAATCTAGTACTGCACTTAAATGCATAAAGTCTAGGTACCATAGAGGAAAGTTTGTCAGAACAATTACGATGAAAGTATTCTTAGGGAAAGTACATCTAGCCATTTCAAGTGTAAAATGATGAGACCTTGCCGCCAATCTAGTACTGCACTTAAATTCAAAAAGTCTAGGTACCACAGAGGAAAGTTCATCAGAACAATTATCATGAAAGTTATTCTTAGGGAAGGTTATATCTAGCCATTTCAAGTATTAAATGATGAGACCTTGCTGCCAATCTAGTACTGCACTTAAATTCAAAAAGTCTAGGTACCATAGAGTAAAGTTCATCATAACAATTATCATGAAAGTATTCTTAGGGAAGGTTACATCTAGCCATTTCAAGTGTAAAATGATGAGACCACGCCGCCAATCTAGTACTGCACTTAAATTCAAAAAGTCTAGGTACTATAGTGTAAAGTTCATCAGAACAATTATCATGAAAGTTATTCTTAGGGAAGATTACATCTAACCATTTCAAGTGTAAAACGATGAGACCTTTCCGCCAATCTAGTACTGCGCTTAAATTCATAAAGTTATGTTACCATAGCGAAGATATTTTCTTGTGTACAATACGATTTGAGTACAATACAGAAACTAAAAACAGATTATAAATTTTTCTGAAACTAAAAACAGAGTATAAATTTCACCCTTGTGTAAACATCGACCCCTTAGAACAACCAACACTAGATAATAGTTTGAAAAGTTGTATCATATTATCAATTAAAATCTCAATGACATACATATAGCTCACCAAAATATATAATTTTTCGCAATATTTAGGATTAATAATTAATTCGGCGTTCAGCCTTTTCGTGTTGTTTTCACCTTTCGGAGAAAGATGCCAATTAGTTATCCCCGGTAAGACATTTTAAGGTGTTAATTAATCTATCATAATTTTTATGTTTGGTATATTATTTCTATTTATTAATAAACTACGAAAATGAAAAAATATCCTTTCCTTAAGAATGAAGAGAGAAAACCTTATAAAAACAGCAGAAATTAAAGTATAAACAATATTTATCTTGTGAGCAAACTGTTCTCTATTAAACATGAAGCTGATTGAGAAAAAACAAATATGGCCGACATATCAAATACTGTTTGTAAACAATTATTATGAATCCGTGTCTCCTTTGTGTTTTATTATTTTTTGTGCTTATTGAATGCCTTGCAATCTTGCGGTTTCAAATAAGGAGTCGAAACTTTCTGGAAGCGTGTTTAAGGGTATAATATGACCCATGTTTTACTTTAATTTGTGTTAAAATATCCACGTATTATTTACAAGAAAATAATACACACTTACTCATATATATATACCTATACACACACACACACACACATATATATATATTCAGTAATGAATTTGAACACTCTCGGCTACTGGCGTGTGTTTACATTGCATATAATACGCCAAAGTCTGCCTTTCTCATAGCTCAGAGGTAAAATCACCGACTGTCAATTCAGTCGGGTTTCAATCCTAGTTAGAAGCAATCGGATGTCTAACCTTACTGATGATCTCTGATAGAGCGAAACAGATCTGTCTGCGGATAACTATAATAAATTCAGGAGAATATTTGGTAAATAATCCCAATGGATTCTAGTAATGTTACGTTAAATATTGAAACTGATCCAACAGAATTGAGTTCTTTCGGTGACTGGCGTGTGTATACACCGCTTGTATATAACACGCTAAAAATTTCTCCTTTTACATTTTACAGTGTAGAGGCTTATCCCTTGTTCCCTGTTTAGGATGTGGTTTCCGGCTTTCTCTTTTCCAATCTTTTCACTTTTCTTTTTCTTATTTTTTATTTTCTTTATTTTTTTTTTCAATTGGAGTAGATAGACTAAACTATCGCCCAGTTCACACTCCACCCACGTCTATTGTACAGGTGTAGAGGCTCATCCCTTGTTCCCTGTTTAGGATGTGGTTTCCGGCTTTCTCTTTTCCAATCTTTTCACTTTTCTTTTTCTTATTTTTTATTTTCTTTATTTTTTTTTCAATTGGAGTAGATAGACTAATCTATCGCCCAGTTCACACACCACCCATGTCTATTGTACAGGTGTAGAGGCTCATCCCTTGTTCCTTGTTTAGGATGTGGTTTCCGGCTTTCTCTTTTCCAAATCTTTTCACTCTTGCGTAGCCCCCTGCTCATCAGTGGCGTTACCGCCTTGCTCGGGGTGATATGATTAAAAAAAAAACTTCGATAATATAAGATCTACTAATAGACGTGAACTGTTGGACAAAAGTAAATGCAAGTTTTCTGTGGATGATCTATTGATTAAAGTACTTTTTATACAGTTTCATTTTAAGCTATTTACTTTCTCTTGTTATTAACGCAGTCTTTCTTTAATCGAAGTTATGGCCAGACTTATTGCTGAAAAATGAAGTTTTATGCGTGCTGTCCTTGTCAGACTGTTGATCACGCTAGATAATATGTTCTATGCTTTTTTTCTACTCAGCATTTTTGTAATATAAACCACAAGACGGAACCTTTTGGTGCTAAATAGGCACAAGTGTGATTATTATATATTCAAGTCTGCCAGTTACTCTATACAAGGAAAGAGGCAGCCTCGATATGATTTGCCAGCCAGACAGCCATAATTCGGGCACTTCGATGTTGCGAAATGGTTAACATGCTTATCTTGCTAGATAACTTACGACTTAGTAGTAAGTTTTATTCTCACTGGGTGCTCCCCACTTTCGGCCTTGTGCCACTTCTAAACTAGGTTTTGAAAATGACCACCACCCATGAATTTGTTAATGCATTCTTAGCTAGTCACAAATATCTTTACTGTTTCGTCTTGGCCATAATCAGTGTAATCAATCATTAAACAGTGCTACATGAAATGTTCTAAAATATATAGTTTCTGTTTAAAGTAAATGTTCTTTTTTTTAAGCATCATGTTGTTGACCTATTGACGGACCTACGTTTAATCTTTTCGTTAACAGCCTGTTGAAATATATGGATGTTGTGGTAATGGCGCGCGTAAGCTGAAATTAAATATATAAAAGAAAGAAGATGGAGACCTAAAAATACTTTTTGGACTTTAATTTATTTACTGGGTCGCAGCTATCTTTTGAGAGGAAATGTCTTCCCGAGCAAAAGGTATGCCTTGTCCAGTCAAGAGACCCAGCTAAATGTGGTGCCAGGAAGCCCTCTATTTTCTCACGCATGCGCGGATGTTTTTTTGTCTTGTCAGATGCCTCCTGGGAGATTGTTATTCTCATCTTTGTGTTTATTTTATGTTTTTATTTTAATCTCCCCAAACATACCAGCCAAATAAATTATTCCTCAAGTCACATCGGGATAGTGACACAAATTTTTCATGTCCTCCATGAATTATCAATATCTTTATTTCAACTGGCCCAGTGAAATTAATCTTTAAGCTCTTAACTTAGCATCTTCAAACGAAATTCGGCACAGAAATTGTGGTTCATGATTGCCTTCATATCACGTCAATGTTTTAAACCTGAAGGTTAAAATTTGCTACTGTTTTAACAATGAGATTATATAATATTCTTGTTAGCATTTCATAAGTATATATATATATATATATATATATATATAATTGTAAATTTGTCTTTGAACACGTCTCGAAAAACACACCGAGAATATATATATATATATATATATATATATATATATATATATATATATATATAAATCATCAACCGTACTTATGAGCTGTGATACAGCGAAACAGATAAAGAGTTGCGGATGATTATATATATATAGTCATCCGCAGACAGAATTGTTTCGCTGTATCACAGCTCATCTGTACGGTTAGACTCCGATTGCTTTTAACCCAGGATTGAAACCATACCGAATTTGGCGTCAGTCGGCAATTCTACCTCCGGGCTATGGGCGCTCGGTAGAAGAAGGCAGACTTTTAGCGTGTATATTATCATTATACACGCCTAATAGCCAGAGTGCTCTAACTCATTACTGAATGAGCGACATTTCACCACAAGAAAAGCGAGAGCGCCAAAAGGTCGCTGGGGTTACAATGGGCGAAAAGACTGTGTATAGGGGGGATTGAAAAAAGGATAAATGATGAACGGGATTCAAGAAGGCAGAAGATGGCCGTTGCATTTAAACCATTTAAAGATTGTAGATATCAGGAAAAATGAGTTCCGCAAGTGGGAAGTGGGAGAAAAATTGTTGAAGTAGAAGAGGTATTTACATTGAATTTTGTCAACGGTGAAAGGGCAGAACATAGATGATTGTTGGTGTTACGACTCAGTAGACGTGATATAAAATGTGTTGAGATAAATCCACAGTTGCTATCATACGACCAATTATCCGAATATATATATATTTCTTTTTGTATAATCATTTCACCCCAAGAAATGTAGAAATGCCACTGGTGCGCAGGGGTTTATAGTGAGGGACAGAAAAGATGTAGGGAGTGTCGATGAAAAATAATAGATGAAAGGAAATGAAGTAGATTAAAAATGGCAATTCACGTTGCATGTTGACATATAAAATTTTTGAAATTGTAGCTATCACGATATCAGGGAAGCAGGATATGGAGGTAAGTTGCACAAACGGGAAATGCGAGAAAAGAAACTGTTAGAGTAGAAAAGACAGTTATATTTAACTATTTCGGCAGTGAAATAAAAGTGGAGCCTTGAAGCCAATGTAGTAATACGAGTAAACACATGTTGTCGGGTTACCAGGTAAAAAGCTAGTCAGAGCATTTGCCATGAAAATACTTGTAAAAAAGACAGAGGGAAACTACAGCACGTCGGTGAGAAAGTGACATAAGGTGGGCTGCCAAGTCAGGATCGATTAAATTGCAGATCCCTTTTTGGATATTGTCGTGAAGTCCAAGGGGAATTGCAGGAGTACACGACAAGATATAGCAATAGTATTCAATGCACGGATGAAAGGTAGATTTACAAATGTGCAAAATGAATTCTAATGAGAAAACATTTTCCAGGCATAACACGGTGAACTAAATTCATAGCAGTAGATGGAGCTCTGGATTCAATGTACTCAGTCCATTTAAGATCATTTGTAAGAATGGGGCCAAGATAGTGCAATGCGTTGCTCTCTAGGAGATTAGCGCCATTCTTTCTGATGGTAGGCAAGAGAGTTTCTCTATGGCGGTAAAAAGAGAGCATCTTCGGCAGGGTTAGGCATTCAAATTAACTCGCCATTTATTACCCGATTCAGTCACAGATTGACGTCCTTTTCTGATGTGCAACATTCAGATTTACTTTGTCCGCCTTGGTACACTTCGTACAGAGACGGGCGTAAATAGGGGTGATATCTGCATAGATGCCAACTTGGAAATTGAATTTCTTATTAAGTTTTAGGAATTTTGCTGGCGTAAGACAAGGTTGAGTCTTTTCACCGGATCTATTCAACTTGTAGAGCTAGAAGTTATACCAGGATTCGTCATCGGTGGCACAAGATAAGATACGCAGATGAAACAGTTCTGATAGCAGACACGGAGAAGAAACTCCAAGATCTCTTACAAAAGGTAGTTGAAGAAAGTGCAAAGAAAGGACTACAGATAAACAAGAAAACCGAATGCATGGCCATCAGCAAAAAGAGGAGCCCAACTACAAGTGAGGGATACTAAAATCAAACAGGTACAAAAATTTTAAAGACCTAGGAAATGTTTTAACAGTGGACAGAAAGTGCGACACAGAGATCCGAAGATGAATTTGCATGGCAAAGGACGCATTTCAGAAGCTGAGTAAAGTATTGAGAGACAGGAAAATTTCACTAGAAACAAAGAAAAGAGTACTAGATTGGTATGTGATGCTAGTTCTTCAATATGACAGTGAATGCGGGAAAATCTCATCAAAGATGAAGGAAAACATTTAAGCAACTGATGTGGTTCTAGGATTATGCGGATATCATTGTTTGCGCACGTGAGGAATAATGAGGTTTTGGAAAGGATGGAAACAAAAAGGAAATTAATACTGAGCACCAGGAAAAGAAAGGTAAAGATCTTAAAGAAGGAGGGCATAGAGAATCTGATACTCACAGGTCAGACAGAGGGTAAGACAGACAGTGGAAAGCAGCGACGGGACTGAGCAAGTGGATAGCAAGAGAAGATTGTGCCACGAGCCACCAGGCATAAAGAGACGTGTAGGGCCATAATCGCCTACGTCCTGAAGAGACATGGCACATAGAACAAGAAGAAGCAGCACCAGCAGTAACAGACATACGAGTAAAATGATTTAGAAAAGTTTTTTTTTCTAAATCTGTTTATGACAACTGTGATGACTTTATCCACTAAACAGAGCTTTTGTCTAGTCTTTTCCAATTGCATTTGCTATACATTGAGTAACAATCAGGCAACTTTTGCTTGCATCTATTATCCTGCCTTCATGGTATACGACCCGCCCACCTCAAATTTTGTCATTTAATCAATTCAATGATATTTTTATTTTATTTTATTCTCGTCTATGATCTGTGCTGAATTCTTTTAATTCACGTTTCTCTTCACATTGACCGTTATACATTTTTGTATTCGAGCGATATATGAGACGCTCTCATAGACATTTGAGTGATTGACACTCGCGAAAAAAATCCATTTAGATCTCATATAAATGTTAATTCAAATTTTATAAAATTGAAACCATTAGAAAGAAAACGAATTTTGTCGGTATATTCTGATATATAGCAAGTACTTGACTTCAAAAGAGACGAAAATAGTTTTGCTTTAAAATAGAAATAAAATGTAAATGCCAAAATGCAAATATAGTTTTAAAATTATGGAAATTCAAATAATTATTTTAATTATTTTGTTGTGCGTTGTAGCGTAGTGGATGAGAAATCGGAGAGCCTAGATCAAATTCCTGTTAGGTTTGTTACGTTTAAATACATTTAGAAAAATATTAATTCATCTTTTCTACTCGCCATATAACTATCGATTAATTAGCCTGACAGACTTGATCCTCTAGCCTTGGTTGGCAACAAGTCTACTGCAGAAAAAATGATAACTGACTGCAGAAAAATCTTTTTATTAGTCATTCATGAATCGAAAGAGACATGATCGCCCAAGCGTGTTTCACGTATGACACTTAACTGACGTATTTAAATTAGAATTATTTCATTATAATAAATATCATTCAGTCAGTTAAGTTTCATACGTGATACACGCTTGGGCGATCATGTCTCGAAATAGACATGACTGACTGGACAGAAGATTTTCCCGCAGTAGGTTGCCATTACTTTCTGCAGTAGACTGGTTTCTGACCAAGACTATAGAACCCAATCTGTCATATTATTTAATCCATAACTGGAGGAATGAGACGCATTGATATCTTTTACAAAGCTATTTGCGCGTAGTGAATGCAAGGAATTCAACTAGAATTCGAACTCGGCTCCTCGATGTCTCGTTCTGAGCCGATATCCACTGCACCACAACATGTATGATAAATATAAACAACTTATATTTAATAAAATGTGCTTGGTTCATGGTATCCCCATCATCCTTCTGTAGAATCATATTTTTGCTGCTTCGAGCCTCTTCATAAAGAGAATGCTATACAGAAAGACAGATATCACAAAGCAGTCCAGCACTCTTTTCTTTGTTTCCAGTGAGATTTTCCTGTCTCTTGGTATACTGGTAAGCTTTTGAAGTACGTCTTTGGCCATGCCAGTGTGTCTTCGGATTTCAGAGTCGCATTTTCAATCCTGTGTCAAAATGATTCCCAGGTATTTCAATTTCTTTACTTGCTTTTTTTTAGTTTATCCAACCTGTAGTTGGAATTTTGAGGTCTTCTTTTTGCAGATGAGCATACGTGTTTTTCTGGAAGTTTATAATCAGTCCTTTTCTCTAGCTTTCAGTTGCTATATTTCTGTAGAAGGTCCTGAATATTTATTTACTACATTCTTTTTTATAACCATATCGCCCCAAGCAAGACATTTTACTGCCACTGTTTTGAAGGTGGATACATGTGGAGGAAAGTTATGAGGAAGAGCGACAGGTTATAGAGGGCGTCAGGAAGTATGTAAGAGAAAGATGAGAATACTCATGAGAGTGTAGTGGACGAAGAAAGGAGCATGAGAGAGAGAGGATGCAGGTTACTGAGATAGGAGATGACTGTTTATAATCATATCGCCCCAAGCAAGACATTTTACTGCCACTGTTTTGCAGGGGGTTACATAGGAGCAAAGTTAGAGTGACAGGTTATAGGGGTTGTCAGGAAGTGGGTAACAGAAGGATGAAAATACTGATGAGAGTGTACTGGACGGAGAAAGGAGCATGAGAGAGAGGATGCAGGTTAGTGAGATAGGAGATGACTATTGACTTTACATTTAAATTCTTGGAGATTATAGCTGTCAGGAAAGCAAGTAAATGAAGGAGAACTCCATAGAGAGGAAGTGCGAGAAAACAAAAAAACAAAAAAACAAAAACAAAACAAAACAAAACAAAAAACGTATCTCCTGATTTGAAAGCTTTTATATTTAATTTAGCAATCTCCCAACTTTTTATTTTCTTCCAGGTTTTTTTTTAATCATCTCACCCCAAGCAAGGCATACCACTGCCACTATTGCGCATGGGCTACATAAGGGAATGTAAAGAGAAGGAGTGGTTAGACATAGGGAATATCAGGAGGAAGGTGACAGATGAGTAAGGATACCGAGGATGAGATGGGAAGAGTGTTTAAAAGAATGGGAACAGGTTAGTTTGTTAGGAGGTGTCTATTGACCTTACATTTAAACTCCCGGAGATTGTAGCCGTCGGGGAAGCAATCGTGTGGAAGATATTTAACAAACCCCATGTTCTTGGTACACATGAGTTTTGTTAGTGATATCCTCGATTTAGTTTAGGGGTCAGATTCCTAAAACCAGTTAGAGAATTACTTGTTCCATCAGCACACAGTTTGATATCTTTAACGTCCTTTTGAACATATCAACAAGACTTTTAGCTTGCCCATTTCATATTCGGTGGTATGGAGGTGTTGTTATGTGTTCAACTGCATAGTATTTTCGAAAGATTTGAAAGACACTGAAACTAAACTGCGTGCTATTATCAGATACAATAGTATCTGAAACTCTTAATCTCGAAAGAAGTTTATGAAAGAAATTAGTTACAGTTGAAGTAGGTCTTCTACATTTAAATCAGTCAGTCAGTTAAGTGCCATACGTGATACACGCTTGGGCGATCATGTCTCAAAAGAGACATGACTGACTGGGCAGAAGATTATCCCGCAGTAGGTTGCCATTGCTTTCTGCGGTAGACTGGTTGCCGACCAAGGCTATAGAACCCAATCTGTCCTATTATTTAACACATAGCTAGAGTGGGGGAGATGTATTATATTAGTAAGTAATAATTAGTGGGGGATCAGTTTATTACTTCATAGCAATATAAAACTGATCCCCCACTTTATGCCTAGTAGAAGCCTTAATCATGATTCCAACTCTTATATTCAGTCAGTCAGTTAAGTGCCATACGTGATACACGCTTGGGCGATCATGTCTCGAAAGAGACATGACTGACTGGGCAGAAGATTATCCCGCAGTAGGTTGCCATTGCTTTCTGCGGTAGACTGGTTGCCGAACAAGGCTACAGAACCCAATCTGTCCTGTTATTTAATCAATAACTGGAAGGAATAGACGGATTAATACCTTTCCCAAGGGTATTTGCGCGTAAGTGAATGCAATGAATTAAACTGGAATTCGAACTCGGCTCTCCGATTTCTCGTTCTGAGTCGATATCCAATGCGCCACAACGCACATCCACTTAAATATTTCAACCATTAAAAAAAACGTCGACGACAATCATGCGAGCCGCAGAAACGTAATCAACACTTTACCTTGACGACGGTCTATTCGTATTAGGTTGGGGTTGATAATTTACAGGTATTAATTTTGATGCTAAAACACAGCCTTTGCATCATTTAACCAAATCTTGAATATCCTGGTCTATTTTAGGAAAGTAAACTTAAATTCTCATGGGGAATTTCATTCTTGACATTTAAGAATGTCCAACATGAATTCGCTTAAAAATTATTTTTTGCAGGAATTACTACTCTTTCAGTGTACATCAGCACTTCATCAAATATGAAAAAAGATTTATCATTTTTAGTAATTTTTCTTTTTTTTCTTTTTTTCCATCTCACCTAAATGCCATCCATTATTTTCAAAATGCAGTCATTCTTCTAAGATTGTATTTTGTTTTCGTTCGAAAGAGTCGTTCCCTTAGAGTTACACAAAACACCTTTCATCCTATTTTCAGAAGTTAAAAAGTAATCACCGTCTTCTTCAAAAGTTTCGTTATAATTTTAGGTTTAATCTGGACAAACTATCTGCATATCAATTTTATGATGGTAAATACTCCATCTTAAATTCATAGCTCTCGTAAAATGGTTGCTCAACTTTGGAACCTTTTGCCAGTATGTGTCTGAAAATCTTTTGAGGAACCAAAGATTAAAAATAATTGGTGGTGATCTGAACGCTGATTTGCTTACAAATCAAATTTTCTTCTCGTGTATTATTTTGGGAAATTGTTTTCACCGCAAAAGTAATAGCGCTTTTTATCGGTTTTATTATATTTTTTTCAGCCGCTATTAGCATTCAAGACCCATGCGCAACTGCTTTTATTTTACGGTCCTTGAATTCATGTCAAATAACTGTTCCTATTCCATAATCACTAGCATCTGACACCTTCAATATGTATTTTAAAATTTTATTCAAAAGTTTATTTAAAGGCGTTATTAATTTATGCATGTTTAGCACATAAAAAACCTAATAGGTCACCTATTAGGTTTTTTCTAATGATCGTCACGATCATTAGAAATGATTGTAAAGTCGCTACGTTTGTTGATTTTAATAACTCTTGTTCCTTCCGAGTATTACTTCTGAAAAATTGGAATTTATTCTCACTGAGTTTGAATTCGTAATCATCTATTCTCTTGAATAATTGCTGTATATAATTTGAATTTTGTCGTCTAGTTTCGTTTTCTATGTGTCAGTCAGTTAAGTGACATACGTGAAACACGCTTGGGCGATCATGTCTCGAAAGAGACAGGACTGACTGGGCTGAAGATTATCCCGCAGTAGGTTGCCATTGCTTTCTGCTGTAGACTGGTTGCCGACCAAGGCAAAAGAACCCAATCTGCCCTGTTATTTAACCCATAACTGGAAGGAAGAGACGGATTAATACCTTTCCCAAGGGTACTTGCGCGTAAGTGAATGCAATGAATTCAAACTCGGCTCTTCGATTTCTCGTTCCGAGCCGATATCCACTGGACCACCACGCACATTACGTTGTCCAAATATACGACGGAAAATTATAACTTGCTAGAATCATATCCACTATTTGCTGGAAAACACGTGGTGCAACGTTGAACCCAAACGGTAGCCTATTAAAACTGCATAGTCCTTCTTAGCGTTAAAATCTAACAATTATTTACATTTTTCATCTACTTCAATATGTTCGTATGCTTTTGAGAGGTCAAAATCTTCCCACTTTCAATATAGAAATTAATCTTATGTCGATGTTAACGAATATATGTAAAGAAAAGCAGAAAAATGGATTTTTTGTTAAAAAAAAATTAGTGTAAGCATTACCAATATAATGTGACTGTTTTATGTATAATTTAGATGCATTGTTAACACTTTTAAAAATAGAAATGTTTTGGAAAATGAATGATTAAAAATTAATTCGAGTAATAATGACAGAACAGGGCTATTATATGTTTAATGTAAATGAATGTTGAATCTTTAGAATGCTGAATAAATGGTTTGTTATTGTTCAACACAGATCTATGCTCTTTCTAAGATCAATGGTTAAAAATGATTTCCAGCGAGTGAGACCTAAGGATTTTAGGAAAGATCATCATTGCGGACTGGTGCAACAAAATCACAAACCAGGAATTGTATCAAATAACAGAAACCATATCGCTTGATGACTACCAACAACAGCAACTATTAAAATGCATAGCACATGGAACTCGAAGAGAATATAATGGCATCATTACGAAGATTAAATTTCACACAATTCTCAAGTAAAACATTGAGATATAAATCTCCATTATGAGTCGAAAGAGCGGTAAGAGTTACTAGACTTGCTGTACATATTTTCCAGAAAAGAGTCGTAAATTTCAAAGGAAAGTAGTACTGGGTGCTCAGGCAATTGTTTTGTTGTTGTTGTTTTTTTTGTTTCAGCCCAAGCAAGGCGGTATCGCCATTAATGCGCAGGGGGCTACATAAGAGTAAAAGATTAGATAGCAGGAGAATAAAGATAAAGACGAACTAGTTACAGTAGGTGTCAGAGAAGGCAGCAAGAGAAGGATTGGAATACAGGTGTGATGACAGTTACACAGGTAGACAGAAAAGAAAAGATATCCATGGTGATGTAGAAAGAACCGGAGTCAAGTGGTTAAGAGATGGGTATTGACACTGCATTTAAATTTCTAGAGGCTGTAGCCGTCAGGAAAGCAAGAATATGGAAGAGATTTCCACAGGCGAGAAGTGCAAGTAAAGAAGCTGAGGAGTAGCATTGTCGTCTCCATTTGGTTGTTCTAACTGTGAATGGATGGAACCCAGTTGCCAGTTTGGTTGCATGAGTAAACCCATGTGGTAGGGGCAACAGTGACTTAGTTTCGTCAGAGCAGAAGATATGAAAATATTTATAGAACGGACAAACGGAATCCACATCCCGTCGTTGAGAAAGCGGCTGGAGTCGAGCCACCAAGTGGGTACCTATCACATTACTGATTCTCCTTTGGAGCTTGTCGAGAGAACATAGAGATAAACAGCGGTGGGCCTGACCATATGTGACAACAGTATTCCATACACGGACGGGTGGTTGATTTGTATGCCAAATATTTTCTTATAGGGAAACGACTAATATTGCCATTACTATTATTATTACTATTAAGAGATGAGTTATTTAATTCAGTATATTTTTTGGCAGACGGTTATAAATATAAGGATGTGCGTTGTGGTGCATTGGATATCGGCTCGGAGCGAGAAATCGGGGAGCCGAGTTCGAATTCCAGCTGTATTCATTGCATTCACTTACGCGTAAATACCCCTGGGAAAGGTATTAATCCGCCTATTCCTTCCAGTTATGGGTTAAATAACAGGACAGATTGTGTTCTATAGCCTTGGTCGGCAACCAGTCTACCGCAGAAAGCAATGGCAACCTACTGCGGGATAATCTTCAACCCAGTCAGTCCTGTCTCTTTCGAGACATGATCGCCCAAGCGTGTATCACGTATTGCACTTAACTGACTGACTGTTATAAATATACAACAGAAATAAAACATGTCCGCTCAGCCTCGATTTCAATAATTATAAAATTTGTATTTCATGGATTTTGCACTCTGTCAGAAATATTTGAATAAAACTGGTGATCTCATTCGAAAATATAATCGAATCACTGATTCTTGAAATTTCTATGACATTGAATCTCTTCATTATTTTCTTCTCTCTCTCATGCGCACACACACAAACACATTATCTCTCTCCCCCACCTCTCTCTCTCTCTCTCTCTCATCTCATCTCATCTTTTTGTTTATGTCTACTTCCGTTTGACAGAAGTTAAAGGGGGAGCATGGTAATCAGAACGTTTGTGGCTTCCATTCTGGTGGGGGGTGATCTGTCGACATACAGTCGGTAAGACACGCAAATTGTCGTCGAAATTACACCTGACTTTGATGGTCTCTTCAAAAAAAAAGCAATTAGTAATTTGTCAGCGACAAGAAGCGAAAAAGACGGTAAAGTGATTACGATGGGAGCAGATCACACGTCGCTTTGACGCAAATGATGGCGTTAAGACAATGACGAAAACTTCAAGCATAATTAAGATAAAAATAAGATCGGTCCTAGTGACTAGATATTTGACAGAAAAGGGAAGAATAGAGAAAAAGAGTGACAGAAAGGGACAGGCTAGGAAAAAGAGAAAAAAGAGAAAATTCTTGAAAAGGAACAAGAAAATACATATGTATATAGTGTCTGCGATGCATAAATTGTCATCTAAATTATGCAAAAAAGAAAAATAATACTGAAATCTCATTTGAAAAGATATATTTACTTTAGTTACACAAAAAGTATCAGGAAATCCGAAAGAATAAATCCGTTTAATAAAATCGTTATTGACTTCAACCACAGTCTTATGACAATTTCAGAATCTCCTGCAACTTTTCTAGAAAGTTTTTTTTTTTTGTTTAAGTTGGTGAATTCTGCCATATTCTTTACTTTTAGTTCATCTTAGGTATTGCAAATAATTTTTTTGGACTCTTGCTCAATCAGAAATTGTACCAAGTGACAGAAACCATATAGCTTGAGGACTACCAACAGCAGCAACAATTAAAATGGCTAGCACATAGAACTCGAAGAGAATATAATGACATAATTACGAAGATTAAATTTCACACCACTCTCAAGTAAAACATTGGGAAATAAATCCCCATCATCACTGGAAAGAGCGATAACAGCTTCTGGACTTGCTGTGCATATTTTCCAGAAAAAATCATAAATTTTAAACGAAGGTAATACTGGCTGCTCAGGCAATGTTTATTTTTAATCGTTTCACCCCAAACAAGGCGGTACCGCCACTGATGCGCAGGGAGCTACATAAGAGTAAAAGATTAGATATAGGAGAGTAAAGAGAAAGACGAAACAGTTACAGGAGGTGTCAAGGAAGAGAGCAAGAGAAGGATGGGAATACAGGTGTGATGACAGTTACACAGGTAGAGAGAAAGGAAAAGATATACATGGTGACGTAGAAAGAACTGGAGTCAAGTGGTTAAGAGATAGGTATTGACATTGCCTTTAACTTCCTGGAGGTTTTAGCCATCAGGAAAGCAAGAATATGAAAGAGTTTCACAGGTGGGAAGTGCGGGAAAAGAAGCTGAGGGCTAGAATTGTCAGGTGCATTTGGTTGATTTAACTGGGAATGGATGGAACCCAGTTGCCAGTCTGGTTTCACGAGTAAACTCATCTGGTAGGGCCACCAGTGGCGTAAGTTCTTCGGAGCAGAAGCCATGAAATTATCTATAGAACAGACAGAGTGAAGACACATCCCGTCGGTGAGAAAGAGTAATAATCAAGGGGGGTTGTAGCATGAGAGTTAGGTGACCAGATGTAAGGGGTTATGTGGTCGCACAAACTGTCGCACAGCAATGACTGGCTTCTTCTGCCTTTGTAGCATGGTGCAGTGTTCTGTTGCTAAACATAGGTTCTTTAGGCAGCTACCCTATTAAGTCAGTGCAGAACTACCTCTTTAAGGTCTTTGATGAGTTTGAAGTCCTTTATGAAGATAAATGATGACATAGCATTGCTATCACTAGTAATCACTACAAACATTCTAGCTACCATTAGACTCATCTAACTTTTCTGGATCATCTGCACTGTCCTTTGAGTCATGGTGTTCTTTTTTTTCAAAGACGGTGCCGAACTGACTCTACTATACTCTACCTGCAACAAAATAAAAACAAAGAATATATATATATATATATATATATATATATATATATATATGTAAATTCAGAGAAAACTTAATGGAGAAATAACAATTTTCAACATGTCATTTTAAGACATGCATTCTTCGACCCCTTATAAACAGAGAATGAGGAAAAATCCTGATGTTAGTTTAGATAAAGGAAGTGGTTGGGATGTATTGGTTTTCATTGGGTCGGGCTTGCAGAAGAAGTTAGTAGTAATTCTTTCTTAGTAGTGGGGGAGGGTATGTAGCCTGACTTTAGGGTTAGCAGTAGTAGTTGGTGAAGAGGTCACTGCTAGCTCAATTTTTAAAAGGTTTTTTTTACTAGGATCTTCCTGGATTATTTCCAAAGCTTATCCCGGATTTTACCAAACCTTCCCAAAATTTTACTGCCTTGCTTGGAGTGAAATTATATATATATATAAATAATCTTAATTTTAAATGATTGCATTTCAACGGGGGAGGCCAATCTTCCATTACGTCTAGGAGAAAATCTTCGTTTTTACATGCCAAATCTGAAATTATATTCTCAACTTGATCATTGTTTCTTATTGATCTTCCCCTTATTCTAGTGATCGAAGCAAGCGAAAGTCAGTAGGTGCTAAATCTAATGAGTATGGCAAATTTGAATGAACCTCTCACCAAAAAGATCTCACTTTTTCTTAGCTTTTGTTTGTAGAGTTGTGTGCCTTTTGCAATGTTACGCTGGAGAATAACACTTTGAACAAAAGTAAAAGCAATGTATTTAAATATTATTCAGAAAAAATCTATTTAACTTCATTTTCGACTGCTGCAGACGAAAGTCAATTTTAGATTACGCCATAAAAATGACTTTCACTTTTATGATTGGACAAAAAGTATTCGTGTTTCTCATTGGTTAAAAAAATGACTGACGAACATTTTTTTTTAATCGTGTCACCCAAAGCAAGGCATTTCACTGCCACTATAGCGCAGGGGGTTACATAGAGCGATTGGGTATAAAAAATGTCAGAAAGAGGGTGATAGACGAGTTAGGATGTACATAGGGAGAGAGTTGGAGAGAGTGGGTGTGAGTTAGTGTGTTAGGAGGTGTCTATTGACCCTACATTTAAACTCTTGGAGGTTGTAGCCGTCGGGGAAGCAAGCATGCGGTAGGGAAGTGCGAGAAAAGAAGCTGTTGGAGTAGAAATTGCGGTTACATTTCATCGGTTTCACTGTAAAAGGGTGGGACCTAGTTGCCAATCTAGTATCTCGTGCAAATTCACGTTGAGGGGGCACCAGTGATTTAAGTTCGTCAGAGCAGAAGCCATGAAAATATTTATAGAAGAGGCACAGGGAAGCCACGTCACGCCGATGAGAGAGTGACTGCAGGCGGTCAGCCAAGTCGGTATAAATCACATTACAGATTCTTCGCTGTATTTTGTCAAGAACCCCGAGGAGAATAGCAGGAGCACCCGACCAGATGTGGCAGCAGTACTCAATACACGGGCGGATGGTAGATTTATATAAGTGCAGGATAGATTCAGACGGAAATAATTTCCGGGCCCTGCACAGAGGGCCGACTTTCATAGCAGCGGATTTAGCAATGTATTCGATGTAGTCATTCCACTGGAGGTCCGCTGAGAGTGTCAGGCCAAGGAGGCGTGGTGTTTTACTCTCTGGGAGGCAAGCCTGTTCCATGCTAATGGGACAGAGGTGCGGACTGTAAACCGTCATTTTACTTTTGCACGAGATTTCTGCTGAAACCAAAGTATAGCGCTTGTAATTTATATCAATTTATATTTCATTCAGTTCAAAATTTCAGTAAATTTATGATCTTTTTTTTTTGTTTTTTTTTTTTGTATGTTTGTTTCTTTTTAATTTGATTTTTGTTTTCAGTAAAAATATGTAAAATCCAAAGTGCGGAGTAAAATCGTCAGAATTTTTTTTTATTTTCTGTTTTTCCATTTGCAATTTAGCTTAGATTTGTATTCTTGAGAAAAAAAATTAAACTTCGAAATAAAGATAGTTCTATTCTTTGGAATTAATAAGAAGTCGCTCTGGATGATTGGGTTTTAATAATTAATCGTCTATTTAAAAAGCATGAAGCAGAAATATAAATAAAATAAAAAGCAAAATGAAAACGAAGGAATCCTTTGGCGTTTGGAATTGTGAATTGCGTTTAAAGTCGAAATATTGATGAAATCAATGATTAAAACAAGCGAAGCTGATTTTTGTAAAAATTTCCGTCTCTTCTTTCACATTGTTTTTCCTTTTATTTCTGTTAATTTTCTTTCTCCTTCCTTCTCAAGAAAGCAGCACTAACTTTCAAATTGGCCCATTTTACCTCGTTTCTCTTCCTAAATGTTGAAATCTTTTTTCTTTTTGCCTTCTCACCGTTATATATTAATATATTATATATATGTTATATATATTCTCCACATTCATATTTATTATTAGTAGTAGTATTTTATGTAATCCATGCTCAAAAGACACCGCCAAAATGATTTGCTTCTTTAACGTATAGCTATCTATTCAATTATTCTTTCATTCTTTCTTTCATTTCTTCATTTTTTAATTGTTTCTTTCATTCATTCATTCTTTCTTACATTATTTCTATCATTAATTCTTTCTTTCCTTAATTCTTTTATTATTATTTTATTTATTCTTTATTTCATTCATTTTTTATTTCATTCATTCTTTATTTCATTCTTTCTTTATTTCATTCTTTCTTTTATTCTTTTATTCCGTATTTCTGTCATTATTTCTTTCATTCATTTATTCTTTGTTTTTTTCATTCTGCATTTCTTTCATTCTTTTTTTTTTGTTCTTTCATTCCTTCATTCTTTTACTTTTCATTTTTCTTTCTTTCATTCTTTCTTTATTTTTTGTTTTGATTCATTTTTTCTTTCATTTTTTCTTTCTTTCCTTATTTTAGAATTTTATCCAAAATTTTTAATAAGTACGTAATAGCCCCCTTTTACCAATAAGTCCCAATATACATATATATATATTTGTGTGTTTATATTTTTTAGACATGTTAAATTAATTGCAAACATTGTGTCTGCTTATTTTCAATAAGACTTACGGCCATATCACGTTGAATACACCGGTTCTCGCTCAATCACCGAATTTAAGCAACATTGAGCTTGGTCAGTACTTAGATGGGTGACCGCTTGGGAATACCAGGTGCTGTAAGCGTTTAGTGACGGATGAGAGAGAGGATGCAGGTTAGTGAGATAGGAGATGACTATTGACTTTAGATTTAATTTCTTGGAGATTGTAGCCGTCAGGAAAGCAATGAAATGGAAGGGGATTCTACAGTGGGGAAGTGCGAGAAAAGAAGCTGATGGAGTAGAATTTGCGTTTTCAATTTACTTGTTTCACAATAAAAGGGTGAGACCTAGTTGCTAATCTCGTTTTAGTCAATTTATATATATGTGGCACCAAAGAGCTACGTTCATCGGAGCATATATATATATATATATATATATATATATATATATATATATATATATATGTATGTATGTATGTATGTATGTATATACATCGGTCTTTCTAATAATAGAATAGATATATATTCTTCAGTACTCCACGACATAATTATTGCAAAAAAATAAAATAAGGCAGTGTTATAGAGCAAAGAGGTTTAATAACTTGTAATAAAGAGAACAAACTGAGACGACATTGCCTTGCTATTGTCCCTCTCTCAATGATCGTGACGAGAGGAATATATATATATATATATATATATATATATATATATATATATATATATGTTTGTTTGTTTTTGAGGCTTAACGACCTATCAATCCTTATGATCATTTTAAGGTCATAAGCAGTGATTTTGGGTAAGGTTATTTTATTTTTACAACGTTTTTCTTTTCACGATTCATTGGCATTTGTCTTTAAGAGCAGGGTCCCCAAGTCCTACCCTTGTTATTTAACCTATAACTGGAGGGAAGGGACGGATTAATACCCTTCCCAAAGGTATCAGTGCTTAAGTGAATGCAGGGTATTCAATTGGAATTCGAACTCATCTCACCAGTTTCTCTTTCCGAGCCGATATCCACTGCACCACAACGCACATCCGTCACTATACTCTTACAGCACCTGATATTCCCAAGCGGTCACCCATCTAAGTACTGACCAGGCTCAACTTCCATGATCGAGCGAGAACTGGTGTATTCAACGTGATAGGCCATAAGCCTATATATATATATATATATATATATATATATATATATATATATATATATGTTTGAGAATAATAATGATAGCTTAGTTGATAAGCCAGAAAATTAATCAATAACATTCAAGATTACAGTTTTAAAAAATTAACTCTTCTCACTAATCCTATTTAATCTCGTTTAAATATCCATCAATTTCGAATTTTATGTTAACGTCTTCAGACTGATTCGTTATAATCCTAACAAAAATGCAAGCCATATTTTATCCAGTATTATCACAAATAATACAGTGAAATATTTGGATCAACATTCACTAAAATTACTTTCTAATCTCCGGTAATATTAAGTTATTCTTTTATAGGTTATTCTCAACTGTGTTATTCAACTGGTTGATCTCCCTTTTGTACGTCTCAAGACATAAATGTACATACACTTGCAGGTATTCAAAGTGCTGTCATCTTCTACCGATAAAACAACGATTTACCTGCAAATTGTTGTCTAACTTTATCCTCGGCTCAGCGGGTGTACCTTTGCCTTACAATATATAATTAAGTCTCTTTGCATATCCGTTCACGGCTTCCGATATTTTCTTGGCAATTCATGTGGATTTGGTGGCATCCCTTGAAATTTCATGTGTTCTTGTCAAACTCTACAGTAGGTAGCCTGTTACTTCTTGCTTTCAATTTGGCTGGGAGTCTTTTTGCTTTCAATTTGGCTGGATGTCTTTTTGCTTTCAATTTGGCTGGAAGTCCTGTTTTAAGAGCTCTGAGTATCTATGACAAAATACAAGAGGCTCTAAACAACATCGATTTGGTTCAGCATTTCCCTTCGTAGGGTCTATTTTTAAACAAACGCTATGGCGTTCGTTTTCCTTGGCCAACCGCCTCTGTTTTGTCACTCCTTGCTGAGAGTGCAAACTTCAAATATACATGTCGAATTTTAGCAAGTTAGTTTAGATATTTGACGTTTGACAGGGTTTGGACTCTGGTCTTCTTCACAAGCAAAAGGGTTATGATATTTCTGGCCGTTTATTGGATTTGATTCAATTTTGAACGGCAACTCCTCTAGCATCTCTCATGGCTCTATTCCTGGACACACTCTGTTCTTTAATTTCATCAACGTCCTTAGGTCATCACTTGCTGACTCCATATCTACGCTGATAACACAACTATTTTCTCCTATCTTACAACACTTAAATTTATGAGACCTAACCGCCAACCTAGTACTGTGTTTAAATTCATAAAGTGGATGTACACACGAGGATAGAACGATTCCTACAATGCATGTCCAAAAAAGCTAACCTGAAAGAAAGTATTTTGCCAAAATTCACAGGAAATGGAATCTTCATACCTTTCTTTAATTTATTTTCATCCATGATTATGGCCACATCAAGTTAAGCAACCTCGTCTATGGTCAGTACTTAGATGGGCAACTGCTTTGGAATATCAGGTGCTATAAATCCGGATGTGCGGGGGATGGATATGTTAATAGGAAAGCTGTTCAAATTCTGGTCGAGTTCGTTATATTCACTTACTCGAAAAAATGTATGAAATAGAAAAAGCATGAACACCTCTGAAACGTGGAAGGCCAAAATATGCATCAAGCAAAATGTAGAAACAGCAAGAAAAATTGTTTAAAGGAACATAGAAATGCAAAATTAACATTTCATATTCTCAAGCAAAATAATTGAAAATTGCGAATAATAAATTTGCTTAGCGAGGCGGCTTATTTCGCGTACACAAGAATGTTGGTAACAAGGTAGAAATGGAATCTTCGAATTATTTTGGGGACTGGCAGATGATCAGTGTCTGTTAATAGGCGCATGCGGCAAAAAAAAAAGAACCTCATTTAAGGCAGGCAGTCTAAGAACACAGATGAAGGACAGAGTTAATTCGAACGACGTCGCTAGCAAATAAACAACTGAAACCAAAGCTGATTTGAATATCAACCGGATAAATGCAAAAATAAAATGAATACGACAAATCGAAGAATATTCATAATTAAAAACACGGACTTTTCTTTGCATTACGGATTTCTTCATCAGTCATTTAATTTGATAAGTACTAAATTGGAGATGAGATTTTCCAAAATGTTAGATTCATTTTAAGAACGTTTATCTTAGCTGATGTACGTTGTGGTGCAGTGGATATCGACTCGTAACGAGAAATCGGGGGAGCCGAGTTCAAATTCCAGTTGAATTCATTGCATTCACTTACGCGCAAATACCCTTGGGAAAGGTATTAATCCATCTCTTCCTTCCAGTTAGGGGTTAAATAACAGGGCAGATTGGGTTCTATAGCCTTGGCTGGCAACCAATCTACCACAGAAAGCAATGGCAACCTACTGCGGGATAATCTTCTGCCCAGTCAGTCATGTCTCTTTGGAGACATGATCGCCCAAGCGTGTTTCACGTATGGCACTTGACTGACTGACTGATCTTAGCGGATGTGCGTTGTTTTGCAGTGGATATCTGTATCGGGTCGGAACGAAACATCGGAGATCTGAGTTCGAATTCCAGTTGTTATTCTTTGCATTCACTTACGCGCAATTAATCTTGGGACAGATATTAAACCGTTGCTTCACCCTCTGGCTATAGGTTACATAGAAGTACATATTAGATTCTATAGTCTTGGTTGGCAAGTAGTTTATCTCAGAAACTTATGGCAATTTCTTCTTTTTCTTTATGTGCTATGTCCTTTCAGGACGTAGGCGATCGTAGCTCTCCACATCTCTCTGTCCCTGGTGACTCTTAGCACGCTTTCTCCCGTTGCACTATGCAACCCTCGTTCCATCATTCACCTGATCAGGTCCTTCAAATATGTTATCCGTTGCTTTTCCCTGTCTGTTTCCCCTCTATCTGGCCTGTTAGTATCAGGTTCTCCAAGCCCTCCTTCCTTATTGCATGTCCCAGGAACTTTAGTTGTCTTTTCCTGATGCTCAGTATCAATTTCCCTTTCGTGTCCATCATTTCCAAAACCTCGTCATTGCTCACATGCTGGGTCCATGAAATCCACAGCATCCTTCTGTAGAACCACATTTCAGCTGCTTCAAGTTTTTCCTTCATCTTCAGAGATATTGTCCAACATTCACTGCCATATTGAAGAACCGAGATCACATAGAAATCGAGAACTCTCCTCTTTGTTTCTAGTGAAATTGTCCTGTTTCTTAATACTTTACTTAACTTCTGGAATGCTTCTTTCGCCATGCCAATTCGCCTTCGGATCTCAGTGTCGCACCTTCCGTCTTCTGTTAGACCACTTTCTAGGTATTTAAATTACTGTACCTGCTTGATTTTAGTTCCCTCACCTGTATTTGACATTTTCGTCTGCCCTTTTTCTGATGACCATGCAATTTATTGCGGGAAAATTTACTGCACAGTCAATCATGTCTCTTGCAAGATATGATCGCCTAACCTTGTATACCGTATGGCATTTCATTGGCTGATTGATGTTCTTGTTAAAAGCGCCCCACCCATGTTTGCTTATCACACGTATTTGATTCCGTATATTAAGCATTCACCCATATGCACGTACGCCCCTTCATAGATAAGTCGAAATCTTTATTTAAAGGCTGAGCATAACCATATTTTTAACGTTTCATTGTATCATATAGCTTTGTTGGCTGGGTTAATTAAACCCTCTAGTAATTCTTAAAATTAATTTTACCGATAGAAAAGGACTTAATTTTCGGAAGGAAACATGTCATGAATTTTACATTTTTGCATATTTATATTCACTTTAGCGCATCAATCAATCAATTGCCTAAATATAAAAACACTTGAAAATATTAGGCGCTGTAAGCGTGGATGTGCTGGTTGTGTAACAGGTAAAGCCACGAAATTGTAAATCCAACAGGCAAGTTTCGTTCTTCTGCAAAGTTCGTTATATTTATTTACGGGTAATTAAGTTTGAAAAAGTGAAATCATTAATAGCTCTATATTTTTTAAATTCAAAAATATTTTCTGGTTTTAAATAACTTAAAAATGCGTTGATAAAGCGTAAAAAACACTAATCAATCGATAACAAACAACTATTTTTAATATTATATTTCTGAAATGAGTAATAGTTGATATACTTTTATTATTTAAAACAATTGATCTAATCATACTTTTCGATCAAAGTTTATATACACACAACATTTCGACCAAGAACTCCATTCCTTGCCTAATGCCTCTTCTGAAAATCATGTGTTATCTCCCTTTAATCCTGTAAGTTACTTGTTCACCACTACTGTATCACGGTATTGAACTCTTTGGGTCAAGTCACAGGAACTAACCAATGTCTATATCCACTGGGCCATGTATCCTTAAGGATATACCCCAGTGATTGTATTAAAGGGTTTAGTTCGAAATTCCTTGCAGCTGCAAAAAGGCCGGAGCGTATAACGGCCAAAATGTCGTACAAACAGCAACAAAGATAGTTTGATCAATGTACATCTTGTAAATACTACCTTACCTCATTTGTGGTGCAGTGGATATCGGCACGGACCTAGAGATCGGGGAGCCGAGTTCGAATTCCAGCTGAATTCATTGCATTCAATTACGCGCAAATACCCTTGGGAAAGGAATTAATCCGTCTCTTCCCTCCAGTTATGGGTTAAATAACAGGACAGATAGGGTTCTATAGCCTTGGCAGGCAACCAGTCGACCACAGAAAGCAATCGCAACCTACTGTGGGATAATCTTCTGCCCAGTCAGTCATGTCTCTTTGTTTCACGTATGGTACTTGACTGACTGACTAATCTTTCTCATGTTTTATTTATATTCTTCTTAGCATTTTTATTTATTTATCCTTTGCTTTCGTAGTAACAAGCTAATATTAGTCAATATAGTACATTATTGTCACTTATATTCCTGTAATTTTAGTTATTACTGTTACTTAAAAAAAGAATTAGGTATTAAATTGCCTTTATAACTTGAGACAAAATTCTCGTGGAAAATCATATAAATTTCTTATGAAAGGGATAGGATGGAATTACCTCGCAGAGAATATTCGCAAATCTTCTGTTTCGAAATTAAGAAAATGGAAAAGATAATTTGATTTCCATAGCTTTTATTCGTTTGAAATTTTATGCGAGATGAAAATTTTCCTGCTGGGCTCCATGATATCGATTATCGCAGACCTTGTGTTTGTTGCAAAGGAATCGATTGGCGGGAATCAAACTTCTGTCGAAGGGATATAAAAAGAAGAAATATTGCTAATAATCCGAACAGATTAACAGAAGCCTTAAATCCTCGGTAGGCAAACGGAAAAACGGTGGTTAATCCAAGTACATTTTAATCTATCTTTCAAGTATTTCGCATAAACACTCATAGAAAAACACATACAAACACAAAAAATGCATAAAGTAATATATATATATATATATATATATATATATATATATATATATATATATATATTCCATTTTTAAACGCGTTATTACGCTACCCAGGTTTCTACCATGTGTGGTGTCGTGGTGTCTTGACAGGATTTTTAATAACTGATTTTACCGTTTACCTTTTTTCTTTTTCTTTTTAAGAACTCTCTTGTAACGGTGTTTTCTTTGTTTTATTTGAAGCTCACAATTTATGAACGTGCAATTTTTAAATTAAAACGAATTATAATGTTTTCATCCATGGCTGTATGGTATTTCTTAGTGTGGATGAATTTAGTCATAATTTCTGTTCATTCATTTAACAGTTCGTGTTTATTTGGGGATAGCATAATTTTCAATTTTTCTTCTTCGCACAGTCTACATATTTTCCACCAGGCTTGGATGCTTTTACAATGCTCTACGTTATGTCTGGGTCTTTTCCATATTTTGATTTTAATTTCCGCGCGTGGCTAGCCAATTTTGTATAGTTTTTAATTTTTCTATTTTGAATGTAGATTTGTGAGAAAACCACCACGTCTTATAGGTGTCTTTGGTTGGGCCCAAACGTATTTTATTTTGTCCATTTGGGTCATGTACCTTTGCTTTGTAAATTATTTCTTTTGTGCTGTAGAGTCCTTGAAGTGGACATATATTTTTGTCCTTGAAGTGGACATATATTTTTGTCCTTGAAGTTGCATTCTTTGTTAGTGGTTTTATTTTGTACGATGCTATTTAAGTTTCCGCGTTTTGTTTTTTTATGAAACTATCTAAATTAGAAGTGCAAAAATAGCTTAGTTTGATTATGTTTCTGTTGAAAATTTTGTTTGGTTCTGATTCTTTTGGAAAGTGTCTATCTATTAGCTTAAAAAATATTTGTCCTATTTTAGTCTATACCTCTAAGTAAAATGGTGGGTTTAACCAAATGATGTTTCGTTTTCTACTGCCATTTCTGATTTGGCTGTTTGGTTATATATATATAATTTAATATCAGGAACATCTCGCTGTTCGAGAGACGCTATATATCAAACATTTCTTTTCTACTATCAACCTAACATTATTTAATAGTGAATAAGGAAGTGTTGATGTTTGGTTTAGACAGAAAGATGCTCATGCGAATTCTAATCGGCGCGTGAGGGCTTTGAATGAAAGCTTCTTTTGTAAAAACATAAAAAAAAAAACTACATAACAGTCAAGGAAAAATGACAACACGAAAAACACACATAAAAATGCCTATAGACGTGGTCAAAAGCACTCATAATAAAAAAAATTGAAGACGATTTTTATAATCCGTAACTCTTAAAAAATGGAAATATGGTCGGATGCTAGAAAAAATTAATAAAAATTAATTAAATCTTCCTTGTAGAAGATATATATATATATATATATATATATATATATATATCGCTCATCCAGTAATGGATTAGAGCACTCAGGCTATTAGGCGGGTATAATGACAATACACACGCCAAAATGTCTGCCTTCTTCTACCGAACGCCCATAGCCCAAATGTAGAATCGCCGACTGACGCCAATTCGGTCAGATTTCGATCCTGGGTTAAAACAATGGGAATCTAAACGTACTGATGAGCTGTGATACAGCGAAACAGATCTGTCTGCGGTTGACTATATAGTCAAACATATATATATGATAAATTAAGGTAGTGTGTATATATATATATATATATATATATTGTCAACCGACAATTGAAACCCGACCGAAATGGCGTCAGTATATATATATATATATATATATATATATATAAATATGTAATTTGTTATATATATTATATTGTTTACATATTATATATGCGTGTTACTTATTTAAAAGCGCTCAATATCAGTGATAGAGCAGACATATTCATATAGATATGTGTGAGTTTGTAACCCTGGGTTTCACGCTTTTGCGATCGTCAGACAAACTGATTAATTTTTTTTTTAAATTGGTTATATTCGTGTATTTTTGTTGAAGTGGGGGAAAAAATCTGTCGTCACGACAGACGCAGACATACACATATATACATTGGTACACCCATCAACGCGCAGCAAGGACACACACACACACGTACGCGCGTTCGGTCACTGAGGCTTGCATAAACATACACATGCGAATCGTGAGGGGGTTCGGTATATATATGTATATGTGTGCCGTTGCACACATACACACTCATTCGGTTTGCATATTCGAACGGTGTGTAGTGATGTCAACGCGCGAATAATTGTCGATTTCTCGTACGTACACGTCACGACAGACGCAGACATATATATATATATATATATATATATATATATATATACATTTGTACATCCATCAACGCGCGCAAGGACACACATACACACACACGCACCTATCTATATGAATATTTATATATATATATATATTTATATATATATATTTATATATATATATTTATGTATATATATATTTATATGTATATATATTTATATATATACTTATATATATATATATAGCTACAATTTATATATATTTATTTATATATATATATTTACCTATATATATATTAATATATATATATTTATATATATTCATATTTTTATATATATATATATTTATATATATATATTTATATATAGAGACCCATTACATATATTGGTTTTGCTACAACGAATCTCTCCCGTAGACTTACCTATTACCTTTCTGATCAAAGTACAATTAAACAACATTTCTTAGAAAAACATAGCCATGTAGGTAATTTCAGACAGATTTTAGTTAACCATACAATAATCCTCACTCATACACCCAGTAAAAAGAACCTTTAGATATTGGAGGCCATCTACATTAAATCAAAACAACACTCATTTATTAAAATCACGTTTAAATCTGGTCATAACACATGACATTGCCTTTAAATGTATGGTTCTGTTAAAATTTCGAGCTCTCACGTGGTTTGACGGCATAGAACTGCATTACAAATTTACGAACTGCGTTTGCTATTTGGTAACTCTTATTGTTGCTTAAGTTTTATGTCAACGCAAAATAAAATCGTCTTTGATGGTGGATGTTTTTATGTTCACATCCATGTAACCTTTCTGAAGATGGTAGATGTGAACCGAAAGCTTAGAACCAACATAATAAAAAATTATCCAAATGTTGGAGAATTTTTGTTTTATTTTCACCTGAAATTAAAGCCAAAGTACGATCATTAGAACAGCTTGATTAAGCATAACAGTCATTGTCTCTTATATTCAATGGTATATGTTTATATATATATATATAAAATTAAATATTGTAAATTTTTACTGTTTTATATATTCGTAATAATCTTCGTCATAACCCAACTGCCCATAAGTCAAACATTATTTATTCTCGCCATCTTTATAAACTTCATTCCGACCATCTCCTCTTCCCAACGTATTATTAATCTCAAAACCATTGTAGCAATAACCGTCTATCTTCAGTGTGTCTCGAGGCTTGTGTTGGGCGAATATCATTACAAAAATTCTACTCATTTTTGTCTATACATGTCTAACATATTAAATGTCACAACGAGACATATTTCTTCCTGAAACCATCTTTAGTTGTACTTATAATCTTTCAATTATTTTGAAATAGAAAATTTATGTCGTGTTCAAGTGATCCAATAATGACAAATTTGGCCAGAAGCCAAACTTTGATAGAATTGGTATATATGTTATATATCGACAAACAACAAACACGCATATATATAAAAATATAAAGTTATATTTTTATTAATGACGATGGACCGTGTAGAATAGGGAACAGAGAATTGAGAGAGCGCGCTTCTAATGGGTTGACGGGAGTGTAGTCTTATCTGTTGTGTCTCTCTTCACCGGCCGATCTCTGTTGCTTCTCTACTACTACTGGCGAATCCGTGTGCCGAGGTCTTTATATAATCTTCCAGAACCGGGACTTTTTCTTCCGGTTTTGCCTCGCCCACGCACGCTCACGTAATTCTCAAAGACACCTGTTCTGTTTGCCTCTGTAGTTATTTCCGCTACTGCCGGAAATAAGGTCAAAATGACATCCGCTCCTTTCAACGACCGGAAACACCCTCGCTTGCATCAGCCTTCCTCGGGTGGGGCCAGATTGTTATATTACATATATATATATATATATATATATATATATATATATATATATATATGAGTGAACCAACATTTGTTAACTGTCAATTTTTCTATCGATTAATTTCTTTCTATCACTGAAATACCGTATACTGGATGAAATGATTGCGGCAGACAAAAACAGAGGCTCTCCCATCCTAACCTAGAAAAATACTTTTTTCTTAATAATCACTTATATTCGTTGACATCAAGTAATGAAACATGAACTGGTGACTGGGGGATTGTTGTTCGAGTACAGAGAGAAACCAGGATTTCGAAAGCTAATTTTCAAATCAAATAATCTCTTAGACATTTTAAATTGGGGACGAACACGTATCGATGCGCTGTATTTAATCGTGGTTCGGAATTGGAAACTGGAAAGCTGAGTTTAAATCCTAATCAAGTTCATTACATTCAGGTATGCAAAAAATACACCTTAGAAAGAGACGAATTCATCATATCTTGGATCCTCTCTCTATGGGCTAAATAGTAGTAAAGTCTGGAATAGAAGAAGTTCAACTTGGAATTGATTAATTCCCTGCTAATAGAATTTAAAATGGGATTATGTGGCCAACATGGGTTAAACAATCACCATACATTCATTGTTTCTCCATGATTCTGCACCAATTTAAACTTTTATAAATGTATAAATGCTAAAAGACATTTATAAACAGATTGAATGGATTGATAGTTTATATTCTAAGTACCACCTAGAAGTGGCAAAAGGTTAAAAGTATTGGGCATCCGATGGGAATTGAACTCACAACGCAGTTGTAATACGTTCTAGCGCGACATACTTGCTAACCATTATATAATGTCCAGGTGCCCATAGATAGATAGATACTGAAAGACACATATGTACAAGTTTATATAGTGTTAAATATAAGAGACAATGAATGTCTATTATGTTTAATCATGAGCCGTTCTAAACGTCGTATTTTGGCTTTAATTTAAGTTGAAAATAAAGATAAAAATTCTTCAACATTTGGATAATCTCTGATACTAATAAAAACCCAGTACATATATTCGTTTTGCTACAACCACGCTTTCCCGTAGACTTAGATATTATCTTTCTGATCAGAGTACAATTAAACAACATTTCTCTGAAAAACATAAACGTGTAGGTCATATCAGACAGATTTTGGTCAACAATACGGTGATCCTTACTCATGCACACAGTAAGAGGAACCTGCAGATATTGGAGGCCATGTACATCAAATCTAAACAACCAACACTTAATAGAATCACCTTTAAATCCGGACATAACACGTTACATAGTTTTGTTGTCATTTCAAGCTATCACGCGGTGTGACGTCATAGAACCGCATTGCAAATTTGAGAACTGCGTTTGTTATTTTTGGTAACTATTGTCGTTGCCTAGCGGAATTTTATGTCAACACAAAATAAAATCGTCGGTGATAGTGGATGTTTTTGTATTACCATCTAAATAACCTCTCTGAAGATGGCTCATGTGAGCCGAAAGCTTAGAAGCAAATTAATTAAAAAATATCCAAATGTTGGAGAATTTTTTCTTTATTTTCAACTGAAATTAAAGCCAAAATACGACGTTTAGAACGCTCATGATTAAACATAATAGACATTCATTGTCTCTTATATTTAACAGTGTATGTTTAGAAAATTATTTGCTGCCTCGATACACTAAATTTAAGTTTAGATAGACAGATGAAAGGTACATATGAACAGGCTTAGATAGTTTGATAATGTTATATCGCCGAAGTATCTACAGCACAATATCGGTGCTAATGAATATTAAGTATAAACAAGACATACACAGATAAGATAGAACAACAATAACTAGAATGAGGGGAAAGGTTATGTTGTTAGAATCGCAGATAGCACAGTCTGATTATAATTGTCAATGACACTCTGAATCCCTGACAGCTATTAACGTTTATTTTCTTATTAGATGAAGCGTGATGAACGACTAACCCTAACCCATACCATCAAAAATGTTAGCAGTTATTAGAAAGTTTCAATAATGAAATGAAAATTTTAAAAAAATCTTGAAATAATGTACTGAGATTCAATAAAGCAAAGATAAAGAATTCATAATAGAGGCTACTGAACCATTTTAATCCGTTCCTTTTAAATCGCTTTTTGCTCAATATCAATTTCCATGCCAAAGATTTTATGTCTTTAATATAAAAGTGAAATAGAAATATCTCTCTGAGGAAAAAGATTAGCAACAAAACAACAAAGACGATGATGACAAAGCCTAGTCTCGACCTAGACGATCACAAACATTTGAGTTATATAAATTATTAAATGACTAAGGCAAGTAATTACTCATAAATTTACGAACTTAAATTGAGTTACTTCCCACAACAAATGTGACAGGAAATATATAAATAAATACACATTGATAATTATTATATGGTTTAATATTAGACTTTTCTAACTTTGTTCTTGATATATAAAAATTTACTTATGATTTATATATATATATATATATATATCAATGCAAAATTATCACTATACTCGTTTTGAAAAACCCTCCGCGTATATACGCGGAAAGAAAAAATGGTTGTAAAAATAGAAAGAGCTAAGCACATGAACATCAGCCAAAGAGATTGGGACCGAGCCAGCACGTAGGCCAAAGAGAAAACTCGAGGGGAATAGTCAATAACAAAAAAGCGCTCAATACTTAAGCAGAGTAGAATCTGCATATATATATCTCTCTCTCTATATATATATGCTCTCACACTTTGATTGAGCACTCTGGAAGAATGGTAGACTTTGAAAAACAGTATCTACTCTGGCATGTACGCATCGATCATTCCGTAATGAATTAGAGCACTCTGCCTATTAGGCGTGTATAATGATAATATATACGCTAAAAAGTTGCCTTCTTCTACCGTGCGCCCATAGCCCAGAAGTTGAATCGCCGACTGACGCCAATTCGGTAGGGTTTCAATCCCGGTTTAAAAGCAATCGGAGTCTAACTGTACTGATGAGCTGTGATACAGCGAAACAGATCTGTCAGCGGACGACTATATATATATATGAACCGATGTGCTCAAAGATGACAGCAATTTTTTTTAAGAACGTATTACAACTGCGTTGTGAGTTTTAATAATGAGATGCAAGGAAACAAGCTCTATAACAATAGGGGCCAATGAACCATCTAATTGATATGTCCCCTTTTTATTTTTTTGATGTTCAATGGTATCAATAATTCATTGAATACATCTGATATTATATAAATAGCTTTTGTCCCAAAATTTTTTCAAAGTTTTAATAGTGAGATGCAATCCAACAAAAGTCTTAAAACAATGTATTGAGGTTCAGTAAAGCAAAAATAAAGAATTCACAATACAGGCCATTGAACCATTTAATTAATTCGTTCCGTTTATGTTGTATCTCAGAGGTGGCAGGACGATACCCAGAAGGTGTAGGCTGAGTATCTACAGCACAATATCTATGCTAAGGGATTTTAATACAAATAAGACACACCATTAAGACAGAACAACAAATAGAAGAGAGCAGTCATTAAAGAAGCAGAGAACACAGTCCGATACTAATCATCAATGACACTCCGAATTGTTTACGGCCTCCCCACGTGGGAAAAAGCCCAAGGTAAATACGGCACAGCATCAATTAACGTGGGTAAAACTGAGCTCCTAAGCTCGGATAAAAATTCTTGTCTACTTTTCCCCAGACTCTACTCTACTCTTCGGCGGAGCTCTGTCTAGGTTCCTCTCCATCCGAAGACAGGAACCGACAAATCGAACGACCGACGTACGCAGTCGTTTCACTCAAACATTCAATGACAATTCGAACCCCTGACTTCTATTAATCTTTATGTATATATCTATTTCGATCTACAGACCATTCCAAATTTGAGAGCGCTCAGGGGTGCCAGTTGCTTAATAACAAATAGATAGATAGAAATAAATAGATAGATAGATAGATAGATAGATAGATAGATAGATAGATAGATAAGAAGAGGCTGAGATAGATAGATAGATAGATAGATAGATAGATAGATAGATAGATAGATAGGATGATAGAACAGGCTGAGATAGATAGATAGATAGATAGATAGATAGATAGATAGATAGATAGATAGATAGATAGATAAGAAGAGGATAGATAGATAGATAGATAGATAGATAGATAGATAGATAGATAGATAGATAGATAGATGAGATAGATAGATAGATAGATAGATAGATAGATAGATAGATAGATAGATATTTCATCATCATTTGACAGATTACCGATTGTAGCTGCCTCCAGGCACCTTAGGAAAAGACCCAGTTTCTAGTTGTTACCAAACCCTAATGTAAATATCAGCAGGTCTGTTATCTCGCTGAAACCAGCCTTGTATTCTTGACCGGCGGCCTTGTCACCCCTTGGGACAATCTTGCCAGAAAATATAGTTCCTTACATTTTACGACAACTTAAAACAATTATGAGGTCTAAATGAAAAGTATGAGACAGAAATAGTAAAGTTAAAATAAGTAAGTAAAAATGTAACAAGTAAGCTGTTTTTAGGGCAACCTTTTCTAGAACCTAGGATTTGGGCCTCTGCGTAAGAAATACAAACCCTCTTAACAGTCTTTTGGATTGAGATCTTCTAAGAGGTCAGACGTAAATTTGTTATCTCCAGTGGCAGCACATTCTTTTTCGGTACTGTTAGGGAGTAACTCAATTGCCATAGACCACACGAGGTGCCAACGAGGTAATTAACATTTTTTCCATTCAACTTCCAGCAAACTCAACACAGATTTTATAGTTAATGGAATTTAATTCTTCTAAAGTTTTATTGCCTTTTAAACCCTTTCTTACTTTGTGAAAATGTATTGCTTTGGCGATGCAAAGTTTCCTATTGATTTAAACATTTGTTATAAGTCCATTTGTTTTGTCATAACTATTTATGTAAATTTCATTTTTTATTTCCTTATTTTTTCGTATTTTTTAATTATCCATCCTTGTGTACGTTCTTCCTCAATGTGTTCATGTTATTTGTTTATCTTAATTGCAGTTTTCACAGCTGCATAAGTACTGTGAAGGAAATGAAACCTTTTACAATATATACCCGCAGTTGACTCTCACGAATGCTTCATGTGGCAATGGCAATTATACCGTCCTTGTGTTACTGCGCAACTCCGTAATTGCCAGTCGACTATTTCTAACTTCAGATATGTGCAAATGTTTTTGGGCTTCTGAGACTATAATATCTTATACAGTGTAACCCGGATATAAGAGTGTTGTCCGGACCAGATAGGAGTTCTCTTATATCCAAGTGTATTTTATATCCGGGTTTGGTCTATTTTATATACATTATATAGGCTCTTAGTGGGAACCAGATAAAATCTCTCTTATACACGGGTTTATCTTATATCAGTGTGTCTTATATCCGGGTTATGCTGTACATTTTTGGTTGTGTTGGCATTGATATTTTCGATTGTGTGTCGAACCGTACAAATTTTCGATTTTCTTCATATATCTTCTCTTTTAAAAGAATGATCATGAAGACTTCGGACGTTATATAAAATGATTTCGCCTTCTACATTCCTCACCCATTTTTAACGGTTCATGATCATCAACGATATTTTCTTGCATTATTCTCTACTAGCATCATATCTCGGCGTTGCCCGTGCAACTCAGAACATTTTAGTAGTAGGAATCGGTTATACAAAAAAATAATTATATAAAAAGATATTGTTGAAAAATTATTAAAAAATTCCATTAAAAAAATCTGTTTTATTTTGTCTTGCGTAAACATGATTTGATGTTTTGTGTGACATTATAAACAACATTGCGTTTGTTCTTGTCTCAAAATTACGGTTGAAAATATTTACATTTTTTGTTGACTAAATTAATTTTAACATAAAAATAAAAATTATTCATTTTGTTTACTGAAATTAGAAATATGAAAACTTTTACGCTCTCAGTTCAGAAACTTTCGAAGAATATTTAAAAATGTAGAAATATAAAAACTATTAAGCTCTCCGTTTAGGTATTTTCGAAGAATATTTAAAAATGTAAGCATTTAATTTTAGAGCAAAGAGTAACATTAATGCAACACGAATTAGTAATACTTACAGACAGTTGATTTCCTGCATAAAATATGTAGTGAAAAAAGCTTTATTTTTTTAAAATTTATTTTCTGAAATTAAATTAACCATTAAATTAACCATTTGGCTTTTTTTTATTGTTTTTGTTTGAAAAAACACCTTTTTTTAAAATATTTCTTTTGTTTCAAATGCACAGGGAAAGATATCCACATTTTTTGTTGACCAAATGTATTTTTAAAACGTCGGAAAAGAATTAAATATAAAGGCTCATTTTTTTTAATAAAAAATATTTTAGTCGCATTTGATACGTGTGATTTGATTTCAGTGACGTAATCTAGCAACCACCTTAGATCTTAGATGTTTTACGGAGCAAATGTAACCAATCGGCTTCATAGCCCAAAAAGTGCAAAAGGGAAAATTGCTGAACTTAAACTCAAAAAGTGTGTCGACCTGGCATCCCTGTAGATATGTGTCCCTAGAAAGTTTGAATAGCCTAGCTTAAAATATGTAGGCGTGCATAGCTTACAGACACACACAGACTCACAGATTGCCTTTTATATATAGAGATTTCCATCTTTACACATGCATAAATAGTACATGTTAATATAAACAAAATCAAATGTTTGGGTTTTATTTTGTGAGAATTGTTAGTTAAAGTAGCGATTATAAATATATATCAGGCTAACGGAAAAGTCAGACAAGTTTATGGACCTGAATTCAACGTCGAATGAACAAATGTAAGCGGTTTTACATTTGCTTTCATGAATCCTTCATTGCACAAAACGCTTCGGCTAAAATAGTTTTTTCTTTACTCTCTATTCATATTTTCATTTCATCGATTTCGTCTATCTAAAACTTTTATTCACAGTTCTTTTCTCTCTATTCATATTTTCATTCCATCGATTTCGTCTATCTAAAACTTTTATTCACAGTTCTTTTCTCTCTATTCATATTTTCATTCCATCGATTTTGTCTATCTAAAACTTTTAGTCACAGTTCTTTTCTCTCTATTCATATTTTCATTCCATCGATTTCGTCTATCTAAAACTTTTATTCACAGTTCTTTTCTCTCTATTCATATTTTCATTCCATCGATTTCGTCTATCTAAAACTTTTATACACAGTTCTTTTCTCGCTATTCACATTTTCATTTCATCGATTTCGTCTATCTAAACCTTTTATACACAGTTCTTTTCTCTCTATTCATATTTTCATTTCATCGATTTCGTCTATCTAAACCTTTTATACACAGTTCTTTTCTCTCTATTCATATTTTCATTCCATCGATTTCGTCTATCTAAAACTTTTATACACAGTCCTTTTCTCTCTATTCATATTTTCATTTCATCGATTTCGTCTATCTAAAACTTTTAGTCACAGTTCTTTTCTCTCTATTCATATTTTCATTTCATCGATTTCGTCTATCTAAAACATTTATACACAGTTCTTTCCTCTCTATTCATATTTTCATTTCATCGATTTCGTCTATCTAAAACTTTTATACACAGTTCTTTTCTCTCTATTCATATTTTTATTTCATCAATTTCGTCTATCTAAAACTTTTATACACAGTTCTTTTCTCTCTATTCATATTTTCATTTCATCAATTTCGTCTATCTAAAACTTTTATACATAGTTCTTTTCTCGCACTTCCCCGACTGTGAAATTCCCTTCCGTATACATTCTTCCCAGACAGCTATAATCTCCAAAACTTTAAATGTAAGTTCAGTTGTCCTCTCCTATCTCTCGCATTCTTCTCTCATTGTCTTTTCTTTGCCCACTCCACTGTCATCGCATACGTATTCTCACACTTCTCTTACCCTCGTCCTGACACCTCCTACAATCTGTCCATCTTTATCATCAGTTTCCTCTTGTGTAATCCCCTGAGAACGAGTGGCATTAAAACTGTTTGTTTAGGGTGAATTGATTTAAAAAATTGCACAAAAATTATATATATATATACTGCGCAGAGTTGTGGCGACATCGAAGATTCGTGAAGGCACCTCAATGGTGTCCTCATGCTCAGCTTATTTTTCAATCTGCTGTTATATATATATATATATATATATATATATATATATATATATATAAGTATTGTTGGAATAATATTCCTTGTCAAAAGAAACACTATTTTTAAGAAAGTGCTCAATACAAAAGTAGAGCTAATAATATTATTTATTCATATATTATAGCATGAATATGTTACAATATCATTTCAAAAGTAACCATTTTGATTCACTTTTGTGTCTTTTCAAGTGATGTGATGGTTCTTAAATGAATGGTCTAAAAGTCTGAAAACGAGTGTGACCCCTTTAATCAGGGAGGTATTATTGTATAATAATAATAATGACTCCAAACTAATATGAATAACAATACCCACCAAAGTTAATCTTAATCTTAATCTTATTTTCCAAATGTGAAGTTGCTTCACTCTGATTGGTCCACATTACATATACAATAATACCTCCCTGAACCATCACATCACTTGAAAAGACACAAAAATGTTGAAACAAAATGGCTACTTTTTTAGTGATATTGTAACATATCCATGTTATAATTTACGAATAAATAATATATATATATATATATATATATTGTTTAATTACTTATTTTCTTAATAAAATTAAACCAGTACACATTTGTATTAAAAAGTTTTCAATAAAATTATATTGTAGAATATTTTCTTTTTGTAAACGAGTTATTACGCGATCTAGGTTTCTACCATGAGTAGTGTCTTCAGGTGATTTGCAAAAATTGATTTTACCGTTTACCGAATTTTTTTAAAGATTGCTTAAGCAACGGTGAGTTTTTGAACGCTCACGTGACGGATAATTTTTGAACGCGCAATTTTTAAAATCATAACGTTTTCATCCATGGTTATATAAACCTAATAGGTATTTTTGATTATGGTTACACTTACTTATGATATCTGTTCTTTCATTCAATAATTCATTTTTGTTGGGGAATAGCATACTCGTTAACTTTTCTTCTAGGAACAGTTTACATGTTTTTGCCACCTTTGTAAGTTTTGGCTGTTTTCACTATAGTCCACGTTATGTCTGGGACTTTTCCATATTTAAATCTCAGTTTACATCTGTGGCTAGCCAATTTTGTACAGTTTTTAAGTTTTCTATTTTAAATGTAGACTTGTTATTAAACCACCTGGTCTTATAGGCGTCTTTGGTTGATTCCAAATATATTTTGCTTTGACCATTTAAGTCATGTATTTTTGCTTTGTAAATAGCTTCTTTTGTATTACAAAGTCCTTGAGTGTGCATTTAATTTTGTCCCTGCAGTTGTTATTCTTTATTAGTGATCTTGTTTTTTACAATGCTATTTAAATTTCTGGCATTTTGTTTTATGAAACTTTCTAATTACTAGTACAGCTATAACTTAGCTTGATTGTATTCCTATTGAAATTTTTGTTTAGTTTTTATCTATCACTTTAATAAATATTTGTCTTATTTTGGTTTTACGTCTAAGTTAAATGACGGGCTGAACCAGAAACATTATCTACATACAAACATAGATGAAAACGTTATAATGTCTTGTAATTTTAAAAATTGTGCGTTCAAAAATTCCCCGTCATGCAAGCGTTTAATAACTCACCGTTACCTAAACTTTCGTAACAAAAAAAAACGGTAAACGGTAGGTAAAATCATTTATTGCAAATCGCTTGAAGACACTACATGATAGAGACCTAGGTTGCGTAATTACTCATTTACAAATGAAGAATATATATATATATATATATTGGATAAAGAAATAGGGCTGTTCCAACGAGAGAATTCTACATATATTATTTTATTACATATATATATACACATATATATATACATATATATAATAAAATAATATATATAGAATTCTCTCGTTGGAACAACCCTATTTCTTTATCCAATATATATATATATATATATATATATATATATATATATTCTTCATTTGTAAATGAATAATTAAAAAAAAGCAAAACATCCAATACATAACAAACTATAACCACAACAAGAAAAATAGAAACAGAAAATCATTTGGTACACACCTCCTTTCAACCAAATGATCACCACGAAGCTAGGACAAAAGTTCCTGAACTTAATTAAAAAACATTTCCCCACAAATAACCCTCTTAGTAAAATCTTCAACAAAAATACACTTAAACTAAGCTACAGTTGCACAAACAACATAGAAAAAATCATAAAAAGCGTAACAAATATATCCTAAATCAACACGTAAACCAAAATTAAACAGACGACCAAAATACAATCAAACACAACAATGAAAACATGTGCATTTGTAGAGACCCTAGTATCTGCGCACTACAAAATAATTGTAAAACAAACTCAATAATCTATCAATGCAACATAACATCTATTGAAAATCCAACTATAAATAAAGTGTATATCGGAACAACTAAGAACACTTTTAAGCAGCGCTGGTACATGCACTTAACCTCATTCAAAAACAGCTTATACCGAAACCAAACATCCCTTTCTACATATTTTTGGAAGCTAAAAGATTCAAAACAGAAACTCAAAGTAAAATAGAAAATCCTAGAAAAAACTAGAACTTACAACTCACTTGACGACATCTGCCCTTTATGTCTAAGTGAAAAGCTACACATTCTACAGTACCCCAACAGTAGCGAACTATTAAACCGTAGAGACGAATTAGCAGTACTATGCAAATATCGCAAATATTTCTCGCTAAAATTTAAATAAACAAATAAACACCCCACCCACGAACCCGCAAAGATGCAAAAAAAAACACATAACCAACCCTATTAATAAAAAAAAAAGTAGAAACAAAAGAAAAAAAAACCATACCACAACAGCAAAAAGTCCAGCTACCGTAAAATAGTAGAAAAATAAAAGAAAATATAGACACTGTAAAAAACAAAAAACACATACTCCAATACAAAATAATCAAAATTAAACGAAGAAGTGACCAGCCGAGAAACAAAACAACACATACCAACCCCTAAACCAATTGAAAACACCCACGGCGCCACCAGGCTACACTCAGACAAGATAAGTACGAAAACTTATCCTGAACTTAGCCACCCCCACAAACACCTAAACCTAAGACGTTAATAAGGTCAACAGAATCCAAATTACAACCCAACCTCACTTTCACCTAAAAAAAAAACAAATCCAGCACAAATAAATGGTCTTTTCTACGAGATAATTTTCATACCAACTAGATCACCTGAAGAAGAAGCGGCCAAGACACATGGTCAGATTCGAAACGCGAAAATTTTTGTGTAGTGATACTATGAATTTATAAACATTGTAACAACTATTACAATATAACGCTCTATGTTGTATCGAGCACTGTTTATAAAAGTAAATGCATGAACAACAGGTTAAAAAACCTATGAGTTCTACAACTTAGTTACAATATATATATATATATATATATATATATATATATATATATATCAATTTCTGTTTTTTGGTTATGTTTTTTCCTTTTTGTCCTTACATAGTTGTTTTACTTTTTGTATATATGGCGTGAATATATGGATTTTTTAGGTGCCTATTTTTTGTGTATGGCATGATCCATTTACCTGTTGTCTTTTTTTTTCTTTTTTTGTTTATATAGATTGTATTTTATTTATGGTTTATTTATTCATGTATGCGTGCGTATATTTTTAGTTTTCAAGACATTTGCGTTACGTTTGCTACATTTTAAATACTAACTTCTCAACCCTTCACCTAACCTGACATCACTAAAAGTAAAGTCATTTCTGAGCTAACGCCCTTTTTTAATATTCTGAATTAAATTAAGCCATTTTTTTATTTTGCAATTTGAGGGATTAGCGCTCATCCGCTTGTCAAATTAAATCAGGATTAAATATGTGTTAAGTTTTCTTTTCTGTATATCATAATACTCTGGATAATATCCATTTAGTTCTCTATTTTATTTACGTAATAATGTATTTATCACTTCAACTTCAAGAATTATAGACAAATATCTATCGATGACCTCTTACAAATAAGGATTATTATAGTACTGTTTTGCTGATATAACTTATTAGCTATTGTTTCACGACGAGACTTCCATACAAATAAGGGATAGTAACTAAGTGAATCACCAGGGCATAGGTAGGAGAAAATTAATGAGGATTTAGCTTACTAATCTTGAGTAATGGTCGACACAATAAAAAGACAACGTCTAGGCGCCCGTATGAAGCTATACTTTATTTTAACAATTTATACAACTTATATCTTTCTTTCGTAAAATTACGGAAGAGTGTATTTCCTGTTTAGCAATTATGTCTGTTGTACTGGTCGAGGTTTGCTTTTTTGTTAATTTTGCTTTGGATGCTGATTGCAATCTGCAGCCGAGTGGATCGATATGTCGACATCATTCGACAACCAATCAAAATATGGGGCTGGAACTGATGACATCTCTTGCCAGTCATCACATACCTGGCCAATTGTTTCCTCTTTTATCAACGATGTTTTTGTATCCGTTTTTATCTTCACTTCGTCTTTCAGGTACGGATTTCCCGGCAGGAATTCATCCTCTCGACGTTCGTCACATGATCGCTTCTCTTTGACATTTACGGACCAGTTCCCTTCACTGCATTTTTAAATATGTCTGCCAATCAATTCATTACTTTCGGCTTTCGACTCTTTTCATCTTTTACGCTTTTTAGTTTTTATTAATAGATTTTTTTTTTATATTTTTATTAAATTTTTATAAGTTTATTATGTTTTTATTTTAACTTCATTTATTTTGTCTTCTTTGATTTTTTCGTAATTTTTCATCGGTTTTTCTTCACTTTTTTTATTTTTTCATCATATTTTTACTCAAATTTCTTTTGTTTACAGTTCTTTCAATAGTCATGTCACTGTTTCCGGTTTTTCCATATTCTTTACATTTTTTTTTAATTCTATTAAATGTTTTTAATATATATTAAATATATTTATTTTATTTTTCAACTGCAAAGATTCTTCTGATGACTTGTCTAATAGATTTTACTTTGATAAACGTTGAAAGGCGTTACATAGATCTTTATTTTATCATTCAACGACAACGATTCCTTTTATAATTTGTCTAATAGATTTTACTCTGATAAACAATGAAAAGCGTTACATAGATGTTTTATGTCGGTTTCATTTCCAGGTTTTCATTACCTTTACTTATGTGTGTTTTTGCAGTAAATGCTAGACAATCTCCTCGCAGAGAAAGAAGATAATTAAAGGAGCAGAATGGTAGATCTACAGTAAGATGCTAAGAATTCCAAGAAGTAAACATCTTTGTAACGACACGGTCAATGAAAACAAAAATTACTTTTGTATTTAGAAACAGAAGGATATATATAATGAGGAAAGAGTGCTTTGGAGAATTTGAGACTCACAGGACAGGCAAGTGAGATAGTGGAAAATAAGAAATATATACTTGTATATCGGTTAGCAGAACAGAAATTAGGATGGATAGCAAAAATAAAAAATATACAAAAACTGCAAAGGGCAGGATATTGGGAGGAGACATGATCTATAACGTCCTGAATGTACACTACAAATTCAAACAGCGATTAACCTACGAAACAACGTTTGTGTAAATCCATGATAAAACGGAATATGGTAGAGATGGTAAAAAACAAACGTTCTTAAATGCAACACATAATAGTAAGTTGTAGAAGGTCATCATTGTTTACTTCACACCCGAATCCAGATTCTCAATTGTGGAAAAGATTTGTAACACATGCAGATTAAAATTCGAGCACCCTGTAGAATAGTGGCCGATAAAGATATGATTGACGTCAATTGAACGACATCCTGAACGTGAGAGTTTTCGGTTATATAAGTCAAAGACAAGAAGAAGAGGTCAGAACATACAGAGAGAATAGAGAACTTTTGTTGGCTAACGACTCTCCGTCGGCCCCCTCGTATGTGCACGATATCTCTCCGGCTTCCTATTATTACACACCAGTGACACCGTCGTTGATGACAAGACGATCGTTATCCTAATTTATCGGCAAATAGATGTTCTAGGCTCTAAAGATAATAAAATACCCATCTTTGCTTTACAGCTATCGGTTGATGTGAATGTTAGGGCTACGATTCAAACTCTGTGGCATCGCACCTTACACCTTGACCGAGAGCAAAGTAGAGTGCTGCAAAACTGGTGCAAGGCTACCAATATGAAGTAGAGTATTATCGACAGTTTTGGTTGTTGTACCCTGCGGTTTTCATCATATGCTTGATAAATCTGAGTAACCTCCTGAGAATTTCGAAATTAACCCATTATTTAATCCACGGACAGGGATTGTTCTCGTTCTACTGAGTGTGTCTAGGGAAAGGTGGTCTGTTTTATTTTTATTACTAATCATTTTTTCCACTTCCCATTTTTACTGAATCAAAATATGCATTGATCTCTGTAGGGATTGAACTTACGAATACGATGTCCAAAATTCACAAACCAATTCTTAATTCTACTAAGCTATTGTTCCGCAGTTAAATAAAGGATTCAGTTCGAAATTTATACGGATCAACAATCAATTGACTAAGATTGACGTCTTAACAGCCGAAAGATTGTAATAAGGTAGAAATTATGCTCATGGATTTTTTTATATGGATTGATAATAATTTTTAAAATTTCCGGTTTGAGAATGGAAATAACAAACTGCTAACTTGGTCTAGAAAAGACGCAGCATAGTCTTATCGGAATCATTAGATGTGTGTACAACGAAATTGTTGTTGACCCGAACAATGGAAGATGCAGAGATCAAAATCTGAACAAATCAGATTCGTTGACTTCATGCTAATGCCCTTGAAAAAGGCATGAATCCAACTTCCTTATTTTATAAATCTGAATTAATATCGTATAAAATAATAGGACAGGATTTGTTCTTTTATGCTCTAAGAGAAATCGAAAACTGCTTGTAGAGATGTGGTTTCCGTCTGAATAACTTTCCCTAAAAAAGTCCACTACCACTACCCAAAAACCCTAATGCGTTAAGGGGACTTGTAATATTAATGATTTTGATTTCCCGCACAAGATAACCATTGCTTATTGCCGTGTGTTAGACATTTGTTTTTAATCAGTTCGCCCTAAGCAAGGTGGTAGTGTCCCTAAAATGCAATAGGCTACTGATAGTGTAAGGTAATGAAAACAATTTAGAAGTATGTGTCAACATGATATCAGCCCATCACGCCATTTGTATAAAAAAAATTTGTATCTTCTACAAACAGATCTAAATGCAGACGTTTTTATAAAACTTTTATAAAAATAACCCAACAGCTTTAGAGAAGTGAGCTAATATATAAGCGAATGAAAATTACAACTATCTTTAAGCGGAAGTCGACATCCCATAATTCAAAGTTGCCAAAGTGTCTCTAGGCAGTCAAAGAGAAGTGACCAATTGTCCCTGGAAGGTGTGAAGTGATCATCTGAGTCATATGTAAATCAGTAACAGTCAGTTCGATGACGTCTATGGAAGGCCGTTGGAGCCAAGCTAACTAGCAGATTTTCCTTATTGATTTTTTTTTTACATCATTCTTGCAAAATGATAAAGTCGTCAGTGAAAATGTTTTATCTCTTCAAGTGTTATCAGGCGTGAATTTTTATCTGAAGAAAATTAACTTCTGGATATTTGCATGAGTTTTTCCTACTTCTGACTGGAGCTAAGTGCAACCAGGTTAATCTTCACATAGAGAACTCGCGCAGAACTTAGATATAATTTAATTTTCTGTTAGAATGTCTGTCTGGAAAGCTGTAACTTTCAGTCTAACATTTTGAAATCTAACTTTTACTAGTTGCTTGGTTGATTTTTTTCAGCTTCATATTAACCATTATTGGTTATTTAACGCCTAGATCTAAATATATAAACAAAATTTTCTGGCCTTAACTAAATATATTTTTGTATATTTTCACCTAGTTATATTTTGAAAATCATTACATACCTCCAGGGTAAAAGTATGTTTTATAATTTTATTATTTGTAGATGATCCGTTGTAGATGTCGCATGTTCTGCTATAAACCTAATTTCTTAAAGTTTGAACTTTTACATCTTACCAGCCTATCAACAATCGTCTCGTTATCAACGACAGTGACACTGGTGTGTAATAATGGGAAGCCGGAGAGATATTTCACACATTCGAGGGAGTCAACGAAGAGCCGTTAACTAACAAAAGTTCTCTATTCTCTCTGTATGTTCTGACCTCTTCTTCATGTTGTCGACTTCTATAACCAAAATCTCTCACGCATTTCTGCCTATTCGGGCTGTCGTTTAATTGACGTCAATCATATCTTTATCGGCCATTGTCTTTCAAGCTTCTTGTTGTTGCTTGTTTTCTATTTTTGATTTCGGTCATATCACTGTCGGTCACCGCTTGTGCTCTCTGCGTTTGATGTTGATCATATCTTTGTCGGCCATTGCTTGTATTTTCTGCCTTTGATGTCAATCTTATTTTTCTGTCGGTCACCGCCTATGCTCCCTGATTTTGATGGCAATCATATTTTTGTAGGGCACTGTTTGTGATTTTTGTCTATAATATCAATATTTTTGTCGGGTCAAGGTAATATATTACAGGACATTGTGTTGACCCTTTTAGTATTTTCAAATATTTTTCTCATACTGGGTTCCATGTAGTATTTATGGTTTGTAGGTAAATAAATTAAGTTAAAATGATGTTTCAGCGTGAGTGTAGCTTGACACGACATGGGTGAGGTATATGTGGCGTATGTGGATCTGAGCCAACATTACTTTAGACTTTTTTCCATTTCTAGGCACCTGCCTCTATTCTCCCAGAAATTGTTTGATTTTAGGCAGTTTGTTATATTTGTTGTTGGTTCAGATCTTCTGCCACTTAAAGAACATTTTGTATTACGTTTTCTAATTCACATAAGAGATCCTGAAACTGTTAGAAGGGTCTCATTTTGGGCAGATTTTGTGTTCGAGTCTGGCCCGTCTCTTTAGTTCCTCACTGAATCGAGATCCACCATAGCATTATTTTTTACTGAGGATAATGAATCCAGCCTGCATAGCAGTTTCACCATCACAGGGTTATCAATTTATTTGTTCTGCTTCTGTTATAAGCGATAATGCCCGAAAAAATACATTTTTTTCTAGAGATGAAGTCGAGTGCTAAGTCTATTGCACAATTATTTCCATTGAGAATAGGAGTTTCTTTAGGCAGATATTTCCTTTTTTTATTTTCTCATTGTACACTTTTGCACATCCGATATAATCTTTGTATTAGATGTAGAAGTGTCTGCGATAAAAGAACTTGGATTTGGTCGTCTTGGAATAGACGCAATATGTACTTGTATGTCAATTACAGAGTCTGAGACATTTTCCGATATTCTTATGCTCCAATGATTGTTGTATGTATTCTAGATATACGTATTTCTGCTTCTTAAACCAAAGGTTTCATCCAGAGTTCAAATGACTTTATGGCTTTCTGTTTTTGCTCAAAGAGGTTTCTCTATCAAATGTGACATTGTAGACTGGATTATAGAAGCTTGTTTTTAGTTTTATATTGTATTGTTGGCTAGTCTTCCCGTGGGTGGAGGTTCGCTTACTTCTACATACAGACTTATTTCATAGAACCTTTTCTAAATGCTTCAAGCGTCAATCTTAAACGCCCATTGGGTTAACACTTTTGAGATATTCACTTGTTCATTGAAATGTGAAGTTTCCATAATTCAACTTAGGAGAATTAATATTCTGTATCCGTTAAGCAGCATTTATCTGTCTCTTCCCCAAATTTTGTCGGTCAGCACCCCCAGAAGTTTTAATAACTTTTACTGAATTTCCTTCTCTGATATATTAGATGTGGTATCTGGTCACCACAAAATGGTGTAGCGGTTATCAACTTTGTCTCGTTAAAACTGATTAGTTCAATCCTCTCTTGGTATCCATAATGTTGGCCAAATCTAAGCTGCGATTAAAAAGATCGCGATATTATGTGTTGTATGAACATTAGCTTCTTGTCGATAATTATTCCGATTAACTTGTGCTCGTCTACATTTGGGGATTTCTGTCCCTTCGATTTGCAATCTTAGATCATTAGACAGTTTCTTTTCATTACAAAAATGCACGCATTTCTTTTCGGTTTTGAAAATCTAAAATCATTATTTATTGCACATAATTTAAGCACTGCGGCAAATTTCGCTTAAAGCCTATGGATATTTTGTTGATAATGTCCGCCATAATTTATGGATAACGAATATCCTCGCAGCAAGTAAACTGTTCAATGAAACACCGTCACAAGTCAACACTCCTAAATCAGACACTCTCCTGAATCGGATTTGATCTCAATATTTATTGTATCAAAAATACCATTGTGGCACATAGCCAATTTGGGTGGGGATCAAAAACACAGGTTGCTCTTCAGTACCTATCCTATACCTAGCTAATCCGACTCACGACCCAAACATACTTTACAATTTTCACATCCACTACAAGAACTTGTCCATCAGTATTCAATCCTTCATACACCAAAATACCTTAAACGTACCAGGGATTAAAAAAAAAACAAATGAGCATAAAAATTTGATTATGAACAATAAATAATCGGATAGAACTCGAATAATCGGAAAAATATGGCCGCCTTTTCTACAGGTCGCATTGAATATTTTGAGCTTCCTGATTGGTTAAGACGTCTATTGGTGAACTATAAAATGGGTTGGATCATAGGTATCTCACCAGTATATATGTATCCAAAAAAGTCCAACACATTTTCGGATTGGCAACTTGAGATTGCGCGTTTATGGTGCAATAGATATCGTTTCGGAACGGGCAATAAGAGATCCACGTTCAAATTTCTGTTGATTTCGTTGCATTCACTTTTGCGCAAATACCTTTGGAAATGGTATTACTCTGTCTCTTCCCTTTAGTTATGGATTAAATAGAAGAAGAGACTGAGCTCTAAAGCCTTGTTTGGCAATCAGTCTATCGTAGAAAGTAATGGCAATCTATTGTGGGAAAATCTTCTGCCCAGTCAGTCATGTCTCTTTCGAGAAATTATTGCCCAAGCATGTATCCGTATGGCACTGAAATGTCTGCAAATTCATCGACATACAAAGATCTTATTATATGTTGAGGGAGGTTTCTTTTTTATATAATGTTATCTATTTTAATACTGCAAACAGTGACTAACAATATACTCTCCTGGGGTACACCGCTTTCTGGATTTTCTTTTTTTTCTAGCAGAGTAGATCCAATGTAGACTTAAAAAGTTCTACTCGAAATAATTTTCTGAATCAATACAGATTGCCTAACTTTCAATCCGAAGCTACATACACCTTTTCAATTCAAAGAATACAGTAGGCACATAGGTTAGTTAATGACACGATTTTGTTTACTAGATTGATGTATGTGGCTGCCCCCTGGTTGAGCAGACATAATCCTGTCAGTCAGTTAAGAGCCATACGTGATACACGCTTGAGCGATCATGTCTCTTTCGAGACATGACTGACTGGGCAGAAGATTATCCCGCAGTAGGTTGCCATTGCTTTCTGCGGTAGACTGGTTGCCGACCAAGGCTATAGAACCCAATCTGTCCTGTTATTTAACCCATAACTGGAAGGAAGAGACGGATTAATACCTTTCCCAAGGGTATTTGCGCGTAAGTGAATACAGTGGATTCAACTGGAATTCGAACTCGGCTCCCCGGTTTCTCGTTCCGAGCCGATATCCACTGTACCACAACGCACATCCTCACATAATCCTGTATTCGTTATTAATTTTCCCATAATTTTCCCTTTTGTTTATCTCCTTGGATCCGAAGATGGCATTGTATCTACTAAAATTCCGTAAAATTTATGAATGATAAATTGTTTTATCAGATCTTCCAGCTTGTCTTCTGTTTTTTTCATGCGATAGTATATACAAAGAACATAGGCTACCTTTTCTCTGCAAAGTTGATCTTACAGTATGGGTCAGTAATTCTGTTTTGTTTAGTCTTTTTTTCTGGTACTGATAAATCCTGAATTTTTCTTTCTATATCGCTGTGAAGGTATACTTGGTCTTGCCCAGACAAGAATCTACACACTAAGTGTGGACATTTATCCAGTTGTTGAAAAACAGGAGCGAGGACCCATGTTGTATGCCTATAAAATGTTTTGAAAAATATGCGAGACGTGAAAAATCTAATCGGTCAGACAGTATATGAAATATCTCAACAATGTCTCACTGTCTACTCAGTTGAAAAATGTATTGCACCTAATGTCATTGATAAGTAATTGATAAATTATCATAAAGTTTATCTACTTGCTGCTTTTTTTTATTTCATGAAATTTACGATGAGTCAATAATTTATGAGATTCATTTTTCTAAGTGTTTGTTTATTTTTACTTAACTATAAGGTTTCTATCGACGATTTCTGGGAATTATGAAACTGTACGAATCGGTTTATATTCAGCCAAAAATTTAATTACGTTTTTGAAAATTCGAGGAGAAGCCTGAGCATAACGGAGTTTCCATTATTATCAATCGAAGCATTTCCATCCGACTCAGTGTCAAATGCCATACGTGATACACGGTTTGGGTGATCATATCTTGAAAGAGAAATGACTGACTGGGCAAATGATTATTCCGCAGTAGGTTGCAATTGCTTTCTGTGATAGACTGGTTGCCAGCGAAGGCTACAGAACCCAATCTGTCCGATGACCACTAGAGAACTGACATCTCTGTCATTAAAGTGGGGATGAGATGGGTAAATAAATTACAGAAGTAGGGGATAAAATTAAAGAGGCCGATGAATACACCCACCCAAGAAAAGAACCTTAAAAAAGACCATAATCTACCCTATTTTGGACTAGGATGCCTAATTTTCAGTTCAACAGACCAAAATCCTTACGTCGAACCGACGTCCAAGTACCACTCCCTGTCAGAACCTTTCTCTTGACAAGAGACGTGAAAGATTTACCTACCTTGTGCCAAATCTATATGGAGGGAGTAATCGCATTTCGATCTTGATCTTGACTTTCAGCTGATGCTTAAAGTACAAGAGCATTTGGGAAGAGGTAAACTCCTCGTCCTTATGTAATTCTTTCTGTTGCGTCGTACACATCATGACTCACATAACATCTAGTAAGCAAAAAGAACACTTTGTTCAGCCTTCGTCAACAGTGGTGTCGCGTTGCTACAAACATACCTGGCCTCGAGGAGGGCGTACAACAAGGCAGTAAAAGAAGAAATGTTCGACGGTCTCCTTCGTTTTACCTCAGCGAATGCACACAGACGAAAGTTTCAGTTCCGCTGAATTAAGTTTCTTGGCGACCCGGGATGCCCTTCGCAGTGCTAAACCCTCACAAGAAGAATCTGACATTCAAGATAGAAGAAGCACTCGTTTCGAGGTGAACAACAGGAATTCTCGCTCGTATACACACTTTCTAGTTATGGACAATTCTTACAGGCGCCTTCCTTGCAAAATTCGCCGTCATTACCGGTTTCACCATTCAGCTTCGATCTAGGAATGCGATGCGAATAATGTGCCTACAGTTGGCTACGCTATGTATGTGTGAATAGTTTAGTTAATAATCGTCACTTGGATGTGCCACAAGCCCGAACGTATAGAGTATCCAGTGAGGATCGAACTTACTACTCAGCTGTAGTGATTCTGTTGCAAACCATTACACTACGTCGACATGTATGTGTGAATATGGTACATACACTATGTATGTGTGAATATGGTACATACACTATGTATGTGTGAATATGGTACATACACTATGTATGTGTGAATATGGTAACAATGATATATAACAGAGATATATAATATAAACTATTCGCAGTATAGTCCGGCGTTGCCCGGGTGTAATGAAAGCTTTAAAACTAATCCATGGTCCTGGAGCTCAGACCCAAGCTAAAGAATATTTGTGTGAAGTTTGGTGAGAATCGGATAAAAATTGTGGATTTGTATAAAGGACATACACACGCACAAACAGACACACACACAAACGTCTTGCCTTATATATATATATATATATATATATATATATATATATATATATATTATTGTATTGTAGCGGCATTCACCCAGGACGGGTTGAGCCGGCATCCCCAAGAACATTTGAAGCGTCTCTCCCAGCGGCGGCCCACGATCGGCGATCTTGAGCCAGCTCCACTCCGATCTCTGCCCAGTCCCGGTTCCACCTCCGAAATCCCACGACATTTGGGCCCGAGATCGGCTCCATGTCCCCCTTCAGCGTGGCTGCCCACGTCCTCAGCTGACCCCCCGCACGCTTGCGCCAGCCCGGTAGGGGCCTCGGGAAGAGGCAGTCGCGAATCAGCTCACCCGGAGGACAGCGCGCAGCATGGCCGAACCAACGCAGTCGACGGAGTCGGAGAGCAGCCGGTATCGGTTGAAGACGGCATGTTTGACGAAGGGTCGATGTCCGCACCCGATCAATCCGCCGGAAACGCAGGATGCGCCGGAGACAGTCATTGTCGAAGACCTCCACCCTCTTGAGGTCCGCTACGCGCACCGGCCACGTCTCGCAGCCATACAGCAAGATGGATCGCACAACAGCTTGGTAGACGCGGCTCTTTGTACGCAGGGCGATCTCCCGCCTTGACCAGAGACACTTCTGGAGGCGGTTGAAGGCGGCCCTCGCAAGGTTGATGCGACGCCCGATCTCATCGCCACCCTGGCCGCTCGGGACAAAAGACGAGCCCAGATAGATGAAGTGGTCCACCATCTCCAGGGGTGTTCCGTCGAGCAGGATGGGTTGTTGGGCCTCTGGAGGCAACAGCGCCGTCATCACCTTCGTCTTTGCAGCATTGATGCGCATGCCGACCGCGCACGCGCTGGTATGCACTCGGCTGACGGCCGCCTGCACCTCCTCGATGCTGTCACCAAGAAGGACAATGTCGTCAGCGTACGCCAGGTCGGTCACGGCCAAGTCGCGGCCCACCCGAACCCCAGTGAAGCCTTGAAGGGCGCTCATCAGAATCCAGTCGATAGCGTAGTTGAAGAGCGTCGGGGAGAGCGCGCATCCCTGTCGCACACCAGTGCGGACCTCAAACGCCCCGGTCTCAGCACCGTAAGCGCGAACACGTGTCCTCGTCTCCCGGTAGTAGGCCTGAATCAGACGCAGCAGCTTTGGCGGAATGCCATCGTCCCGCATGATAGTCCACAGAGCGCTGCGGTCCACCGAGTCGAAGGCCGCTGCAAAATCGATGAAACAGAGCACCGTCGGTTGTTGGTAAGACCAGCGCGTCTCCAGTATCCGGCGTAGACAAAAGATCTGGTCAGAGCACCCCCTACCCGGACGGAAACCAGCCTGGCTTGGGCGGGTACGGTGGTCGCGAGCGAGTTGGAAGCGCTTCAGTAGCAGGACTGTGAACAGTTTGGCCGAAATATCGATCAGGCTGATTCCGCGGTAGTTGCTACATACTCGTTTGTCGCCTTTTTTGAAGAAGGGGAGAAGCACTGCCTCTCTCCAGTCAGCGGGGACGACCTCTGTGTTCCAGATCTTCATCAGGAGGCGGTGTAACCATGGCACCATCACCTCGGAACAGCTTTTGAAGATTTCAACTGGAAGACCATCTTCACCGGGGGCCCTGTTGTTCTTCAGCTGAAAGAGAGCCACGCGAACTTCATCTGGCGTCGGTGGATCCGTGTTGCAGGCATACGTTGTTGCTGCAGATGTGCTGGCATGGACAGGGGTTGGTGCTGGATCATGGTTAAGCAGAGCACTAAAATGCTCTTGCCACCTGTCAAGCCAGGCTGACATATCGGCGATCGTATTGCCTGCTGCATCGACGAGAGTATCGCTCGCGCCCCGCGATGGACGGCTGACCCGGTTGAGAAGACGGTACAGCTTTCTGGTATCACCATTGGCTGAGGCCTGTTCCGTTTCTTCCGCCACTCTCCGCCAGTACGCGTTGCGGTCGTTGCGGACTGCTTGCGCCGTTCTGCGCCGTAGCTCGCGGTAGTGTGTGGATTGTGTCAGTCGCGCACGCCGTGCTCGTTCGGCCAGATCAATCGTCCCCGCGGAGATCCAATCGCGGTGCCGACGGCGGGTGTAGCCCAGATGGGCCTTAGCTGCGTTTGTAACCTCTGTCTTTAGCGCGCTCCATTCCGCTTCTGGAGGTGCCTCCTCGTCCAAGACGAGGCCGTCAAAACGGTTCCGCAGCTCAACACGAAAAGGCTCAGCAACCACCGATTTGAGTTTTGATACATCAAACCGGCGGGCTAGTTGCCGCGGAGGAAGACGCTTCAAGCGAAGACGAAGTTTTGCACGGACAAGAACGTGGTCGGAGCCATTTGCACTCCCGGTTTCTGCTCCTCTATACGCCCGACAATCAAGCACGCAGTTGGCCCAACGGGACCGCACTAGGACGTAGTCTATCTGGTTCTGCGTGTGACCGTCGTTTGAGTTCCAGGTCGCCAGGTGTCTGCGCGGGTGGTCGAAACGTGTGTTGCTGACCACCAGGCGGTTTGCGGCCGCAAAGTTGACGAGGCGGTCGCCGTTGTCACATCGGGTCCCCAAAGCAAACCGACCGAGGATATGTCTGGATGTGTCGTCGCCTGGCCCCGTGCGCGCATTCCAATCACCCGCGACAATCAGCATGTCGCGGCGAGGAACCCCTCGGACGACCTGCTGGAGCCGGCTGTAGAACGCGTCCTTGGTGGCATCGTCTGCATCAAGGGTGGGCGCATACATGGCCACCACGGAGATGTTTGTGATGTGGCCCTTCAGCCGAATCCAGGCGAGGCGCGGAGAAATTGGCTCCCACTCCAAGAGAGCCGCATTTGCCGATTCTGCCAAGGCGATGGCTACTCCCTGGCGCCCCGTGTTGTCCGACACGCCGCTGTGGTAGAGATGAAAGTTCCTGTCGACCCACGGGACCTTGATTGTAGAGTGTCCGGAGTCAGGGACGCGGACCTCTGAGAGGCATGCAACTTCAACTCCATAGTTGTACAGCGCACGCATGGTTAGAGCTTGCACTCCAGTATCCCGCAGCGTGCGCACATTCCAGCAGGCGAAGTAAGACGAACGCCTGTTGGAAGTAGTCTGACTTGCTGATTTAACACCTGCCCCGTCAAACCGTTGAGGACAGGCGCGTCGCCTACCGGGTACGCCGTAGCTTGAGTCGGCATAACTGTGAGAGACATCAATAATCATAATCATAATCATAAGGGATGATTCAAGGAGAAAAAGCGGATGGTGTGGTAGGGTCCCCAGCCCTACCCCGCAGTGACGACGAGGACTTGCCGCAGGTTACCCGCAGACGCAGAGGTCACCGCCACCAGGGGCCGCCGGATGCCGGAACAGACGCGATCTGGATTTGCAGGGAGCATTGAACGGTTTTAAAGCACCGAACACTCGCTTTCACACCCTTGCCCGTTTAGTGGAGCCAGTGCCGCGACGTGGACGCAGGGTAGGGAGTTTGTGCGGCAGAGGTGTAAAATTACACTAACCATCAGGAGTCATTTTATAAGAACAGTGGGAGCTCACCCCGCTGCCCAACTCCCGGCGTACCGCACCATTCAGCACCATATATATATATATATATATATATATATATATATATCATCGATTTTCTTCACTATTGTGAGAATTGCAACCTTGAAACTTCTGAATATCGTTTCTTATGTCTTTGTCTATGAGTGTACCAAATTTGCTTAAAATCTGACCACTCCTTCTATCACCCGATTTTTTCCATTAGCGATTTTTCTATATTTATCTCGACACAAAACCTAGCTAAGAACAATCGCAGACGCTTATAGTACAACTGTGTAAATTTTCAAGGAAATCAGATCAGCCGTTTCGGAGTCTATAGGTAACGGACACACACACACACACACACACACAGAGAGAGAGAGAGAGAGAGAGAGAGAGAGACAAAGTTCCATTTATAAATAAGTTTATATAGACAATGGATATAATTACGTACTTCATCAAAGGTACATAGTGTAATTTCCCCATGCACAAATAAACTCTTCCAAACTATAAACAAGCAGCAGTTTCTGTTTTTTGGAAAGAAGTCTATTCCAGCTGAGATGTGCGTTGTGGTGCAGTGGATATCGGCTCGGAACAAGAAATTAGGAAGCCGAGTTTAAATTCCAGTGGAATTCCTTGATTTCACTTACGTGCAAATAATCTTGAGAAAGGTATTAATCCGTCTCTTACCTCCAGTTATGGGTTAAATAGCAGGACAGATTAAGTTCTATAGCCTTGGCTGGCCACCAGTCTACCGCAAAAAGCAATTGTAACCTACATAATCTTCTGCCTCGTCATTCATGTCTCTTTCGAGACATGATCGCCCAAGCGTGTATCACGTATGACACTTCACTAACTGACTGAATATAATAACTGAACAAATGATTAAGGCTTCTAGTGGATACAAAGTGGGATATCAGTTTTATATTGTTATGAAGTAATAAACTGATCCCCCACTAATTACTACTTTAAAATATAATACATCTCTTCCTCCTCTAGCTATGAGTCAAATAATAGGACAGATTGGGTTCTATAGCCTTGGCTGCCAACTAGTCTACCGCAGAAAGCAATGGCAACCTACTGCGGGATAATCTTCTGCCCAGTCAGTCATGACTCTTTCGAGACATGATCGCCCAAGCGTGTATCACGTATCGCACTTAACTGACTGACTATTCCAGCTGAAAAGAGTTCTGAAGAAAACTAGGAGTGCAGCCACTGAATAATCTCTACAAGAGTTCTTTCAGGTGTATAGAATTACGCCAAACGACAGCACTTCATCATCATTACCCCCAGCCGAGGTAATGTTTGCGCGTAAAATCAGGTCTGTGTTCGACAAGCTACTTCCCAAGCAAACAAAACCTGGGCGAAGATACTACCAACCTGGAGAGGAAGTTTTTTTTCGGATGTTCCGGGATAATTTAACCGTTACTTTCTACGTACACGACTGGCGATAATTATTAGGCCACCCCAGTGTTTAAAAAAAAATGTATTTCATAATAATTTTTAGTATTTATTGCCAAGTGAATAATTGTAAATGAAAACAGAATGCTTCTTTTCCGGAAAGTTTAACTTTAATTTTGATCTTGTTAAGTGAGCCTATATCTATTTTTATGTCAACATTTAAAAGTCAGTTCATTTCTCTGGTTCGAAGTTTCATTTGGATTTCTGTATTTGATAATAGCTATTTTCTCCTCCAGGCATAGATATTCTTCATTTGTAAACGAGTTATTATGCGTCATAACTCGTTTACAAATGAAGAATATCCAAAATTTCTACAATATAATTGTATTGAACATATTTTAATACAGCTGGCCTAATTTTATTATAACCAACAACTAAGAACATTTAAAAAAAGAGGGATCATGTGTTGCTAATAAAACGGGTTACAGAAGTATCACAACGTTTACAATTTACTAGGCGCCTTTCGACCGAGCATTCTTCAGAAAAAAATTGTCAGTAATTGTGTGATGAGAGTGTAATAGTTTGAATTAAATTAAAATTTGAAGAAGGGTCGTCGAAAGGCACCTAACAAATTTTAAACGTTGTAATAAATCTGTCTCCGCTTATATTAGTAAAAGATAATCTCACGTTTTTAAATGTGTTATATCAGTTCTGTAATTTTGTACTACTAACGATTTATATATATATATATATATATATATATATATATATATATATGTGTGTGTATATATATATATATATTGTAAGACAGTGATAGAACACGTAGATTAAAACTCACTGTTCAAGCATTTACTTTTATAAAGAGTGCTCGATACAAAGTAGAGCTTAATATACACTATACAATCTCACCACACACCATGACATAAACATTCATGACATAAGGTTATATAGGGATGAGTGTCTTATGATAGTACAAAATAACTCTGGTAACCAATTTGACATTACAATGGGTATGTTAGACTCTGCAGAGTCATCCGATCTCATTAGATTATTTGCATTATATAATCTCATCGTATCCCATGACATAAGCATTCATGACATAAGGTTATATAGGGATGAGTGTTTTATGATCGTACAAAATTCTACACATTTTAAATCAGATAAAATAAGAAAATTCATCCACAGAGAATTCAAAAGTTTCATTCTAAAAATAATAGTCAACATGAATTTAATTTTTTTTAAAAATCTAAGGTCCCACTATGTATCTTACCGAGACAAAATTAAAAAGTGACATTTCTAGATCTAAGCCATCCTGCCCCGCTCCGTAACCCAAATTTTAAAAATCTCCATCTTTACATAATTCAAAATCTGGATTGAACCATTTTCACGCCTAAATGCATTTCCTCCAACTACTACTCCCTAACTTTCTAAATAACCAGAAATTCATCTTATATTTTCAAAAATAAATCGTTTTCATCATTTATTTTGACATATCAACTGAAGAGGAAGTTTTGTTCTGAAAAATGAAAGTTTTTGTCAAGGGTTATTATGCTTTTATGAGCTATTGTAATAACAAAATTACATATATATATATATATATATATATATATATATATATATATATATATATATATATATATATATATATATCTGTCTGGGTTCGATTCCTGGTAGTGGATGCGCACTGATGATGAGTACCAAATATAGGACGAAACGGCCGTCCAGTGCTTTCTGCATTCTGTTGAGGTCGAATATAAAGCTCGATGATTTACTTAATAATAATAATAATAATAATAATATATATATATATATATATATATATATATATATATATATATACCAAACAGTTATTGGTTATGTTTAAATCAGTTTTAATTAGACCAGTAAAAATTTGTATTTGAAATTGCTCGATACATGCTTGAAAGCTTTGATATGTGGAGCGTGTAGATATTTAAGGTAGGAAGATCAACAGATTACGCTTTTGAATTTTTCGGTTTCGTCATGCACCGTATTGCCTGAAGATACAACAAAAGAAGATACAACAAAAATCTCACCGCTCACCAAGACATTAACACACAGGACAGAAGGCTATATAGAGTCTAATGATAGTAAAAAGTCCACACACTTTAAAACAGACAAAATCAAAAAACTAATACATAGAGATTTCAAAGTTTTAAACCTAAAAGTTATAGTCGACACAAATTTAAAAGTAGGAAACTTCCTCGATGTCACACTAGATTTAGTCAACAACAATTACAAACCATACATAAAACCCAATGAATACCCACTATACATCCACCCAAAGTCAAACCACCCCCTAGTATTATCAAACATATACCCTCTTCCATAGAACATAGAATCAGCCAAAACTCGTCCAACAAAGAAATATTCAACAAACACAAAACTCTCTACAACAAGTCATTAAAAGGAAGTGACTACAGAAACAAAGACATCCAACACATAACAAACAACAACCCCAACAAGAAAAGTAGAAACAGAAAAATCATTTGGTACACACATCCATTCAATCAAATGATCAACACCAAACTAGGACAGAAGTTCCTGAACTTAATTAAAAAAAACATTTCCCAACAAATAACCCCCTCAGTAAAATCTTCAACAAGAATACACTTAAACTTAGCTACAGCTGCACAAACAACTAGAAAAAATCATAACAAACCATAACAAATATATCCTAAATCAACACGTAAACCAAAATAAAACCGGAAACCAAATCACCCAAAAATAACAAATCCAACACAAATAAACTGGCTTTTTCAGATAATTCTCATTCCTAAAAAAATCACCTGAGAAAGAAGCCAAAAACATAATGGGCTGGCTTCGAAACATGAGAATTTTTTTATGTAGTGATACTATGAATTGAAAAAACATTGTAAAACCATTACAGTACACTATATATATATATGTGTACATATATATATATATATATATATATATATATATATATATATTGTAAGAAAGTGACAGAACACGTGAATTTTAAACCCACTGTTCAAGAATTTACTTTTATAAAGAGTGTTCGATACAAAGTAGAGATTTATATTATAATAGTTGTTACAATGGTTTTTAAAACCATAATATCACTACACAAAAATTCTCATGTTTCAGAGCATAAGTGCTCTTCTTCTGGTGATTTGTGGAATTGAAAATAAATGGTGGAAACGATTTATTTTCGGGAATGTGATATGTAAGTGATGTGTGGGATGGGAATTTAGTATGTCTAATCTCTTCCGTCGGCAGATTGTACCCATAGAGATAAAGTTTTGAGTTAGCAGAGGGGGCGAGATAATTTAGATTTGGACATGTCACTTTTTAGTTTTGTCTGGGTAATTCTCATAGTGGGATCTTAGATTTTTTAAAATGGGTAGAGACTTTTTATTTGACTACAATCTATGAGTGGATGAAATAGAATGACCTTTTAGTATTGTATGGATTGAGTTTATTTTATTGATATAATATTATTTTTTTATTTTGTGGATGAAACATGGATATTAATTAAATTTTGGAGAGGATTATTTTATCTGAGTAAGGGGCCACATCAAATAGGTATTTTTATATTAGAGCACGAGTTATGACTAATACCTTTTGATTAATTAAATTTTAACGAAAAATATTTTCGATGGTTACATAACACTGTTATTTCATCTCTACGGTTCAATAGTATACTATTGTTGGTGTACAATAGAATGTGCAGCTTTTCACTCAGGCATAAAGGGCAGATATCGTTAAACGAGTTACAGATTCTAGTTTTTCTTCAGGATTTTCCATTTATATATATATATATATATATATATATATATATACTGAATCAAAATCGCTGAAAACAATTTTGAAGAAAGCAACATATATATATATATATATATATATATATATATATGTTGCTTTCTTCAAAATTGTTTTCAGTGATTTTTATTCAGTTCTACGAGTGATCAAGTAATATTTTGATTCATTCTACGAGTCATCAAGTAGAATAATGATTCATTCTATTGGTCATCAATTTTTTTCGCATTTGAAAAATGTCTGTGTGTTGTTGTTTTTTGTTTTTTTCTTACGGAAGCCTGTATTTTTTTCATAAATATTTCTTCCTGTATCATGTGTGTGTAATAATCTGCATTTTGGTAGATAGGCATTACTCTCATTATCCCCACTACATTCGTGTAAATTTTGGGAAATGTACTATATCCTGTTATTGGCTAGTTTAATGTTACATCTGAGCAAGGCTACTCTTTTATTCAGGCCTTGTGTCGTATCCACGTATATTTCTGCGCATTTTAGAGCATGAATTCCATTTTTAGAGTTGCTGTTCAGATTTTTGTATTTTGAACGGAGATGTGTTTTCGAATTTGAAGTGATTTCTTTCTATTCTGTTTCATACCCAACATTTTTTGTTGCATTTTGTGACTTCTGTGTTGCGTGTTGCTCGAGTTTTGATAAGTGTGATATGTTTATTTTTGGGTCGGTGTTTGCTTTTAATTATTTTAGTTGTTTTAAGATTTATTTTATTCTCTCATTTTCGTTGAGCAATTCTATGTGTCTTTTTATCTTTGGAAATAATTATGAGTTGAATTTGTTGTGTTTGGGGACGTATGCGAGAATATGTTATTCGTTTTCTTGTTTTTTTCCGGAAATATTCTAATGGTATTTGTTCTGCCAGTTGGAAATCCTTGTTTATTAGAGGAGTGGAGTATCCTCTTATCAGTTGTGTTTTTCGTAGTTTCTCTATGCGTATTTTACGAAGGGTTTCGTCGGCTACTATTGTGCAAATTCGTCGTGCTAGGGAGCAGGAAATGGATTTTAGACAAATGGTGGTGCCTTTGGAAATGAAGATATTGTTGGTTGTCTGTGGGTTTATGGTAAATGTCTGTGATCAGGTAATTGTTTTTGGTTTTATGGATATGTTTAAGAATGGTAATTCATTATAGCTATATTCTAGTATGAACTTAATTTTGGGGTGCAAGTTTTGAAGTAGATTGTTTGGTTTATTTTTGTCTCTCCATGTTGATCTCCAAAAGGTAAAAAAATCATGTAGATATATGTCCATGATTTAGTGAATTTTGTTTTTATGGCACCGACACATGCAATAGTTTTCTAGCATATTTTATGGAATCGATATATGCATCACTCACACTAGCATATCTCGAAGAAAATCTATACAACCAAATAGGATACAAATATGGAGAAGACATTATGAATTAATAATTTGCATACATTGATTGGCCACCCAAATCCCCGCTGGAGAGTGAAACCAAGAAGAATATATGGAATTGACACGTGTTCTGACCCAGAAGAATTATCCAAGTGTCCAGTTTTTAATTTCTGCTTTGAGAGTCTGAGATTTTGAAAAAGAAATATGGATGAAACGTTTAAGATTTTCTTAATTTGTCTTTTTTGGTTGAGCTAGCTACCAAGATCTTGTTAAGTTCTTGAGATGTTAAGTTTATATATGCAGCTAATTACAGTCTGTTATTCTCTGTATAAACGTCGAAGAATGAAAAATGAAGAAAGAGACATGGCAGCAAAGGCTTCAGTAGAAACAGCAGCAGCAGAAGTAAAAAAAAAGGGAGGTCACCGTGATTGAGGTGAAGGATAAGAAACAATAACACAGGCTTTATTCTTCACAGTTCACGAGAAATCAACAACTCCTTCCAGTTTTTTATGCCATAAATATTATGTTCAATAAACACCTGAAAAAATGCCCAACTCGCAGGGAAAATAAATAATTTAATTAAAAATGACCAGTCCTTACAACTTCTCAACAAAACACAGAAATCAATCCAGACAAACTACATAGACTTTATCATTGGCGCATTGTTATAGAACCTAGCCGTTTTAGACTATAATGAACTCTTCCTATTATTATGAATACTGGAGAATATGCCTCTTGTGATTGAGCTGAGTTGAGTTGGTTGAGTCATCCGGTCTAATACTCGGCAGTACGACTGACGTGTAACACTCTTCATATTTGTTCTCTCGTAAAATATAGATGCTTCACTAATACCCGAGTTTGTGTACCCATCCTGGGTCCATAACATGCATCCACCCCAAAAAGCATAAGACTCTACAAATAGAATGCTTCAACATATCAACCTACGAACCATCAAAACAATAGCAAGCAGAATTATCCAAAAGAATTATTTTTTTGCCCGTTCGAATATATGAATCCCGTAGATTTGTTGTTAACGAGTTGGAAACTTTGCCTAGTAACAATAAATTAAGGAAATACTTCTCCACAAACTGAAACAATCACCAACATTTTACCGCCAATGAGAGAGCACATATAAAAATACAACTGTCAACACACTGGAGTCCACCAGACGGAAAAATCGCCTCATCAACACCTATATTAGAAGTGCTAGTAACTAACTAGGCAAATTAATACAACACAGCCTCTGTCAAAATAGTTACATCACCAGGCAGGAAGGAAAAGCCATAAAATCTCTCCAAACAACCAATAATCAATAAAGAGCTGATAAGGGTGGTTTAATCACCATTATGAACGAAGAAATTACATTATAGAAGCTGAAAATTAGAAAATCAAAATTATTACGAAAAGCTCACCCATGACCTCACTAAACATTTCATATCAGATCTTTACACGCTAATTATCCCTACTGACCACAGCATGCAGGCAAAAATTCAGACTTCAGTATCTGGTTTAATAAAATCTAAAACCAGACACATTCTCCGCTATCCCTAAATTATATAAACTTCCAAATGTAATTGCGCACACAACCACCAACCTATCAATAAAAAAATATACATAGAAGTAACTAAAGGACACTTGGAAAAAGAAACAACGCACACAAAAATCATTTACAAATAGTAAACATGCGAACAGCACAAACCTTTCTAAACTTAACTGGGAGATTAAAAAAATATTATAATAAAAAATATCATATAAAATAATGAAAAGAGCAATCAATCCAAAACATGTACACTGGAGGCAAAAATAAATAAGTTACCCTCACAAAACAAAACAAATTCCTAAATAAACGATGATATCTTATCTCAAAATGCAGAAGCTAAAACAAAATTTTACTTAAAAATTGAAACCTGAAAACAAAAAAGAATGAGCAAAAATAAATACATTATTCAACAAAAACAAGTAAATAAATTAATCAAAACCGAAAAGAAGTAAATAAACTGAGTAAATAATAAACATATTAACAAAGCACATACACACCAATAAACATAAGAAAACGTAATAAAAACAATCATTAATAGCATAATCGATAATAAATAAGTAAAAAGTTAACTAACAAAAGTATCAGTCAGTTATGTACCATACGTGATATGCGCTTTGAGCAATCATGTCTCGAAAGAGTCATGACTAACTGAGCAGAAGATTTTCCCGCAGTAGGTTGCCATTACTTTCTGCGGTAGACTAGTTGCCAGCCAATCTGTCCTGTTATTTGACTCATAGGTAGAGGAAGAAGAGATGTATTATATTATTAAGTAGTAATTAGTGGGGGATCATTTTATTACTTAATAACAATAGAAAACCGATCCCCCAATTTATGACCAGTAGAAGCCTTAATCAAGATTCTAACTATTATATACAGTGAGTCAGTTAAGTGCCATACGTGATACACTCTTGGGCAATCATGTCTCGAAAGAGTCATGACTGAAAGAGTAGAAGATTTTCCCGCAGTAGGTTGCCATTATTTTCTGCGGTAGACTGGTTGCCAGCCAAGGCTATAGAACCAAATTTGACTTGTTATTTAACCCATAACTAGAAATAAGAGACGGATTAATACATTTCCCATGGGTATTTGAGTGTAAGTGAATGCAACGAATTTCACTGGAATTCGAACTCGGCTCCCCGTTTTCTCGTTCCGAGCCGATATCCACTGCACCACAACGCACAAACTGCATTCGGATCCAATATTGTTTCTTACTCAATGGCCGCTAGAAGCATTCGAATATAACCGTCAGAATGAAATAATAGCCGCAATGCATCATTGGACGTATGTATAGGTGCATGGCCGAATGGCTAGAACGTTCGAGATCTGACCATGAAGCTCCCGTTCGAATCACACCAGGATTCGCCAGGATAGTGACTTTATTTTTTCCTCTGTTGTCTTTAAGCAAATATTCTGTAAAAGCTTTAATACAAGTTAAACATGTTAGATTAAGCCAAATTTCTTAATTTGTACTTCTATTATTCTCGCATCTTGTAGGATTTCAGTCCATATATATTATATCAAGGCAGCAAATGATTTTCTAAACATATACTGTTAAATATAAGAGACAATGAATGTCTATTATGTTTAATCATGAGCCGTTCTAAACGTCGTATTTTGGCTTTAATTTCAATTGAAAATAATATTGGAGAATTCTTGTCTTAATTTTCAACTGAAATTAAAGCCAAAATACGACGTTTAGAACGGCTCATGCTTAAACATAATATTCATTCATTGTCTCTTATATTTAAAATTTTGTGTAGTGATACTATGGATTTATAAACCATTGTAACAACCATCACAATATATATATATTTAGTGCATTGAGGCAGCAAATGATTTTCTAAACATATACTGTTAAATATAAGTTACAATGAATGTCTATTATGTTTAGTCATGAACCGTTCTAAACCTATTTTGTTAAATATAAGTTACAATGAATGTCTATTATGTTTAATCATCAGTCGTTCTAAACAGCGTATTTTGGCTTTAATTTCAGTTGAAAATAAATCATTTTATATATATATATATATATATATATATATATATATATATATATATATTTTAATTCAGATACTTTAATCCAAGTGAAAAAAGCAGGAAGGTAAATTCCAAAAACCCGATCCTAATTAATATTAAAAATTTTATTTTAATATTAAAAAATGATACAGGAAGAGAGCTCCATGTAATAAAATATTACAGAGCAATAGGGGATTTTCATATCGAAATGGTCATCCAACATCATTGAATTAATCCTTTTTTAATTTATATATATATATATATATATATATATATATATATATATATATATATAAGTATATATATACTATGAAATGATTTGTTTGAACATTATTTTTGATCGATACGCATATTTAAGTAGATATTAAAAACGTAATGGTAATGTCATTTTTGATGAAACAGGTATAAAACGGAGATTGTTACTCGTATACACAAATATATATAGAGATTTCACATCTCATCATCAACAGTAAATATTCCAAAATTTGGAATATGTACTGTTGCTGAGCCATCTTCAGAGAGGCTACAAGGACGTTAACATAAAAACATACACCATCAGTGACGATTTTATCTTGTGTTGACGTAAAACTTTGCTAAGCAACGAATCAGTTACGAAAAATAGCAAACGCAGTTCGTAAATTTGTAATATAATTTATATATATATGGATCAACCAAAGACACCTTTAAGACCAGATGGTTGCATCACAAGTCAAAACAGAAAACTTAAAAAAAAACTGTACAAAATTGGCTAGCCGCGTGTGGAAATTGAAATCATAATATGGAAAAATCCCAGGCATATCGTGGAGTATAGTGAAAAAAGCCAAGCCTTACAACTGTGGCAAAACATGTAGGCTGTGCCAGGAAGAGAAGTTAGAAATTATGCTATTCCTAAACAAAATGAACTATTGAATGAAAGAACAGAAACTATGACTAAGTGAAACCATAATTGCTTGTAATTATAAAAATTGCGCGTTCAAAAATTCCCTGCCACGTGAGCCTTAAAAAAATATTGTTCCGTAAGCGTTATAAAAAAGAAAAAAGTCAGTTATTACAAAATACCTAAATACACCATTCATGGTAGAAACCTAGGTGGCGTAATAACTCGTTTACAAATGGTATATATATATATATATATATATATATATATATATATATATATATATATTATAAATTATGTTTTAGAACATGTACATTATTTTTTAATATATGTCCTGTACAATAAAAAAATAATAATGTACATGTTCTAAAACATAATTTATAATAAATATTCACAGCTCTATACATCATATATCGAGCACTGTTTTAAATTAATGTTTTGGACGGAAAAAATTCTTTCTTCGTTCTGTACCCACTCGGATATATATATATATATATATATATATATATATATATATTAGTCATCCACATACAAGCCTATTTCGCTGTATCACAGCTCATCAGTGTGACTAGATGCATCCACTTGCTTCTGGCCAGGATCGAAACTCAACCGATTTGGTGTCAGTCGGAGTCGCTACTCCCTAAGTCATCGACGCATGAAATCAGAGAAGGGAAATTTTAACGTGTTGTATATAAGCAGTGTATACACACACACCAGTCCCCGAGAGAACTCGATTCATTTCTGAAGAGTCACGCATATAGCAGAAGTGGAACCTGTTTTAAAAATTTTCTTCTCCAGAGAGCTCAATCGTAATGAGAGCATAATATATTAGTCATCCACATACAAGTCTGTTTCGCTGTATCTCAGCTCATCAGTGTGGTAGATGCATCCACTTGCTTCTGGCCAGGATCGAAACTCGACCGATTTGGTGTCAATCGGAGTCGCTACTCCCTAAGTCATCGACGCATGGAACCAGAGAAGGGAAATTTATATATATATAAATTGGGCTACAATGCCTATTTTATTACGTTTTTTATACGATATTTTTTCTTTGTTTTTAAGTTTTTTCTTTGCTTGGATATAAAGTGCATAGAAACTGTTTTTATGTCTCATCTGTCTCAGAAGTCTCATCTGTCTCATCTGTTTTTATGCCTCATCTACCCACGTGATTTTGGCTATTTGTTCTCATTAGTGGATGTGCGTCGTGGTGCAGTGGATATCGGCTCGGAGCGAGAAATCGGGAAGCCGAGTTCGAATTCCAGCTGAATTCATTGCCTTCACGTATGCTCAAATACCCTTGGGAAAGGTATTAATCCGTCTATTCCTTCCAGTTATGGGTTATTAACAGGACAGCTTGGGTTCTGTAGCCTTGGTCGACAACCAGTCTACCGCAGAAAGCAATGGCAACCTACTGCGGGACGATCTTCTGCCCAGTCAGTCATGTCTTTTTCGAGACATGATCGACCAAGCGTGTATCACGTATAGCACTTAACTGACTGACTGTTCTTATTAGGGATGATTTTTTAAATCTATTTTTCAGTTTCAACATTGCTGTCCTTATTTATACACATATATAAAAAAAACTAAATATTCAATTAAACATAAAATTAAAAAAAACATTTTGTAATTGTTAACAGAATAGTCGAAAGCGCTCCTTATATATATATATATATATATATATATATATATATATATATATATATCACTCAGCATTTTCACACTTCATGTTTAGAATGAAAAGCTTAACTGCAGTCGCTTGGCAGTGACGCTCATGATACTCGTTTATATATATATGACCAAAATAAAGGAACTATGTAACTGAATAAAATAAATAAATAATTATTTTTCTTTTATTACTCGGTTTTATATATATATATATATATATATATATATATATATATATATATATGCTTAGCGCACATATATTATACTGTTTTGTATTAGAAGTCTTTTGAGGTTTTATTTATAAGTATGATAATATTCACCAGAGCGTATCTCAATTTTATTGGCCAATGAAGCCATTTATATTGAAGGTCATGTACGTCAAAGAGAATATGAACGCGTCATGAGCCGATTTTATAGAATTTTATATAAAGAAAAGGAAGAGTCTGTTCGACGACTTTGCTTTCGACAGGGTAGGAACAGAATTAAATGTATTTATCTAAAACGAAAATCTATTTCTTTTATTTAATTCTTTTAAATCATGAAGGAAGTTAGTTTCTATCGACAAATATTTTTCAGATATTTTTTTATTTGTTAGTGCGTACGTAAATGTATATGTAACAAACATTAAGACCGTTGTTTTACATTCGCGAAGCAATAAGAAATCATAAAGCTTCAATTTACTTTCTACGTAATCCATTAGCTTCTGTCGACGACCCGGTTAAAGGTCCAGCAAGAATAATACAAAACAACCAAAATAGGAAATAACGAATATACATTAAACACGGCGAAATACAACAGTTGGAACTTTGTTAGTAGAACGATAATACGGTTAGTGGGTAATACTATAATTCGAGCCTCGAACTGGGACACGTAATGGTCGTTACGGTAGCAGTGTTCGTAGACGGCTCTCGGCTATGTTCAGACCGCTCCCCTCAAGCTACTCTCTCAGGCTACTCCCAGGCTACTTAGGCTATCTATCTATATTTAGCTGTCCCTCCCAGTAAGGGCAACATGTGACACATAGTCAGTTTTTATAACTGGGATTTCCGGGCTATATAGCCCCGCCAAAAAATGTCTGTCTATTTTTGCCCAGTCGTGCTTCTACCCTTCGGCGGAACCACGACTGGGTTATTGCTCTCTGCTCGGAAGCAGAGAGCGCCCTCTACCCGAAGGCAGAGTGCCGACAGTGTCACAGTCGCAGCAGCAGTGGCAAATGCCAAGTGCTTACAACTCATTATTTAGTTGTCCCTCCCAGTAAGGGCAACATGTGACACATGGTCAATTATGACTGGGATTTCCGGGCTATATGGCCCGGCCAAAAAATGTCTGTCTATTTTTGCCCAGTCGTGCTTCTACCCTTCGGCGGAACCACGACTGGGTTATTGCTCTCTGCTCGGAAGCAGAGAGCGCCATCTGCCCGAAGGCAGAGAGATGACAGTGAGAAATGCCGTCGCAGCGAGAAAACTCTCTGTGACAATCACTTAGGCTATCTATCTGGCTATCTACTCCCACCTCTTGTGAGGGGAGGTATATGTAATGGTTGGAAGAGTTCATTCCGTTGTGGGTGATGTTGCTATGACAGTTTCTATAATGACGATGTTAGATATGGCTAGAGCATAAAGTTAAATCAAAACACAAACTACAAAATGGCTGTGATCATAAGTAAAAAGAAAAACATATTTTCCGCTCTTTAGCCTCTTTTTATAAAGACGCGGCATTGTAAGAAATTTATTGCTACATCGCTATTTCCATGGCATATGTTCAGATGGCCTCATCTCCATTGATTTTACCAGACAGGACTTCAAATCTTCGATACAGAATTCAACTTCTATGAAGTCGAATCATCTTTATTGCTCCGTACTATCCATGTGCGTTGTGGTACAGTGGATATCGGCTCGGAACGAGAAATCGGGGAGCCGAGTTCGAATTCCAGCTGAATCCATTGTATTCACTTACGCGCAAATACCCTTGGGAAAGGTATTAATCCGTCTCTTCCCCCAGTTATGGGTTAAATAATAGGACAGATTGGGTTCTATAGCCTTGGTCGGCAACCAGTCTACCGCAGAAAGCAATGGCAACCTACTGCGGGATAATCTTCTGCCCAGTCAGTCATGTCTCTTTCGAGACATGATCGCCCAAGCGTGTATCACGTATGGCACTTAACTAACTGACTGACTATCCATGTGCGTTGTGGGTGCAGTGAATATCCACTCGGAATTACAAATCGGGGAGCCGAGATAGATTTCTAGTTAAATTCGTTGCATTCACTTACGCACAAATACCCTTGTGAAAGGAATACATCCGTCTCTTCCCTCCAGTTATGAGTTAAATAATAATACAGACTGGGTTCTATAGCCTTGGCTGGCAACCAGTCTACCGCAGTAAGCAATGGCAACCTACTGTGTGATAATTTTCTGCCCAGTTAGTCATGTCTCTTTCGAGACATGATCGCCCAAAGCTTGTATCACGTATGGAACTTAACTCATTGACTGAATATAATAGTTAAAAACATGATTAAGGCTTCTACTGATCATAAAGTGGGGGATGAGTTTTATATTGTTATGAACTAATAAAATGATCCCCTACTAATTAATGCTTGATAATGTAATACATCTCTTCCGTATCTAGTTATGAGTCAAATAATAGGACAGATTGGGTTCTATAGCCTTGGCTGGCAACGATACTACCGTAAAAAGCAATGGCAACCTACTGTGGGATAATCTTCTGCCCAGTCAGTCATGTCCCGTTGTCTCTTTCGAGACATGACCACCCAAAGCGTATATCACGTATGGCACTTAACAAACCGACTAACTCTCCATGCGAGAAAAACTGTCATGCTAAGATATTTTTTCTAAGAAGTGATACATTGTGGTACACTCCTTCGTGTGGTGATGTTGCTATGACAGTTTCTATAATGTCAATGTTATATATGGCTAGAGCATAAAGTTAAATCAAAACACAAACTACAAAATGGCTGTGATCATAAGTAAAAAGGAAAAAACGACATTGTAAGAAATTAATTACTACATCGCTATTTCCATGGCAAATGTTCAGATGGCCTCATCTCCATTGATTTTACCAGACAGGAATTTAAATCTAAGTTTAGAAGGTTAACCTCTTCAGGACAATGTCAGATCTTTACCTGTTTTCCTATTCCTCCAAATATTAACTTCTTACCATAAAGTCTTCCATTCCTAAGCATTTTCACAGTGACTCTTTTCTCGAGAGTCACTGTGAAAATGTCTCTCGAGTCTTCTAATAATTTTAGTTTAATCATAGAAGAACACATCGACTCCAGCAGCCGAAGAAACTTTATGACAATAAATATGTAGCGACAAATACGAAAACGATATGAATTGCATGCAAGTTTTAAAATATGAGATACAAATCCTATATCATCCATCAACTAAGTAAAACGCACAAAGTAAGATTGCTCACCCGCAATATCAGATCCAAACGACTAAAAGCATTTCGGAAAAACCCAACTATAACAGACAAAATTAAAAAAAGGACAAGGACAAATCGCAACAAATGCACACAATAATAGCAACCCGCAACTGACAACCCGATCTTCAGCAAGAACAAATATACTTTTTATTTCATGATTTAAACGACCGTATTCACATGCAAGGGTCATTTAAATAAATCAGGTAAAATTTTCGGTATAAAGACTTCTATGAAGGTCATTCAATAAATAAGGTGAGTTTGTCGGTATTAGGACTTCTACGAGGTTCATTCAATAAATAAGGTGAACTTTTCGATATAAAGACTTCTACGAGGGTCATTCAATAAATAAGGTAAATTTTTAGGTATAAAGACTTCTATGAGGGTCATTCAATAAATAAGGTGAATTTGTCGGTATAAGGACTTCTACGAGGGTCGTTCAATAAATAAGGTGAATTTGTCGGTATAAGGACTTCTACGAGGGTCATTCAATAAATTAGGTGAATTTTTCGGTATAAGGACTTCTACGAGGATCATTCAATAAATACGTTGAACTTTTCAGTATAAAGACTTCTACGAGGGTCATTCAATAAATAGGATAAATATTTCGGTATTAGGACTTCTACGAGGTTCATTTAATAAATAAGAGGAACTTTTCGATATAAAGACTTCTACGAGGGTTATTCAATAAATAAGGTGAATTTTTCGGTATAAGGACTTCTACGAGGATCATTCAAAAAATAGGGTGAATTTTCAGGTATAAGGACTTCTACGAGGGTCATTCAATAAATTAGGTGAATTTTTCGGTATAATGACTTCTACGAGGATCATTCAATAAATACGTTGAACTTTTCAGTATAAAGACTTCTACGAGGGTCATTCAATATATAAGAGGAATTTTTTCAGTATAAGGTCTTCTACGAAGGTCATTCAATAAATAAGGTGAATTTTTCGGTATAAGGACTTCAACGAGGGTAACTCATTAAATAATGTGAATTTTTTCAGTATAAGGACTTGTTCGAGGTTCATTCAGTAAATATGGGGAATTTTTCGTTATAAGGACTTCTACGAGGGACATTCAATAAATAAGAAGAATTTTCGTTTTTATGTTGTCGACGAAGGTCATTCAATAAATAAGGTGAATTTTTCGGTGTAAGAACTTCTAATACACATGGAGGCTTATTTTTCTTTTTTAATTTCATTTTTTTAAAGGATTTAATTTTTTTTTTTTTTTTCAGATTGAAAAAAATGAATTTAGAGAGTTTTGGACATTAACAAAGATGGCCGACCAAGAACCATGCTCCTGAATTAAACAGAGGTCAGTTATCAAGTTTTTGGTTGCTGAAGGATACAAACCAGTTGAAATTCATAGAAGAATATCAATTGTGTATGGTGCCACATGTTTCAGCCAAAAAATGTCTACAAGTTGGCTAAATTGTTTAAAGAAGGACGGAGCAATGTTGAAGATGAAGACAGGCCTGGAAGGCCTACAAAAGTGAAATCTCCTAAAGTGATCGATTCAGTCAATGACCTCATTCAGTTTGACAGAAGGGTGACAGTGAATGATATTACAAGGACTTTGAGCCTATCTGTTGGGACAGCACACAAAATTGTCCCTGATTAGCTTGCCTCCTCGAAGGTCAGCTGCGGGGGGTGCCAAAGATGCTTACTGCATAGCGCAAACCGAAGATATTTGAGTTGTCCCGGCAGTGTCTCTCCCACTTACAGCTCAGACCTTGCCACTCAGACTTTCACCTGTTTGGACCCTTGAAAGCGTTTACAAGAGACACGAAATTTGGAAGTGACGGAGAAGTCAAAAGTGCTGTGAGCAATTGGCTGAGAAATCAGTTGAAAGTTTTTTACGCTGAGGGAAGCTTGTGCACAGATTGGATTACGTTGAAAAAAAAGAAAGAAAGCTTCTACCTGGTTTAGAAAACCTTATACCGAAAGATTCAGCTTATTTATTGAATAATCCTCGTACAAACATGCATGAACATATAAAAATATTTTCAGTATTTATCAATCTGCGCGGTGTGGGGTTTATAGGATCAGTCAGTTAAGTGCCATACGCAATACACGCTTGGGCGATCATGTCTCGAAAGAGACATGACTGACTGGGCAGAAGATTATCCCGCAGTAGGTTGCCATTGCTTTCTGCGGTAGACTGGTTGCCGACCAAGGCTATAGAACCCAATCTGTCCTGCTATTTAACCCATAACTGGAAGGAAGCAGACGAATTAATACCTTTCCCAAGGGTATTTGCGCGTAAGTGAATACAATGGATTCAACTGGAATTCGAACTCGGCTCCCCGGCTTCTCGTTCCGAGCCGATATCCACTGGACCACAACGCACAGAAGACCAGCATGCCAAAATCTGTCGAACGCTTTAGAGATATCCAAAGCAACGGTTCGGGCTTCGCTATTCCTGTCGAGTGCCTGGTATATATACTCGGTGATGGTCGTTAGCATATCGGCAGTAGACCTGGTGAAGCGGAAACCATACTGCTTGTCCGAGAGGAGCCTGTGTTCTATGAGGTGCTGAACGAGCTCGGCGTTGATAATGGCCTCGAACACTTTGCCAAAGATCGGAAGAAGGCTGAAAGTCGGTAATTTGCGGGTTCCGAGGGTTCTCCGGAATTTTTGAATATAGGAACTACAGAGGAAGATTTCCAGCAGGCAGGAAAGCAGGAAGCAGAGAGGCAGAAGTTGTAGAGCTTAGAAAGGACAGAGGAGAGTTCAGGGGCACATTTATTTAAGACTATGATTGGGATTCCGTCCCCTCCGCTCGCTTTGTGGGGGTCAAGTTTTGAGATTATCTTTGAGACAAGCGAGGGTGTAATGTAGACGTCATTCAGTTGAGCCTCAGTTCTAGGTGAGAAGTCGAGTGTAAAAACCCCAGACGAGTCCAGACTCGAATTGTTCGAGAATCTCCGTGCAAAACATTCAGCCTTGTCCGCTCAAAATCATTGATTAATGGGGGTATTGTGGACTTGCTCTCGTTAAGTACTCTTTTACAGAGTCACCAGTAGTCTTTGGCGCCGAACATAGCGGATGCTATGCGTTGTTTCATTCTGGCAGCAAACAACGTCTTAGCTTCGTTAAATATCCTTTTACACTTATTACGAGCTGAAGTGAAAAGGCGCCTGTTTTGGTCCGACGAGTAGCTACTGTAGAGACGGAAGAAATCATTCCGGTGGGCAATGGCGGCCGAGCAAGCGGGTGAGAACCATGGAGACGAATGAGATTTAAGCAGAAATTTCCTGGCAGGGATGAAGGCATCGATGCCAGCCTTAACCCAGGAGGAGACATTGGATGCACATTCTTCGATGGGAAAACTAAAAACGTTGTTCCATTGGACGTCACAGAGGAAGTCTCGGAACGAATCCCAGTCTGCCCTTTGGTAGCAGTAGGATATTCTACTGGTCTGGGTTTCTTGAATCGGGTGGAAGAGGAATGAAATGTTGACGAAAACTACGGTGTGGTCAGAGTTCCCGACTGGGCAGAGTTGTTTGGTAGTGCAAGAGTCTGGGATGGAAGTGAAGCAGAGGTCTAGTAGTGAGTCCCTTCCGTTGGGGTTGTCGAAGAAACGCGTGGGGAAGTCCAGCACTTGCGTGAGGGATTGGGTGATTGAAAAATTCATGGTGTGGACACCTGCAGGGTCGGTGACATAGTTCTCCAGCCTCTTGGTGTGATAGGCGTTAAAGTCACCAAACACAAATATATGGGCAGAGGGATGGGAAGAAATGGCTTTGTCGATATTGTCAGAGATGCTGTCAAGTAACGAACAGTCAGAGGAGGAAGGTGAGTGGTAGAGAAAGAAGAGATAGCTAATCGAGCTTAGAAGTGAGAGACGGTAGCACATGAAAGAATGATCCAGGGATTCAAGAGATGTCACCCTAGCTAGGGGGAGGTGTTCGCTGCCATACACACAAGCCCATGCATATGAACATTGGATTCCTTCCTGAAGAGGGGAAGGTAGCCAGGAACGTAGAACTCAGAAGAGGGGATAGAAGGGTTAAGGTTAGTTTCGCATAAGGCTAAGATATCAGGTGAGTTAGTGTGAAGGAATGAATCTACGCTGAGGAAGTTAGTGCGGATACCACGTATGTTAGTGAAAGAGATGCAGACGGGTTTGGGCGTTTTCAGAGTAGCTGGTTTAGTTTTGCTATTATGTTTGCTTTTTTCAATAGTGATTCAGTTGAGGAGAGGTCTTAGAGTAACATCAGTCGGTCACTTGTGTGCAGCATATGAAGGATGGAGACTGGCGCGACCTACAACATAATGTGGCCTCAGGGTTGCCCACCGAACGTTCATGCAGGGACGCCCTTCCATGCGCAATATGGCACTACAAGAACTCCGGTATTATTCAACTGTTGATCAGAGCAGCCCCTCAAGACGCTACGAAAGAGTTCGGGCTCCTAATTACCAGTCAGAAGCAGCAACCAGGGAACTGCCAACCCGGTACCCTCAGAATGTAAAGGCGTTGCCACCATACTCCGTAACTGCAAAGAGCTTCCACCTGAAGTAAAACTAAGACCGAAGAAGAGGGATGAACCGGGAACCCCTTCCTGAACAACAAACAAGGTGATCACCTCTACTCTCGTTCAAAGGAAGGGAGTGGAGTGTGAGACCGGGCGATAGTAGGAACTATCTACTCCAATTAAAAAAAAGAAAAGAAAAAAATAAACAGGAAAGAGTAACAGAAGTTTACTAAGTTTTAACTTAGTTTAAGTCGAAAAGAACCTTGGATAGCAAAATCATTTACACAAACTACTTAAGTTAGTGACAAAAGAACAAGTAAAAACAAATAAAATAAACAAAAGGGAAACCAAAAAAAATATTAAAAATTAATTCTTAAAATTCAAAGAAAAACAAACTCATTTCCCCTCACTTACCACACGCAGGAAACACACAGAAAAGTTGATTCCAATTAAATTTCTGAGGACAGAAATACAATTTAAGCATTTTTTCAGATAATATGGACGAGGAGTTAACTACTCTTATAGTGTTCAGTTAACAAAATTTCACTTATATTTTTCTTCTCAGAAATATGTTATAGTCTTCAGATAACAAAATCTCACTTATATTTTTCTACTCACAAATATGTTATAGTGTTCAGTTAACAAAATTTCACTTATATATTTCTTCTCACAAATATGTTATAGTCTTCAGATAACAAAATTTCACTTATATTTTTCTTCCCACAAATATGTTATAGTGTTCAGTTAACAAAATTGCACTTATATTTTTCTTCTCACAACTTTGTCATTCTGTTAATAAATCTTTAATGTACAGACGAAATATTTTAACATCAAACCTCCAACCTTCTAATATAAATTGTGGCGACTTCTGTCGTGTTTAACACAGGGCCAATTTACCAAGCATCACCGAGGCCCCTATAACTATTTAGCCCCTACGTTAAGAAACGATTACCCGGAACTCCCAGCAATTTATATCTTATATAAAACTGCTCCAAGATAAAGTTTAACATCAGAGGCTAATCTCCAAAACACCTGTGTCCGTATTTAAACTGAACGCTTATTCTGACATTGATCAATGGTTCAGAGAATCTATAGAAAAACAAACATTCATTTGTACACTCTGTTTTCACAAGCAAAATTTAATTATCGTCAAAGAAAATTCTTTCATCAATTCCTTCCTTTTAACTAGCTTCATAAATCTCTATATATTTCTTTTGCCACTCGCCTACATTTCTCTTCCTTCTCAATGGTTTCATCGTAGTCTATGAATTTAATATTACCGTCAATATTCAACGATGACTTCCAATTTATATTGAATTATAGATATATTAATAAGTCTTTTCACTACAATAGTTTCTGCATGAGTTGCTTACAAGTACACTACGAGGGAGCCTCTATTTTGTTTTGCTTTATTCAATCGCAGAGTTTGTTTTCTTTTTCTTTTCTTTTTATAATTTCACCCAAAACAAGGCAATAAAGTCATTAAGACTAAAGGAGTTACGGAGAAAAATATTGAAGAGAACACAACACAAGAACAGGAATTGAGAAGGTTTAGATACCGATTGACATTCCATTTAAATTTTTGAAGATTAAAGTTGAAGCCCGAGAGCAGAAACTGTTAGAATAGAACTTACGGTTTCGCCTAGCGATATCAAAAGTAAATTGAAGTGACCTTTCCGACAATCTAGTCAGTCAGTTAAGTGCCATACGTGATACGCGCTTGGGCGATCATGTCTCTTTTGAAACATGACTGACTGTGCAGAATACTATCCCATTGCTTTCTGCGGTAGACTGGTGGCCAGCCAAGGCTATAGAACCCTATTTGTCCTGTTATTTAACCCATAACTAGAGAGAAGAGGCTGATTAATACCTTTCCCAAGGGTATTTGTGCGTAAGTGAATGCAAAGAATTCAACTGGAATTCGAACTCGGCTCCCCGAATTCCCGTTCTGAGCTGATATTCACTACACCACAACGCACATCTAGTACTACGATTAAATTCATAAAATTTAGTTACTGTAGCGGAAAGTTCAGCATGAAAGTATTTATAGAAAAGGGACAGGAAGCTAATTTACGGCAGTTGTGAAGTGACTATGCCAGGTCAGGTTCAATAATATAGCAGTGGCTTCTTTTGATTATATCTAAAATATCTAAATATGTAACGGGAGCAACGGGCCAGATATGACAGCATTTTTCAAAGGCAGATGAAATGATAAACTTATGAATATGTAAAATGGATTCTGGCTTGAAAAATTGTCTAGTATGATGTGATGGACCTACTTTCTTAGTAGCAGACCTAGCAATTGAATAAATATAATATTTCTACTTCTTGTCAGCGGAGAATGTTTGCTTGTAAATGCAAAATGAGTCATATTCCTAAAAGTTATTGTCAGCCATGCTGCTGAGAGATGGTGCAATATATTCTCTCAGATGATTAAAAGAGTTTCATTTTGGAAAAGTTTTAGGTAAATCAATAAAATCTGTCGAATCTGTTACCTGCCTACTGAAAAAGATATGAAAATCCGCATAGCCTCTTTGAATAAAATGAATGTAATCTGGAAATTTAATCTACGAGACAAACTAAAACAGAAATTCTTTGGTGCCAATGCAGAGTCTGATGCTGAGAGATTCCGTTAATATCTATTGGAGGCAACGCACTGCGAGCGAACAAAATACCTCTGTCTTCTTTGGAAACCTAAATATGGAGCAAGATGGGTTAGTCCTTCATCAACCACCTACATTCGCCAACTATATAATGCCACAGGATGTCACCTTAATGATCGCCCGACCTTGATGCAGGACCGTAACCTTTGGTGTGAATAGCTCAGCTGAATGTTTAATAAACTGTTGAGTTTTTACAGGACCCTACTAATATCGGGTCCTTTGTTCATGCCGAAAATCTTTAGTTATGTTTCTCACGTTAATTTTGTGTGCTGTCCTAACAGATAGGCTCAAAGTCCTTGCAATGTCATCCACTGTCACCCTTTTGTCAGACTGAATGAGGTCATTGACTGATTTGATCACCACAGAAGACCTCACTTTTGTAGGCCTCTCAGGCCTATCTTCATTGTCAACACTGCTCCGTCCTTCTTTAAACACTTACGCCCACTTGTAGACATTCTTTTGCTGGAACATGTGGTACCATACACAGTTGACATTCTCCTATGAATTTCAGCTGGTTTGCATCCTTCAGCAACCAAAACTTGATAACTGACCTCTGTTTAATCCTGGAGCATGCTTCTTGGTCGACCATCTTTGTTGATCTCCAAAACTCTCAAAGATTTTTTTTTCAATCTGCAAAAAAATTTAGTCTCTTTGAAAAAGAAGTAGAGGGACAATTTTTAAAATATGTAAGCTTTTATCTGTATTAGAAGGCTTTATACCGAAAAATTCACATTGTTTATTGAATGAACCTCGTATATATTTTTCTGGTGTTAAAAAAACAGTGCTCAATGTAATATAATCAATAGTTCTATAATTAATAGGTAAAACAGTTTTAGGGAATATTGTGTACGTCTTGTGCAAATGGGAGAAGGTGGGTTACAATTTTTACTTTAGAACAAAGGTTTATTAGGTTTAAATGGAAGAATCAATATTAATCCTTGTCAACGTATTTGAGCAGATATTTATTTCTGTGTTTGTTCAATTTACGTCTTTTGTTTTGTGAAATTAGCGCTGAAAATTATTATGAAATTTAATTTATCTTTTTTAGAAAACTCGTTACTTTAAAACAGTAACGAGTTTTCTAAAAAAGATAAATTAAATTTCAAATTATAAGATTTTGTATTTGCAATAATATAAAATTTTAAGATAATTGTATGATTTTATAAGATTTTATAAAATTTAACATCAACATCCGAATTGATGTTATCTCTATAAATTATAATTTCGGTCATTTACTGTGATATACATATTTTACAACATAAGTTATGAAATATATTTATTGATGTTCTTAAAAGAACTACAGCTAACCTTAACCAGTTTTTAGTCTAGTGGAATGGCTGAATTGCTTGTGAAATCTTTCCGATGTCAGTTTGGATATTATTACTAAAAGGTTGCTTAAACTATATGAGGTTACGTTTACAGTGTTTCGGCTGAATTTTCAGTCCTTTATATTTTATCCACGTAATCAAGGAGAAAATGAAAGATGAAAGATGACCAAGGGAAGAGTATGAGTGTTTTGATGCTGGAGAGCAGTATTGAGTAATTCAGGAATGGACAGATACTACACACTAACCTTAGAAAAAATGCAGAATAAAAATACAGATTATTGTGGCATTTTTCAACATAATACGATGTCTTCTATAATCGCACTACCTACTAATTCTGTAAATTCAATAAATTAGGTGAATTTTTCGGTATAAGGACTTGTACGAAGGTCATTCAATAAATAAAGTGAATTTTCCGGTATAAGGACTTCTACGAGGGTCATTCAATAAACAAGGTCAATTTTTTGGTATAAGGACTTTTACGAGTGTCATACAATAAATGATGTGAATTTTTCGGTAGAAGGACTTCTACGAGGGTATTTCAATAAATAAGGTGAATTTTTCGGTATAAGGACTTCTACGAGGATCATTCAATAAATAAGGTGAATTTTTCCGGATGAGGATTTCTAATACAGATATAAGCTTACTTATTTTTATTTTTCAATGTAGCCTCCCAGCAATGTCACACACTTTTCCCTTCTGGCTCAACCTTCCGCATTCCCTCAGCCTAAAAAATCTTTCAGCCAATTGCTTGGTTTCAGCCAATTGCCCACAGCACTTTTAACTTCTCATCACTTTCAAACTCCGTGTCTCTCGTGAACGCTTTCAAGGGACCAAACAGGTAAAAGTCTGAAGAGGCAAGGTCTTGGTCTTAAGCTGGATGAGGGAGCAGTTTTCAGGCCAGCTCGTTGATGGTCTGCACCGTTTCGGCTTCTGTGTGAGGCTTTGCGTTTTGTTGATGCAAGACGACTCCATTTCACTGATGATCATGGACAATTTTGTGTGCTGTCTCAACAGATAGGGTCACAGTCTTGTAACGTTATCCATTGTCACCCTTCTGTCAGATTGAATGAGGTCATTGACTGATTTGATCACCTCAGGATCCTCGACACTGCTCCATCTTTGTTTAAACAATTTAGCCCAATTTTAGACATTTTTTGGTTGTAACATGTGGCACCATACATAGTTATCATTCTCTGATGAATTTCGAATAGTGTACCCTTCTGCAACCAAAAACATGATAACTGACCTCCGTACAATCCTGGAGCATACTTCTTGGTCGGTCATCTTTGTTAATCTCCAAAACTCTCAAAGTTTGTTTTTTTTTCAATCTGCAAAAAAAATTAAATCCTTTTGAAAAAGAAGTAAAAGAAAAAAAATTTAAAAAGTAAGTTTCTATATGTATTAGAAGTCCTTAAACCGAAAAATTCAACTTATTTATTGAATGACCCTCGTAGAAGTCCTTAAACCGAAAAATTCACCTTATTTATTGAATGACACTCCTATGTTACAACCCGATGGACAAGCTATTTTAATTAACAAGTTTTTACTTTTAGCTTTTTAACAATAATGTCCGGTCTATTTGCTTCAGTTGTTCTGTCTGTGTAGATGGTGTAATCCCATAGAATGGTGACATCTTCTATTTCTGTAACCGGTGCAGTGTGATGTGCATACCCGTGTTTATTTACATTTTTTCCAAAGTGTTTGCATATTTTCCAGTGTAAAGATAGCCCTACACTATCGTGACTATTTTTATATTCATTTGTGGCAAGAACAGAACATCCTGAGATTAGATGGTCTATTGTTTCTTGGTATTTATCAGAGAACCTGCATTTTGGATCCACATTATTACGTATTTACCTGAATGATCTTAGTAAAAACACTTTTGTCTTGCGCTGCAAGAATGAGGTCTTCAATTTCAGATTTTAATCCAGATGCACGTAACCATCGATAAGTATTTACTTTATCATCTTTGGGTTTATTAGCACGTTCTGGATATTGGCCATTCAGAAGTTTGTGTTGCCAGCGTTGTTTCATCTGTTCAAGAGCTTTATCCTTTATAGATTAGTATTATTACTATTATTAGTATTATTAATGTTGTTGTTATTATTTTTGTTTTTGTTGTTTTTTGTTGCTGCTGTTGAACTAGCTCTTGCATTGATTTAGTAGGATGTCTATCGAAGACTCAACCAAAGACTTCAAGCGGCAAAAGGACGTTTTTATTCGAAGATGCAAACAGAAATCAAACTAAATGAAATGTCATGTATTCATAGAAAATCATATTTAGGGTCTCTGCACGGGAGAAATCAACGCTAGATATGAAAAGTAGACATAAATTTTTGCAATTCATATATTTTAGGGATAGCAGGAATTTGATCCACGTATGTAAGTTATGGGGATATATTATTATTATTTTTTTGTTGTTGTTTTTTTCTGTTGTTGTTGTTGTTGATTTCGTAGTTGTTAATTTTGGCACGAATACTTGAAGAGATTTAACGTAATTTTAATTCTAACAAGAGCAACCGGTGCGAGTGATCGATAAATTCATCAAATACTAACGATGATAAAAAAACATTATTTACGTGAATCTCGCTGCCGGTTTAAACGTAATCTCATTTTCTCGTCATTTTCTACGGTAGAACAAATTACACAAACTCATACACACACTCACACACACACTTATAGATAGATAGATAGATAGATAGATAGAGAGATAGATAGATAGATAGATGTGAGTTTGTGACCCTGGTTTTCACGCTCTTGCGATCGTCAGACAAACTGATTAATTTTTTTTAATTAAAAAAAAAATCAGACAAACTGATTAATTTTTCTTTTTAAATAAATCATTTTGACTGATTTAAAAAAAGAAATTAATCAGTTTGTCTGACGATTGCAAGAGTGTGAAACCCAGAGTCACATACTCACACCTATCGACATGAATCTGTCAGCTCTATCACTGATATTGAGCGCTTTCAAATAAGTACCACGCATATACAATATATAAATAATATAATATATATAACGAATTGCATATATTTATATTTATAATCATATACATATACTTTTCACACACACACATATACATACATGCTCCGATCAACAGTTGTATAATATCGGGGTTCTTGTAGTGCCATGTCGCGCATGGATAGGTGTCCCTGCAAGCGCTTTCGGTGGGCAACCCCGAGGCCACACCTTGTTGCAGCCCTAGCGAGTTTCCCTCCCAGCACAGATCATGGATAATGACCACCTGTATCCTCTACCCTAGGTCCCTTTCTACAAACAGAATCATGACTAAACAAGCCAGAAATGACCCTAAACCAGTTAAATCCAAACCACCTAAACCCATTAACCTTTCCTTCACTAATATCCGGGGTATTCGTACTAACTTTCCGAGTGTAGAAGCGTTCCTGCATGAAAAGTCCCCTGACATCCTTGCGCTCTGCGAAACTAACCTCAACTCAGCTATTCCCTCCTCCGACCTCTTCATCCCTGGTTATCTTCCCCTTTTAAGGAAGGATACCACTGTCCACATGCATAGGCTGGGTGTCTATATCAGCTAACACCTCCCCATAGCTAGGGTGACTTCACTCGAATCTACTGACCACCAATACATATGTCTCAGCCTGTCTCTCCTCAGTTCGGTTAGTTACCTATTCTTTCTTTACCGTTCTCCCTCCTCTCCTGACTGCTCCCTACTAGATAGCATTGCTGATGACATAGATAAGGCTATTTCCTATCACCCATTCGCCCACATATTTGTATGCTGGAAGTTCTCTTCAGTCGTTCCTGTATTTAAGAATTGTGGTGAACCCACGGACCCATCCAACTATCGCTCTATCAGTCTTCTACCGATATTCGGGAAGTATTAGAGGCTATAATCAATGCTGAAATAGTTCATCATCTCACCGCCCACAAACTGTTCTCTGACAGGCAATATGGATTCCGCTTTGCCAGGTCCACGGCCGAACGGCTAACAACCGTAACGGAGTACATGCTACAGGCCCTTGATGAGTCTGACGAGGCTCGCGCGGTTGCTCTGGACATCTCCAAGGCTTTCGACAGGGGTTGGCACTCTGGCCTCCTATGCAAACTACGCGGTTATGGTATTACCGGTCACCTGCTTGACCTAATCCAATCTTTCTTAAATAACCGCAAAATGAAGGTCGCTCTGAATGGGCGTGCATCTTCGTCCTACAGCACGAATGCTGGTGTCCCACAGGGCTCTATCCTGGGCCCGACGCTCTTCCTTATTTTCATCAACGACCTCCCAGATGAGATCAAGTCCCAAGTAGGCATTTTGCAGATGACACTACGATATACTCCCGCACCAGTAAGAAACCTGTCGTGGCGGACAGACATAATCTCGCTGCTGACCTTGAACGGGATCTACACTCTGTGGTGAACTGGGGCAAGAAGTGGTTTGTCAACTTCAATTCATCTCAGACCAAGCTGTTGTCTGTCAACCATTACAGGCAACCTCTCCTGCCTCCCATAAGCATGGACCAAACGATTCTCCCGGAGAGTAATACACTACGCCTCCTCGGACTAAGCCTGTCCTCAGACCTCAAATGGAACCACTATATTGAATCCATAGCAAAATCTACTGCTAAGAAGATTGGGTCACTATGTCGATCCAGGATGTTTTTTCCACCTGAATCCATCCTGCATATATACAAGTCAACCATCCGTCCGTGCATGGAGTGCTGCTGCCATTTATGGTCAGGTGCCCCTGCCGTTCCCCTCGGTGTTCTTGACAGGCTCCAAAGGAGAGTCTGTAATGTGATAGGTTCTGATCTGGCGGCTCGACTGCAGCCACTTCACCATCGTCGAAATGTGGCCTACCTTTGTCTGTTCTATAAATACTTTCATGGCTTATGCTCAGACGAACTTAAGTCACTGATGCCTCCTCAACAGGTGTTTACTCGCGCAACCAGACTGGCAACTGGGCCCCACCCATTCACAGTCAGGTTAGCCAAATGCAGACGAACAATTCTACTCCTTCAGCTTCTTCTCTCGCACTTCCGGCCTGTGGAATTCGCTCCCGTATTCTTGCTTTCCTGACGGCTATAACCTCCAGAAATTTAAATGCAAAGTCAATACTCATCTTCTAACCACTGGACTCTAGCTCTCTCCCCGTATAACCTTCCCTTTCTCTCCACCTATGTATCTGTCATCGCGCCTTCTTTCTCAGCTTTCTATTGTTCCTTTCTAACTAATGTACTCCTCACTTTTTTCTAATTAATCTTTTTACATTTATGTAGCCCCCTGCACATCAATGGCGTTTCCGCCTTGCTCGGGGTGAAATGATTAAAAAAAAAAAATATATATATATATATATATATATATCATTATATATTAATGCATGTTTCATTAAATAATACAGACAAGTTTTGTCTATTTATTTTATGTAAACTTTTTCATATTTTCTGATAAGCTTAAAGCATTATCATTAAATGGCGAAAGAAAATGACAATATCGATACATAATTTTAGATAATCTAATCTAAGCTTTCGGCTAATATAAGCCTTTTTCAAAGATGTCAAATTACATTATATACTTACAGACAAACCATAATGACAAACTGTTTTTGATTACATGGAAGATTTCCAAGCAACAACAAACTCATACAATATTCCGAAAATAAAAACCCTAGCTAAAAATACAACTATAAATAAACATGAAAACAAGAAACAAAAACTAAAAATTCTCGAGGCTATAAACATAAAACAGTTGAAACCTAACCTGAACAAGATAAATTATGAAATCTCCACAAATATCCTTAAATGCCTATAATTAATAACAATGGCTTCTCATAATTAGTATTAATTGTTTTTACTCTCGCTTGGTCATGTGTGACGTCATGATGCGATATTTGCTTCTAGTGTTTTAAATGCACGAGTTTGTTGTTGCTTGGAAATCTTTCCTAGCTTTAGTAGTTCAAACTTTCACGGCCAAGGCCCGCGAATCTTCGTTATTCCCTATTCGTTTTTTTCGACTGTTTTTATTCTCGACGCGATCCCTTTCCTAATATTTGACCACATTATCGAATATTATAATTTATTTTCCTTTTATTTTATTAATCCTAGAACTGTTTACATGTCATTGAGATGCTCTAATACTGAGTGATCGGTTTATTACTTAATAACAAACGGAAATCTATCATCGACTGTAGGTCCATCAGAATATTTTTTATTACTAAGTGTGGTGCTGAAATATTTAGCCTCCAATGTAAGACAAAGACGTTAAAATCGAACGGTCAAGACTTTAATCAAATAAACCAGTTGAATCTTTCATGAAAACAAGAGATATACTTGAACAACGAAATGTAAATAGATTTATGGATTAACGAGTAAAGGAAACATTTTTAGCAATATCGAGAACAGGAGATTGACACTTTGGGAAGAGTATCTCCATTTTACTAAACTCTCAAAGTTTTCCTTTGTTTGTCTATTATTTTGTTCACTGAGTTAGATTGTTCTCATTCCATGAGTCATGCCGCTTCCAGATGTCTCGCTTAACTCTATTTAAATCATCTCTCTTTTTTTTCCTTACCTTTTATTTTGTGCATTGACTTTCATTGTTCTCGTTCCATGAGTCCTGCCACTTCTAGATGTCTCGGTAATCTTCATTTAACTCAACTTTCAACGTTTTGTGCCCTTTATTTTGTTCACTGGGTTAGATTGTTCTGATTCCATGAGACATGCCACTTACAGATGTCTCGGTTAATTCTATTTAAATCATCTCTCAAATTTTTTTGTTTACCCTTTATTTTGTGCATTTGGTTACATTGTTCTCGGTCCATGAGTGATGCCACTTCCAGATGTCTCGGTAATCTCTATTTAACTTAATTGTCAACGTTTTTTGCCCGTTTTTTGCCCTCTATTTTGTTCACTGGGGTAGATTGTTCTCATTCCATGAATAATGCCACTTCCAGATGTCGAGGTAATCTCCAATTAACTCAACTCTCAACGTTTTATTTACCCTTTATTTTGTTCTCTGGGGTAGATTGTTCTCATTCCATGAGTCATGCCACCTCCAGATGACTCAGTTATCTCTAATTAACTTAACTCCAGATAACTGAGATATCTGGAACTTGCATGAGTCATGGAGTTGGAATAATTTACCCCTGTGAATAAAATAAAGGGTGCGATTCACAATTCTACTCAGCTGAAGGTCGAGGCGCAAAACGGCCGAATCATTGTGAATATTGCAACAAAGATGAGGACAAGAATTTCATCATTCTAAATAATGTAAATGATTACAATAGATTATCTCAGAAATATAGAAAAATATTGAAGAATGAATTACATTTGGGATAATCCAAACCAAAGTCTACCTACCTATCTAGCATTTTCTTTTGATTTTCATACTAACAAATTTATATTCGATATTAAACCTCTAGGGCCATTCGTATCATATTTGATACAGTATTTCCCTATAAGGAAACATTTGATATTTCCCTATAAGGAAACATTTGGCATTCATTGACTGAGCAGTCAGTACTGCTTTCATTTGAAATTTATAAAATATTTCTCTTAAAAAATTTTTCAGGAAAATATTTCTTTCAAGGCTTGTTTTCATACTGTATCAAATATGATACGAATGGCCCTAGAGGGTTAATAATATAATATGATTAAGACTTCTACTTGTCATAAAGTGGGGGATCAGTTCTATATTGTTATGAAGTAATAAACAGATCCCCCACTAATTACTACTTAACCCTCTAGGGCCATTCGTATCATATTTGATACAGTATTTCCCTATAAGGAAACATTTGGTATTTCCCTATAAGGAAACATTTGGTATTCATTGACTGAGCAGTCAGTACTGCTTTCATTTGAAATTTATAAAATATTTCTCTTAAAAAATTTTTCAGGAAAATATTTCTTTCAAGGCTTGTTTTCATACTGTATCAAATATGATACGAATGGCCCTAGAGGGTTAATAATATAATATGATTAAGGCTTCTACTTGTCATAAAGTGGGGGATCAGTTCTATATTGTTATGAAGTAATAAACAGATCACCCCACTAATTACTACTTGATAATATAATATGATTAAGGCTTCTACTTGTCATAAAGTGGGGGATCAGTTCTATATTGTTATGAAGTAATCAACAGATCCCCCACTAATTACTACTTAACTCTCTAGGGCCATTCGTATCATATTTGATACAGTATTTCCCTATAAGGAAACATTTGGTATTTCCCTATAAGGAAACATTTGGCATTCATTGACTGAGCAGTCAGTACTGCTTTCATTTGAAATTTATAAAATATTTCTCTTAAATGATTCGTAAATTAAACTAACCAAACCTAAACACACTAAATTTATCTTTTAGTTTAAATCTCTTGAACGCTTTCGACATTCTGTTTAAAAATCGAAGGACGTTAAAGAATTTTGAAGGTACGACGTCTTATTCATGTTTTTAATGTTTTCTGATATTTAGCAGACAGTTATTCTGACTCTCAAGACAAACGTTTACAATAATAACATTTGACCAATCATTCTATGTTGATCGAAATATTAAACAAATATGGAACTAACTACCAATTTGTATGGATGGCCAGAGGTCAATAACTACACGACGACGTCGGCTTTAAACTATTATATCGACAGTTAACCACTACTTTGCCATTATGGTCTTTTTGTCTTCCCCCATTTCTCCTCTAACTGTCTCTTGGGGAAAGGTTACACAACAGACATCAGTAATAACCAGTTTTTGACGTGTCTTAGGCACCGAGGCGACATGGTAGCAATGCATAAATTCCCCTGGTCGTTATTTGAAATATTAACACAGATAGGAGAAATGGATTCTAGTGTAGAGGAGGAGAATGCAAAGAAAACGAAGATGTTCCCAACCGTCACTCATGTCGGAATATGGACGCGTTGAATGCTGTAATCTTATTGTCAGTCGAAAATGGTTTGATGAAGAAATTGCAACCAGTGTTGCAATTGCCGCAAAGAACATTCTTCGGTCTCCCAATAGCCAATGATAAATCAATGATTTGTTATATTTGTTCTACTCATAATGGCTCAGCGGATATAAGCATTGGTTGGTTCCAGTGACTTGACCCAAAGTGTGGTGAGTTCAATACCTGGTTACTGCAGTGGTGAATAAATTATAGTTTAAAAGGAGATAGCTACATAGCATCTGGAAGGGGCATTGAACAAGGAATGAGAATGATATACCCCAGGGATCGAAATAAAGGTTGCGGTCGAAATTCCTAGCCACTGAAGAAGGCTGGAACATACAAAAACCGAAACGTCGTCAACATGCCCATAAAGATTGGGGCAACAGTGTAAATAATGTTATTCTATTATTTTTATTACTTTTTCTAACTGATGTTGCTGTTTTCAAATTATGAGACTGTTTCTGTTATTAATCTCATTGTTATTTTTACTACCGGTGTGTGTAGGACTAAACATAAACCACAAAAAATGCATCGTCATCAGCAAAAAAAAAAAAAAAAAAATGGAGCCCAAAATGCCAATTACGGTTCGGGATTTAAATAAATAGTAAGTGTTCTAAGACAGGACGGAAAAAGTGACACTAAGATCGGGATGGTCAAGGTTTCATTCTTAAAGATAAGCGGAATCTTGAGAAACAGATGTCGTTAAAAAGAAAGAAGAAAGCACTAGATAGTTATATGTTAACCGTCTTACTATATAGCAGTGAATGCTAGGCAATCCTCTCAAAATTAAAGAAAAACTCTAGACAAGAGAAATGTGGTTCTACAGAAGGATGCTGAGGATACCATGAACTGAACATGTGAGTAACGATGAAATTTTCGAGAGAATGGAAACAAAAAGAAACTTATACTTAACAATAGGGAAGAAACAGTCGAAGTTATTAATGAGGAAGAAAGGCTCGAAGATTTTGATACTGAAAGGGCGAATCGAGGGAAAAGGGATGGGGAAAAACAGAGGTTCAAATAAATGAATCACAGAGCATAATTTTAAAGAAATATACAAAACAAAATATATTAAGAAGTAAAATAAAAAGAAAGATGTGAAGGGCCATGAGCACTTATTTTCTTAGGGGAACGTGACACATTATCAAAGATTGCGTCTGGTATCATCCTGCCAGAGAGTGATTTTAAGGGATTAATTTATTAATTAATCCCCATGTCTCACTAAGCATGTTTCATCTATATGGACAGATTTTCGGATGATACAAGGTCTACGGTATTTACATTATTCGAACTATTGTCCCCATCTTTGATGCTATTTGTACGGCCTTCTTCAGGTGCTAAGAATTTTCGAACTGGCGTATATGATCTTCATCCTTGCTTAGAGCCTCTTCTGGTAGTCATGAACCATCTCGCTTCAACCTGTAAGTTACTTATTGTTGTAACCCTGTTTTAAGGGGTCACAAATGAAAACAGGAACACGGGATTAGTGTAAACAATTTGTATTACAAAATACGGTAAAAGTACAATTGCCAGCTTGTTCGTGTAGCTGACAAGCAAGCGGTGTTGGATATCACACAGTCACTCTACGATTGTCTGACTCGTACCAGACTGGTGCTTCCCAGATGACTATTAGTCACATTGTATATATGTGCATGTTGGGTTAATCCATTACCATGTTAAAGGGTAGGTCCGCAACAACACTTATTCACCACTGATGCAGTCTGATATTGAACTCACAACTCTTTTTCCTGCGATGTGCGTGGTCGGTGGAAACGTCGCTTCATTGTGAGGGTAACGGGTTGGCAGTTTTCTTTTCTTTAATGCTGCTTCCGACTGGCAGTTAGGAGCCCTACCTCTTGCGAAGCGTCAAGAGCGGCCTCTCTGATCAACAGTTGCATATTATCGGGTTTCTTGTAGTGCCATGAATAGGTGTCCCAGCAGGCGCTTTTAATGGGCAACCCCGAGGCCACACTTTGCTATATCCCGCGCCAGTTCCCGTCCAGTGCATGTCGCAGCTAATGACCATTTGCCTCCTCTACTCGAGGTCTCTCTACAACAAGACTCTTGAAATGTCAAGCAACTCTGCCCTTTCGGAAACTTTGACCATGCATTAGTTTCCGTCAATATCTCCTTCCACCCCCACCCCACCCAAGATCCTCAGAATATCTTATTGCTACCAACTTCCTGACTGACTTCCCTTGGAATAAAGTATTTAGCCTTCCTGTTGAAGACTGCGAGGCTGAGGTCTCCTCTTGGGTTAAGGCTGGCATCGATGCTTTCATCCCTGCCAGAAAGTTGAGACTTAAATCCCACTCATACCCCTGGTTCTCCTCTGCCTGCACAGCTGCCATCGCTCACCAAAATCACTTCTTTCGGTTTTACCGGAGTCACGCGTCAGATCATAACAGGCGTCTTTTTGCTTCGGCTCGCAATGAATGCAAGAAGATACTTAATGGAGCTAAGCTGATGTTTGCAGCCAGAATGAAGCAGCGCATAGCATCCCGTAAGTTTGGCTCCAAAGACTACTGGAGGCTCTGCAAGAGCGTGCTGAACAACAGTAAGACCTTAATCCCCCACTCTAATCAACGAATTTGAGGTCCTCACATCTTTAACAGACAAGGCTGAGTGCTTCGCTCGCAGATTCTCCACTAACTCGACACTGGACTCGTCTGGAGTATCTGTACCCGACTTCCCTCTCCAAACCCAGGCCCAGCTGACTGACATACTAATTACTCTCTCGGTGATCTCCAAAATAATATCTAAGCTTGACCCAATAAGGCGAGCGGTGGCGACGGAATGCCCATCATTCTCCTAAAGAAATGTGCTCCTGAACTCTCCTCTGTTCTTTCTAAACTCTATAACTACTGTCTTTCTGCTTCTTGCTTTCCTGCCTGCTGGAAATCCTCCTCCGTGGTTCCTATATATAAAAATACTGGAGAACCCTCTGACTCCGCTAATTTTCTATCAGCCTCCTAGAGATATTTGGTAAAGTGTTCAAGCCATCATCAACGCCGAGGTGGTACAACATCTCAGCCCATAGACTCTTCTCTGACAAACAGTATGGCTTCCGCTTCACCATATCTACTGCTTATATGCTCACGACCATCACTGAGTATATACACCAGGCTCTCGATAAAAACGGCGAAGCCCGAACTGTTGCCCTTGACATCTCCAAAGCGTTTGACAGAGTCTGGCATGCTGACCTTCTATGCAAGCTGCAAGGCTATGGTATAACTGTACAATTGTTTGACCTAATCCAGTCTTTCCTTTCAAATCGTACAATGAGTGTAGTATTGAACGGACAAGCCTCCCAATACTATCACATGAATGCGGGTGTCCCGCAAGGCTCTATTCTAGGTCCTACGCTTTTCCTTATCTATATTAACGATCTCCCTGATGTAATAAGATCCCAAGTGGGCATAGATGCTGACGACACTACGGTTTACTCTCGTCTTGATCAAAAATCTTCCGAGGCTGAAAAAGCAAACCTCGCTGCCGAGTTTGAAAAGGACCTTCAATCAGTTGTGGACTGGCTCGTAAATTTTAATGCTTCCAAAACAAAGCTGCTATCTAATAATCACCACAGACAATCGTTCCTCAAGCCCATTAACATGAATTAGGCTTCTCTCCCTGAAAACGAAACACTGCGCGTTAACTCTCACACCAGACCTCAAGTGGAATAACTATATAGAATCTATAGCTAAATCCGCTAAGAAAGTCGGTTCTCTGTGTAAGGCCAGGAAGTTTTTCCCGTTCCAAACAATCCTGCACATATACAAGTCTACCATCCGCCTGTGCATTGAGTATTGCTGCCATATCTGGTTCGGTGCGCCTGCTATCCACTTAGGTGTCCTCGACTGAATTCAACGGAGAATCTGTGATGTGATCGATCCCGACTTGGTAGCTAGGATACAGTCGCTTTCTCACAGACGCAGTATGGCTTCCCTGTGCCTCTTCTACAAATATTTTCACGGCTTCTGCTCCGATGAACTTAGCTCACTGGTACCCCCTATATACGAATTTCCTCAAACCACATGATTAGCAACTTGGTCCCACCCTTCTACTGTGAAACCAATAAATTTTAAACGCAAATTCTACTATACCAGCTTCTTTTCTCGCACTTCCCGCCTGTGGAATTCTCTTCCGCATACTTGCTCTCCCGACATTTACAATCTCCAAGAATTTAAATGCAAAGTCAATAGTCATCTCCTGTATCACTAACTTACATCCTCTTTCTTCGTCCACAACACTCTCATTAGTAATCTCTTCCCTCTGCTACTCTCTTCCTGACACTCCCTGCAACCTCTCTCTCCTTGGGGCGACACGAATGTAAAAAAAAGTCCCAGGAACTAACCAACATCTATATCCACTAGGCCACGTGTCCTTAAAGACTAGAACAACTTATAAACCTAATGTCCAGTAACACATTTTTTTACCAGATTTCATGATACAGTTTTTTTTTTTATTTGAATGGTTTATAATGTAAATGTTAATGTAATTAGTCTGGGTATGTTTTGTGAGTCTTGGATGAAAAGAAATAAGCGGATTTTGTTATCATCTATAATGATATTTTGGTAATATATAACAGTAATCTGGGCGTATTCTCCGTTCGGTGGGCAACAGGAGACGAGATTTGTGGCAGGATAAGTGGTGACTGTTTCAACATGACAATGCGCCTACTCACAACGCATTGAGTAAATGGAAAAACCTCCTGTGTCAAAAAGAACTCCTGATACACATGATCTTGCCCCGTGTGGTTTTTGTCTTTTCCTGAAGCTCAAGAAAACTCGTAGAGGCCATCAAGATAGCCATAACGCCGGAACTAAGGGTTATCCAAGAAGAATCCTCCAAGCAGTGCATATGAAGGGAAGGATGGAAAAGTGCATGAACCTCGAGGGGAGATTACTTTAAAGGGGAATCTCATGTTGTTTGTTTAATAAAAATAAATTGTTTGTGACACAAATCTCGTTACTTTCCCACAAATCTCGTGAACAGGAAAATTACTCATACTATTTTCAGTACCCTCCTTAATCATACTCAAAGCCCTTATCAGAGCCCCGATAATTTTAGTTTCAAATTTATAGATTGTTGTTACTTCGATTTGTATTATAATTTGAATATATATAATCTTAAAGTTATTTCACTAAATTGACTGATACATACATACACACATACGTTCCTGCCTACGTACACATAAACTCATTTCTGCAAAGACTACTACGAACATCTGAACGAACTCTTGACCTTTAACTCATTACTTTGTTTTTCATTGAACATTAACTTTTATCAATTCGTGTTATTTCATTTCTATTAATAAATTTCTCTTTCAACATGCAAAAGGTATATTTTATTCTTCTACAAATCCACACATTACAATCTACGGCTTTCTCATGGTAGCGCCTAATTCTAAGTTTTAGGGAGTTATGTATGACACAAGGCCGATTTAATAAACATTAACCATCTCCAGATAGCTTCAAATTGATTCTTTCTCAGCAAAGACAGGAAGCACTGATATGGTTTCATCAAATTTATGGGATGAGCAGCAGGTGGGATTTGAGCCCTCTTTGTTGAATTTAGACTTGTAGACTGATATATCCCGGGTGGGGATAATGTGGGAAAAGAATAGTGCGAGAATAATACTTAACACTGAAGATAGATTAGAAGAGATTTATTATACCACAGTACAATAAACCAATAGACAATAAAAGGACACCAACGAATAGTAAAAGGTATAACAATCTGTCTAGGACGTATGTGTCCGTCTAGTGAAGAATGCTTTCGTCTAGTGACGTATGCTCTCTTATAGTGACGATGGCTCTCGTCTAGTTACGATGACAATATTTAGCTGTCCCTCCCACTAAGGGCAACATGTGACACATGGTCAGTTATGAGTGGGTTATCCGGGCTAATTTTCCCCAGTCGTGCTTCTACACTTCCGCGGAACCACGGCTGAGTTATTGCTCTCTGCTCGGAAGCAGAGAGCGCTCTCCACCCGAAGGCAGAGTGCTGACAGTGTCATAGAGTCGTCAGTCTAGTGACGATGACATTATTTAGCTGTCCCTCCCAGTAAGAGCAACATATGACACATGGTCAGTTTATATCTGGGCTTTCCCGGCTATATGGCTCGGCCAAAATATGTCTGTCTATTATTCCCCAGTCGTGCTTCTACCCTTCGGCGGAACCACGACTGGGTTATTGCTCTCTGATCGGAAGCAGAGAGCGCCCTCTGCCCGAAGGCAGAGTGCTGACAGTGTCATAAAGCCGTCTTGTGGCGACGGCTCTATAGTTCGCTCTAGTCCCAGTCTTTTATAGACCGGACCATATCCATTCCGGGGGTAGGACAGGATATTCTTCTACAACATAGATTTATATATATATATATAAATTAGTCGTCTACATACAAGCCTGTTTCGCTGTATCACAGCTTATCAGTATGGCTAGATAACCACTTGCTTCGAGCTGGGATCGAACCTCGGCCAACATCGGCACCTGAAATGAGACAGTAATACGTAAATCTTTTATATATATATATATATATGCGTAAGTGAATCCATGCTCTCATTACAATTGAGCTCTCTGAAGAAGAAACTTTTAAAAACAGTTTCCACTTCAGCTATATGCGTGACTCTTCAGAAAGTAATTGGGTTCTCTCGGTAACTGGCGTGTGTAAACACTGCTGATATACAACACGTTAAAATTTCCCTTCTCTGATTCCATACGTCAATGGCTTACGGAGTAGCGACTCCCACTGAAACCAAATCGGTCGAGTTTCGATCCCGTCCAGAGGCGAGTTGAAGCGTCTACCCACACTGATGAGCTGTGATACAACGAAACAGGTTTGTATGTGGGTGACTAATATGTATATATATATATATATATATATATACATATATATATATATATCCGCCGACAGATCTGTTTTGTGGTATCACAGCTCATCAGTACGGCTAGACATCCGATTGCTTTTTAACCTAGGATGGAAATACGACCGAATTAGCATCAATCGGCGATTCTACCTCTAAGCTATGGGTGCTCGGCAGAATAAGGCAAACTTTTAGCGTATGATGTATCATACGCCAATAGCCAGAGTGCTTAAATTCATTACTGAACGAGCGATGCGTAGGTGCTAGAGTAGGTACTGTTTTTTCAAACTCTACCATTCTTCCAGAGTGCTCAATCAGGGTGTGAGGGCTAAATAGTTATCCACAGACAGATCTGTTTCGCTGTATCACAGCTCATCAGTACGGCTAGACATCCGATGTACTCTAGAAAAAGCTTTAGATGCTCTACAATTTCATGGGTAATACCTATTTCGCAGCCAAAACCTGCCACTTTTTACAGCCAAATCATACAACAATTAATATTCAAAATCATTCAGAAAAGAATCACATGCAGACACTCACATGCCGATGAATTGCAATTCTAGTTTATACTTTTGTTTTCATTAACGTGTATTAGTTATTTAGATAGACCATAGACACTGGTGTTGATCTAAGAGGTTAACTTTAACTTTCTTTTTCTTATACCGTTCGTCCTCCTATTTTTTTTTAATCGTTTCACCCCAAGCAAGGTATTCCACTGCCACTATTGCGCTTGGGGCTACATACGGGAAGGTAAATAGAAAGAGTGGTTAGATATAGGAAATGTCAGAAGGTGGGTGATAGATAGTTTTGGAGGATGGGAAGAGCGTTTGAATGAACGGAAGCGAGTTAGTGTGTTAGGAGGTGTCTATTGACCTTACATTTAAACACCTGGAGATTGTAGCCGTCGGGGAAGCAGTCATGTGGAAGGGAATTCCACAGTCGGGAAGTACGAGAAAAGAAACTATTGGAGTAGAAGTTGCGGTTGCATTTTATCGGTTTCACTGTAAAAGGGTGGGATCTAGTTGCTAATTTAGTATCTCGTGCAAATTCGAACCTAGTGGGCACCAGTGATCTAAGTTCATCGGAGCAGAAGCCATGAAAGTATTTATAGAAGGGAAGCCACGTCGCGCCGGTGAGAGAGAGATAGCAGGCGGTCTGCCAAGTTGTTATCGATCACATTACAGACCCTCTGCTGTACCTTGTCGAAAATCCCAAGGAAAATAGCAGGGGCACCCGACCAGATATAGCAACAGTATTCAATGCACGGGCGGATGGTAAATTCATAAGTGTGCAGGATAGATTCAAACGGAAAAAATCTCCGGGCCCTGCACAGAGAACCGAATTTCATAGCAGCGGATTTAGCAATGGATTCGATATGGTCATTCAACTTGAGGTCCGCTGAAATTGTGAGACCAAGGAGGCGTAGTGTTTTACTCTCTGGGAGGCAAGCCTGGTCCATACTAATGGGAGGTAGGTGTGGTTGTCTATGATGGTTAATTGATAGCAGCTTCGTTTTAGAAGCATTAAAATTTACGAGCCATTTCTTACCCCAGTCCACTACGGATTGGAGGTCCTTTCCAAGCTCAGATGCAAGGTTAGCTTTGTCGCCCACACCAGATTTTTTATCGAGGCGAGAGTAAACTGTGGTGTCATCGGCGTACATACCTACTTGGGATATTATGGTATCGGGGATTTCATTAATGTAGATCAGAAAGAGCGTAGGACCTAGAATAGAGCCTTGAGGGACACCCGCGTTCGTATGGTAGCTCTGGGAGTCATGTCCGTTTAATACCACTTTCAATGTGCGGTTAGAGAGGAATGACTGGATTAGTTCAAACAATTGTCCAGCTATACCATAGCTCCGCAGTTTGCATAGAAGGCCAGCATGCCAAACTCTTTCGAACGCTTTAGAGATATCCGAGGCGACGGTACTGGCTTCGCCATTCCTGTCGAATGCCTTGTATATATACTCGGTGATGGTCGTTAGCATATCGGCAGTAGACCTGGTGAAGCGGAAACCATACTGCTTGTCCGAGAGGAGCCTGTGTTCTGTGAGGTGCTGAACGAGCTCGGCGTTGATAATGGCCTCGAACACTTTGCCAAAGATCGGAAGAAGGCTGATATGGCGGTAATTTGCGGGGTCCGAGTGTTCTCCGGAATTTTTGAATATAGGAACTACAGAGGAAGATTTCCAGCAGGCAGGAAAGCAGAAAGCAGGAACTCTTTTTTCCATTTATGAATTATCTAGATTTTTCTTATTCATCCTTTTTTTTTTTTTGAATGTGCAAGGAAAGTTTGTAGATTATGGTTGCAAATATCTATTTTCGCTATAAGCATGTGAGTGTCTGTATGTGATTTTTTTTCTGGATGATTGTGAATATTAACTGTTGTATCATTTGGGTCTGAAGAGCGGCAGGTTTTGGCTGCGAAATATGTATTACCTATGAAAATGTAGAATATCTAAATTTTTGTTAGGTTATATTACTCTGTTAAATTAAATAAATAAATTTAACATTGAGTTTCTTTAGTTTGTCTCTATCGGAATTTACCTGACTCAAATAGCAAATACTCTACGTTATATATATATATATATATATATAGCTAATAGCTACTTACATTGTCTGCTCTACTTGTGTATTGAGCGCTTTTCGTGTTATAAATTAAACTCATTATATATTATAAAAAGTTTAAAACAATTGACCTCATAGTCTATAATAACCCAACAAGCACTAAACTAAATTCTCTACAAAAAACCAAAGTAGTGTACCAATTTACATGCCCATTCAGAGATTGCATTGATACTAATCAAAAACCTAGTACATATATTGGTTTTACTACAACCACGCTCTCCCGTAGACTTACATGTCATCTTTCTGATCAGAGTACTATTAAACAACATTTCTCTGCAAAACATAAACATGTAGGTCATATCAGACAGATTTTGGTCAACAATACGGTGATCCTTACTCATACACACAGTAAGAGGAACCTGCAGATATTGGAGACCATGTACATCAAATCAAAGCAACCAACACTCAATAAAATCAACTTTAAAACAGGAAATAACATATTACATTGCATTTGACTACATGTTTTTGTTGTCATTTCGCGCTATCCCGCGGTGTGACGTCATAAAACCGCATCGCAAACTTAAGAACTGCGTTTATTATTTTTGGTAACAATTGCCGTTGCCAGGCGGAGTTTTATGTCAACACAAAATAAAATCGTCGGTGATGGTGGATGTTATAATATTTCAGTTTAAACAACCTCTCTGAAGATGGCTCATGTGAGCCGAAAGCTTAGAAGAAAATCGATAAACAATTATCCAAATGTTGGAGAATTTTTGTCTTTATTTTCAACTGAAATTAAAGCAAAAATACGACGTTTAGAACGGCTCATGATTAAACATAATAGACATTCATTGTCTCTTATATTTAACAGCATATGTTTAGAAAATTAGGTGCTGCCTCTATACACTATATATATATATATATACTAGTGTACGCATGCCTTGAAAAATGACGGCAATCGTTTGATTGTTTTAATAGTAAGATGCAATGAATCAAAAGTCTTGAAACAATGCACGAAAATTCATTAAAGCGATGATAAAAAATTTACAATTAAAATAGAGGTCAAGGAACCGTTGAATGAATCTTTTCCCTTTATATTTTAGAGACGATCTATGATATATATGATTTATTGATTATTCCTTCAATTATATAAATCGCCTTTTGTTCAATACCTTTTCATATTAAACATTGTGTGTGTGTTTGATATAACCGTGAAATGCAAATATCTTCCTATAGACCAAGATTATCATTAGAAAGACAACGACGGGACTGACAACTTATTTCAAAACTAGGTTGAATCAAGACAATCACTTAATGGACAAAAGTTATCTCTGCTCTCTCCGACGGTCAGCGATTGAGGAATATCCCAAATTATCAAGATTTGATTCCCAAGTTTCCTTGGATGTCTCATCCTTCAAACTTTTGAAACACATATCTCAGCACTTAGCAATGACGATCACACAATACTGTTGCTTATTAAAGAGAGAGGCACAGTGTACCAACCTCTAGGGTTCAGGTCCAATTGCTTAATGCCAGACAATTGGCAAGCAAATCTCTGGTCCTGAACAGGATGTTTTCTGTAGCTCATTTTATTTCGCCAATAAAAAACACGTACATGTTAATATATCCAATCAATTCAAATTAAAAGCCATGAGAGCCATACGTAATTAATATCAGGTATGATATTATTATTTATGGTATAAATTCGATACATATTATCCGAAAAGTTAAAAAAAAGCGGTCAAGCTTGTTGTAGTTTTTGTCATTTTAATAATCATTGTTTGTTAATCGCAAAGATGATATGTGTATTGAGTTGGTGGATGTTTGGCTGCTCATGTTGTTGTTATGATTATGTTGTCATTTTTCATCATATTTCGATTTCTACTTTGGTCTCACTACCAACAAAGTCTGCGGGGAGACCTAAGGCAGTATCGTGGCGTGTTGTTATGGCTCCATTTCATGTTTTCCTACCTTCCCTATCATCCCTAGCATTACATAGATAGAGTTTCCTTAGTGTGTGGGCTGTACTTAACAAGACAATTTTTTGTATATCTCTTAAGCTGGGGCTTCCAGGGATTCTTTCAATGTGTTGTTTTGTTCCATTTTTTATCATTCCAAGTGCACCTACTATCACTGGCACAACTCTTCCACATTTTTTCTATTCCAATTTCCAGGTCTTTATATTTTGACAGTTTTTCAAATTCCTTGATTGCTATGTTACAATCCGCTGGACAAGCCATATCAATAATTAGGCAAGTTTTTTTCTTTCTGTTTTTTAACAATAATGTCCGGCCTGTTTGTTTCAATTTTTCTGTCTGTGTAGATGGTGTAATCCCATAGAATGGTTACATCTTCTATTTCTGTAACCGGTGCTGGGTGATGTTCATACCAGTGTTTGTTTACAGATTTTCCATAATGTTTGCACATTGTCCAATGTAAATATTGCCCAACTCTATCGTGGCGATTTTTATATACATTTGGAGCAAGCAAATTATTATTATTATTATTATTATTATTATTATTATGTAATTTTTATCATAATTCGATTTCTATCGGGTCACACCACCTACCCAAAGCAGGTGGTGGTGTTTTGTTATGCCTACATTTCTGTTTTTTCTGTCTCTCATAACATCCCTAGCGATACATAGTGGCATTTCTCCTTAGTGTGTGGGCTGTACTTGACAAGACAATTTTATGTATATCACTTAATCTGGGGTTTCCAGGTATTCTTTTAAATAAGTTTTTTGTTCCATTTTTTATCATTCCAAGTGTACTTACTATTACTGGTACTATTCTCGTTTACAATTTCCACATTTTTGTCTATTTCAATTTCCGGGGTTTTAAACTTTGATAGTTTCTTCAAAATCTTTGGTTGCTATGTTACAAACCATGTCAATTAGTAGGCAAGTTTTTCTTTTTAGCTTTAGACAATGTTTCCGGGCCTATTTGGTTCCGTTTCTCTGTCTGTGTAAATAGTGTAATCACATGGAATAGTGACACATTCTATTTCTGTAACCGGTGCTGGATCATGTTCTTACCTTTGTTTGTTTACATACTTTCCAAAGTGTTTTTCACATTGTCCAGTGTAAATATTGCCCCACTCTATCGCGGCGATTTTTATATTCACTTGGTACAAGTATAGAACATCCTGATATTAAATGGTTTATTGTTTTCTGGTATTTGTCAAAGAACCTTCATTTTGGATTCATATTATTTTCTATATTTTTCCTGAAAGTTCTTAATGAAAAGACACTGGTCTTGCACTGCAGAAATAAAGCCTTAACAATAATCGCTAAGAATATGTGTGCATTGCTTGACGGATGTTTGCTGTCTTTGACTGCTCTTGTTGCTGCTGTCATTATTATTTCAAATGAATTCTTAATACAGTCTGCTACTTTATATTTTCTATCTAGTATATTTCTAAAGATCCGAATGCCGAGATACTGTTGCGAAGACATAACTGATCCCAAAGAGTTCATCATTGAGAAGGACAAAAATAAATGAGAAATAGTCATATAATATTCTTTTTCTATGTGCCCTGTCCCTTCAGGACGTAGACGATCATGGTTCTCCTCATCTCCCTATCCCTGATGTCTCTTAGTATGTTTGTTCCTGTTACACCTCGCAACCCCCGTTCCCTCATCCACCTGATTAGGCCCTGCAAATATGTTATCCGCTGCCTTCCTCTGTCTCTCCTTCCTTCTATCTGTCCAGTCAGTATCAGGTTCTCCAAGCTCTCCTTCCTCATTGCGTGTCCCAGGAATTTCAGTTGTCTTTTCCTGATGCTCGGTATTAATTTCTTTTTTGTTGCCATTCTTTCCAACACCTCATCGTTGCTTGCATGTTCAGTCCACGATATCCGAAGCATCCTTCTGTAGAACCACATTTCCGCTGCTTCCAGTTTTGTCCTCATTTTCGATGATATTGTCCAGCACTCACTGCCGTATTGAAGAACTGACATCACATCGCAATCCAGCACTCTTTTCTTTGAGTGAAATTTTCCTGTGTGTTTGTACTTTACTCAGCTTCTGGAACGCGTCCTTTACCATGCCAATTCGCCTTCGGATACTTAGCATAATTTTCCAATGAATTCCTTATTACTCGAGCCTACATCCCGCCTCTCACCACCTCTTAAACGCTGTTGTTCCACCTTGACCAGAGGTGGTAGCACCTGTTATGTCCCTAGCTATGGGCAAATAAAAAACCTTAAATGAAATTATGCAAATACATTTTTATAGTAAAAATGCAAGCAATATATTTTATATAATAAAATTGACCAACAGTACTTATTTATAATAAGCTGCCTAACAAAACATTTTATCTGTAACTGAAGACATGTCGTTCCACGTTCCTTGAAACCCCTTCATATCCCAAACAGAGACATTGCCGCTGGATATAGTATATCGTCATACCCAGGAATATATAGATTAATTTACAGATTTATTTTAATAGTCTCAAAGCAATGAGACGCAAGCGTTACTGGGATTAGAAAAATATGAGAAAATATTTGTGATGAGAAAAGACAATAAAAGAACGAATTTGATTCGGGAAGGCAAAATATGGCGATTGACTTCTCATTTAAATTTTTGAAAATTGTGGGTGACAAAAAAGAAAAAAAAAGCGTTAGAGATTTTTCCAAGGGAGGCATGTCAGAAAATAAATTGTTATAATAAAAGTTATGGTTTTGGTTAATTATCTTTTGGGGCAGTGAATATCGGTTTTGAACGAGAAATCGGAGGGCCGATTTCGAATTCCAGTTGAATTTGTTGCGAATACCACTGGGAAAGTGTTGTGGGATCTCCCCTCTTTCTATGATCATGGACTCGACTTGAGTATATATATATATATATATATATATATATATATATATATATATATATATATATATACTTCTGCCATAATGAGTTCCGGGGGAGTTATTGGAGAGAAACCGTGACTGATCCGTCAGTTACCGAACAATACCGAAGTTACACAGAGAATACCGCGTCAGTTGGCAGAGTAGCTCTGAGCTCCACTCAGCCAGAATAATATTACACGGATATATTATTTCATCACGGCTTCACTTCAAGACTTTTGTATATATATATATATATATATATATATATATATATTCCTTACCTATTGTATTCCTGGATTACTAACATGCGTTCCAGTTTGTATATTAATGTTCAATAAAATGTGTTTTTCTATCTCAATATCTGTTTTGTTGTTCATTATTTTGTGTTGTTCCTCACCCGGATCTACAACAGAAAGCTATGAAATCCACGCTTCTCCATCCAGCAATGGGTTGAATAAGAGGACTGATTGTGTTCTTGTTTGGCAGCCAGTCTTCCGCAGAAAGTAATGGCAACTTACTATGGGAAAATCTACTGCTAGTCAGTCATGTCACTTTCAAGACATAACCGCCTAAGCGTGTATCATCTATGTCACTTAACTGACTGAGTGTAACTGATAAGCTATAGTAAACAATCAGGTAGTGAGCTTAAATAAATACGTGACCAAGCAGAAGAGTTCATTGCCATGATAATATTTCTAGAAAAGACCGAGGGAAGCCACATCAAGACGGCGGTAAAGTGACTGAAGGTGAGATATCAGGTCATGTCAGTTCGGTTAACATTAAAGACCCTTCTTCAGATTTCTCTCAGAAAAATTCTATGACCTACTATGTAATATTAATCTACCTATATGGCAGTGAATGCTGTACGATTTTCTTACAGATGAAGATGAGAAAACAGAGATATGGTTCCACAGGAAGATGAGAAGAATACCAAGGTGCTGGTCATTAATATAAGTACATATTATTCACATCTTAGAAAAGTGTTTTGCTGGCTGATATTTCAGGGTGCGTTACATTTTCATTCAGTCAGTCATTTAAGTGCCATACGCGATAAACGCTTCGGCGATCATGTCTCGAAGGAGACACGTCTGACTGAGCAGATGATTATCCCACACTAGATTGCCATTACTTTCTGCGGTAGACTGGTTGCCGACCAAGCCTACAGAACCCAATCTATCCTGCTATTTAACCCATAACAGGAGGGAAGAAACAGATTAATACCTTTCCCAATGGTATTTGCGCGTAAGTGAATGCAAGGAATTCAACTGGAATTCGAACTCGGCTCTCCGATTTCTCGTTCCAAGCCGATATCCACTGCACCACAACGCACATCCTACATTTTCATTACAGCAGCAAAACGTTAAACCTGAAGAGGATACTCTAGTTTTATACTTGGCGTTGACACAACACGGAGAATGTGTAGTTGCCGGTTATAAGCTACCGCTCGATGAGCGTAGAGTACAGCGCCAGGGACCGTTCCTGTAGGTGGTAGAGATTCTCTAATCTCACTGGACAGCTACCCCTGCTTCAAGCTGGGCAGCCAGTAAGGTGTTGCCCAGCTACGGTCAACCATGTGAAGCTCTCCAGGATATCAGTGATTCCAGAAAAACTGCAGTCATCAATGACGAGCTCAAGCTTCATGTGAACATTGTTCTATTGCGGGAAATACGTCTGGCAGACTCTGGAACATTAGCGGAGACGGACGTCACATTCTTCTGGCAAGAGAACAGCTCGAACGAACCTCGCAGACAAGAGATGGGATTCGCACTTAGGAAGAGAATGAATATGGTTGAACCATGAAGTAACCGCTTCAAAAACACCTCGTCAGCATGTATACCCCGGCATTCTCTGACAGACCGGACATCAAGCTTGCAGCCATAATCAGCAGCATCCCAAGCAAGGAAGAGCTTTTATTTCTGGGCGATTTTAATACCAGAGTGGTTGCCGATCGTGACTCGTGGCCCTTGTGCCCTGGACAGTTTGGTGTTGCCAAGATGAACAACAATGGCCTACTTGAGCTATATACATACGACAACCAGTGCATAACCAAAACCTTCAAAACCAAGCCAGAGCACAATGTCTCTTGGGGACACCCACGCTCAGAGCACTGTCACCCCTTGGACGTAATCCTTGTCAGACGAACGGCAATTAAGAACGTTCTTCACACAGCGCGGACTGTGACACAGACCACTCATTGGTGTGCTACAAGATCAAGCTCCAGCCGGAGAGGTTACATCATGACAAGTATCAAGGAAATCCTTGTATTGATGTCAACAAAATTAGACAACAAACCCTTGTGGAGCAGTTTGTTGAGAGATTTGAAAGCTAACTGGAAACCTTACAGACTGGGAACACTGCCACAAAGAAATGGGGTTACTTTAGTAGATATACAACGATAACCTGAAGCGTAGAAAATTCTGTGATGAGCCCTGCTGTGCATCAACATCGGTCGCAAAGCCGGTTCGAAGCTTCTGCTCTGTATATTGTGGGATCAGCTGGGTATAGTTTATTATGAACTGCTCAGACGAACTGAAAACTTCACGGAAGGTCGCTATAGATTGCAATTGATGCGTTTGAACTGAGCATTGAAAAAACAAACAGATACGAGCAGATTCATAACAAATGACGTTTTGCAAAGTGAATTTCAGTCGCGCTTTCATAAAGCTATTAGTTATTATAAATCACCTAAAGATACGGAAATGTTGAAATAACTCATTTATATATAATAAACTTTTCCTTATTCTTAATGGTGCGTAGAGCATCGTTTTTGCTGTTTCCGTAACAAAGAGTTTTTTTTTTTGTGGAGCAGGGTTGTTAGGCCTGCGCCCAACCCCCAAATCGGGAGGAACGTGATTTCTAAGCGTAGCTTAGACGTAACACACGGCCGACAGTAGGAAGTACCTAGTGAGGATCGAACTCACTACTCAGTGATAATGATTCTAGCTAGACGAGCTTGCTAACCATTACACCCCGCCGAGGTATATATATATATATATATATATATATATATATATATATATAAGTATTGTTGGAATAATATTCCTTGTCCAAAGAAACACTATTTTTAAAAAAGTGCTCAATCACACCACTTGACAAGACACTAAAGTGTCGAAACAAAATGGCTACTTTTGTAGTTATATTTTAACATATCCATGTTATAATTTATGAATAAATAATATATATATATATATATCACTATGCTATATATATATATATATATATATATAGATATCTCACTATGCTATATATATATATGTATCACTATGCTATATATATATATATATATATATCTATATCGTGGCCGAGGTGTTAAAACGTTCGCGTTTTCACCATAAAGCCTGAGTTCGAATTAGTCAGAAAGTTGACTTGTTATCAGTTTTAGCGTGCCTAAAAAGTAATACCACAGTTTGACACAAGCGTTGTGAGAAACATTGGTAGACGGCTTCCTATGAGGAGTCGTTGATGGTAGTGTTAGCTAAATCTAGATAACGCGCTCTCTCCAAAAACTAGCATTCACACAGCATAATTGCAGTATAAATCACAGTTAGACGTGGAAGAAAACAAATGTGGGTGTTCCAAAAACAAGAGTGTGCCTGAGCAGGCGTCTGCTACGGAAATTAGCTAGCTGCCCTGGTAGACGATTATCTTCAAATACGAGTGGCCAGCCATTAGGTAATATATATAATATGTATATGAGATCAGTCAGTTAATTGGCATAAATTATCTGCACAACCAATATCAACATTGTCTATCACAAATTTCAGTGTTGCAATGTACAATTAATTCATGACTCTCTCTCTCTCTCTCTCTCTCTCTATATATATATATATATATATATATATATATATATATATATTTAAACTTATTTATAAACGGAACTTTGTCTCTGTGTGTGTGTATGTGTGTGTGTCTGTGTATCCGTTACCTATATACTCCGAAACGGCTGAACCGATTTTATTGGAAATTTACACAGTTGTACTATAAGCGTCTGCGAGTGTTCTTAGCTATGTTTTGTGTCGAGGTACCTCCGATAAATATCAAAAATCGATAATCGAAAAAATAGGGTTATAGCAGGAGTGGTCCGATTTTACTCAAATTTCATACACTCATTGACAAAGACATAAAAAACGATATTCAGAAGTTACAAGGTAGCAGTTTTTACAATAGTGTAGAAAACCGATAATATATATATATATATATATATATATATATATATATATATATATAAGTCAAGATGTTTGTGTGTGTGTCTGTTTATCTGTCTGTATGTCCTTTATACAAATCCACACTTTTTATCCGATTCTCACCAACCTTCACACAAATATTCTTTAGGCTAAATCTGAGCTCCAGGACCATGGATTAGTTTTAAAGCTTTCATTACACCCGACCAACGCCGGGCTATACTGCTAGTATATATATATACTGCTATGCAAAATTTCATGCATAATGAACAACATGCAAAAAAAAATTCTCTAATTTACAGAATATTCCTAGATTCTTTCCGTGGTTTCTTTTAACCTGATACTTCCAGTCAAGCTAAACATGTAATACCATTGAAATTAATTCAACTCTATGAATCTTAATACTTCTTATCGATTGGATGAATTTCGATTATGAAATGAAGGTCTAATTTCATTTCAAGGAGATGTTAGCACATGACGACTATTGATTTCCTTAAGGTGACCTATCCTTGTTCGAAGTCGATGTCAGCTAAGTTATTTAAGTGCATTCTTTTTACGGCTAGGACTTATTGTCTTTCCCTCTTCCGCTTCTTTCGACAATTCACTGAAATAATGCAACCTATTTATGAAACTTTATGCGTTCTTGAAGACGTTTAATTCAACAGAGAAACAATTAGGCATTCACAAATCTAGACACAGTAATTTATCATGATAATTGAAGATAAATATAGATAGACCTGGAGAAGTAGATATTAACAAAACTAGAGATACATTACCCCCAGAGTGTTGCTTGGGGAAAGTGGAAAACCTCGTTATCTAATAATTATGTGTATACTAAACTTTATGTCAAAAGCTCGAGGTAAGCTTATGGTAGAAATCAACAAATTCCAAGACTGATAACCGCTGAAAGTTGCTTGGGAAGGCCGGAAAGCATCTTTATATAATAATTATATGTACACAAAGCTTCATACTTTCAAAGGATCGAGAGTAATTAATAGTTTAACTAAATCGCAGAGAATTGCTTGGGGTGGCTGGAAGACAGCGTTATATAATCATGATGGGCATAGTAATCTTCATCCAAGACACAAGAGGCACACGAATTAAAAACCCGAGATAGAGGGTGGTATGCTGAAAGGCATAATTATATAATTTTATATATACTAACATTTATTCAATACAAGGCCCGAGAGTCACTCAAAGTAGTGACAATTGATTCTTTTTAAAATGTTACAGGTGGCGTATGTTACGAATAGATGTAGAGTGGTAAAAAATGTAATTTATGAGAATAAAGTTTCTGCTCTGACGAACTTAAATCACTGGTGCCCCCCACATGTGAATTTGCAAGAGATACTAGATTGGCAACTAGGTCCCACCCTTTTACAGTGAAACTGAACCGCAATTTCTACTCTAACAGCTTCTTTCCTCGCACTTCCCGCCTGTAGAATTCCCTACCGCATGCTTGCTTCCCCGACGGATACAACCTCCAGGAGGTTAAATGTAAGCTCAATAGACACCTCCTAACACACTAACTCACACCCACTCTCTCCAACTCTCTCCCTATGTACATCCTAATTCGTCTATCACCCTCCTTCTGACATTTCCTATACCCAATCCCTCTACGTAACCCCCTGCGCTATAGTGACAGTGGAATGCCTAGCTTGGGGTGACACGATTAAGAAGAAAAAAATAATAATAATTGACCCCATATTTGAAATGCTTAGAATTCAGGGAAGCAACGCTGAAGAATACTCTTCCACAAAGTAGCACTTAGAAGTTCCTCTATTCAAATGGAATACGGGGGAAATGAATCTGATTTATCTTCGTGGATGCTGCATGGCTTGTTCTATCTCTAAAGGTGTGAACTGTTGAAAAGAATGAAGCTCATCTGAACAGTTAACGTGGAAATTGGGATAAAATAGCTACGAGGATTCAGCAATGAGTCTTTTTTTTTTTTTTTTTTAATCATCTCACCCCAAGCAAGGCATTCCACTGCCACTATTGCGCATGGGGCTACATAGGGGAAGGTAAAGAGAAGGAGTGGATAGACATAGGGAATGTCAGGAGAAAGGTGATATATGAGTAAGGATAGCGAGGATGAGTGTCGGGCAGATGGGAAGAGTGCTTGATAGAATGGGAGCAGGTTAGTGTGTTAGGAGGTGTCTATTGACCTTACATATAAACTCCTGGAGATTGTAGCCGTCGGGGAAGCAATCGTTTGGAAGAGAATTCCACAGTCGGGAAGTGCGAGGAAAGAAACTGTTAGAGTAGAAGTTACGGCTGCATTTTATCGGTTTCACTGTAAAAGGGTGGGATCTAGTTGCTAATCTAGTATCTCGTGCAAATTCGTATTTAGGGGGCACCAGTGATCTAAGTTCATCGGAGCAGAAGCCGTGAAAGTATTTATAGAAGAGACACAGCGAAGCCACGTCTCGCCGGTGGGAGAGAGACTGCAGGCGGTCTGCCAAGTCGGTATCTATCACATTACAGACCCTCCTCTGAACCTTATCGAGAAGCCCGAGGAGAACAGCAAGGGCACCCGACCAGATATGGCAGCAGTATTCAATGCACGGGCGGATGGTAGATTTGTAAATGTGCAGGATAGATTTAGACGGAAAAAACTTCCGGGCCCTACACAGAGAACCGACTTTCATAGCAGCGGATTTAGCAATGGATTCGATATAGTCATTCCATTTGAGGTCCGCTGAAAGTGTGAGACCAAGGAGGCGTAGTGTTTTACTCTCTGGGAGGCAAGCCTGGTCCATGCTAATGGGAGGTAGGTGAGATTGTCGATGATGGTTAATTGACAGTAGCTTCGTTTTAGAAGCATTAAAATTTACTAGCCATTTCTTACCCCAGTCCAATATGGATTGGAGGTCTTTTTCAATCTCGGCTGCGAGTTTAGCTTTGACGCCTACACCAGATTTTTGTTGGAGGCGAGAGTAAACTGTGGTGTCATCGGCGTACAAACCTATTTGGGTTCTTATGGAATCAGGGAGATCATTAATATATATCAGGAAGAGTGTAGGACCCTTGGGGGACACCTGCGTTTGTATGGTAGTTCTGAGAGGCATGTCCGTTTAATACCACTTTCATTGTGCGGTTAGAGAGGAATGACTGGATTAGTTCAAACAAATGTCCAGTTATACCATAGCTCCGCAGTTTACATAGAAGGCCAGCATGCCAAACTCTGTCGAACGCCTTAGATATATCCAATGCAACGGTTCGAGCTTCGCCATTCCTGTCGAGTGCCTGGTATATGTACTCAGTGATGGTCGTTAGCATATCAGCAGTAGACCTGGTGAAGCGGAAACCATATTGCTTGTCCGAGAGGAGCCTGTGTGCTGTGAGATGCTGAACCACCTCGGCGTTGATAATGGCTTCGAACACTTTGCCAAAGATCGGAAGAAGGCTGATAGGGCGGTAATTTGCAGGGTCAGAGGGTTCTCCAGTGTTTTTAAATATAGGAACTATAGAGGAAGATTTCCAACAGGCAGGAAAGCAGGAAGCAGATAGGCAGAGGTTGTAGAGCTTAGAAAGGATAGAGGAGAGTTCAGGGCACATTTCTTTAAGACTATGTAGGAAGTCAGTTGCAAAGAGAAAGGTATGCCTTCCCTTAAGACGATTTTGAATTATCGGTCAGTTAGTTGCCATACGTGATACACGCTTTGGGCGATCATGTCTCGAAAGAGACATGACTGACTGGGCAGAAGATTATAACGCAGTAGTTTACCATTGCCTTCTGCGGTAGACTGGTTCCCAGCCAAGGCTATAGAACCCAACATGTCCTCTTATAGCTAGAGGGGGAAAGAGATATATTATATTATTAAGTAGTAATTAGGGGGAATCAGTTTATTACTCCATAACAATATAAAACTGATCTCCCACTTTATGGCCAGTAGAAGCCTTAATCATGTTTTCAACTATTATATTCAGTCAGTCAGTTAAGTGCAATAGGTGTTAAAAAGACATGAAAGACATGACTGACTGGAAGTAGGTTGCCATTTGCTTTCTGTGGTAGACTGGTTGCAGCCAAGGCTATAGAACCCAATCTGTCCTGTTATTTAACCTATATATGGAAAGAATAGACGGATTAATACCTTTCCCAAGGGTATTTGCGCGTAAGTGAAAGCAAAGAATTCAACTGGATTTCGAACTCGGCTCCCCGATTTCTCGTTCCGAGCCGATATCCACTGCACCACAACAAACTTGGAATATGAGGACAGAGCTACTTCAATGGCGACATGGCTGCAATTCTCCATATTTTGTCTTATCTGACGTTTGTAGACATCATTCATGCTCGATACATGCACATACATATAAACAATGCTTATCTTCCAATAATACAAGTAGTCCTAACACCTATAAAATTGTTTGTGTCTATAGCAGTAACTGGCCACGTAGTAGTAACTTTCTTAGAGTAACGGACTTCTCAAATAAATAATGAAGAAAAAAAGTACTGTTTGGAAATGTACAAAGAATATATAGTAATATTAGTAGAAAACTATTTGTAGGATATAGAGCCACAGCTTCTCCACACTAGGTGTTGCTGTGTTGATTTTAGTAGCAAGTGAGGTTCTTATCAGCTTTGAATTCAGTATTTGTCGCTTTCCTAATCTGGTTGAACAAAGCTTTTACCAACGATCTGCTGGGAAATTTTATCATGCTCCCCCGACTGAAATGAATTGTGACACAAGGTTGGCCTTGAAAATTGGGAACACGAGCGCAAACGTCCGACTCAATGGTCAAACCCATCCACCGCTGATGTGAAATAGATTCACATTTTATAAGTGTATATGTGGGGAAGTAAATGTAACAGTCTTGGCTGGAAATGAAACTGCATGAAAATTGCATTACGGATATATATATATATATATATATATATATATATATATATATAGAGAGAGAGAGAGAGAGAGAGAGATAGATAGATAGATAGATAGATAGATAGATATAGAACGCATCTCTCAATAAGTCTTGGTCCTGACATATAGATAACGCCACTAATAAAAATCCATATGATTTTTCTGGGGTACTAACCTTCAAATGGCACGTGACAAAATTTGGGCCTAATCGGATTATTAGTTTACAAATTACAGTTATTTAAGTGAAGCTACTGTTGAAAATTTTCAAAACAATGGAAAAATCTTAATTTCGTGGGTTGATAAAGCATTGATTTCTGATGGGAAAATTTGCTGTTCAAGCAAATCAATTTTCTGATAAGAGTTATTCGGACTCTGCTCTGTCAGAAATAACGGTTAATAGGTGGTATGCTGACTTTAAATGCGGTCGTACAGATGCTGAACGCTCAGGTCGCCCAACATCAGCAGTTGTCCCGAAAAACATTAAAAAAATCTACGATCTTGATTTGGCCGATTGTAAACTGAAGTTGCGTGATATAGCAAAGGAGTTGACCATATCAGAAGGCAGCGTATTAACCATTTTGCACGAATATTTGTCAATGTGAAAGCTGTGTTCAAAAGTGGGTACCACGTTTGCTCACAGTCAGTCAGAAACAACAACGCGTTGATGATTCAGTACGTTCTTTGCAAATGTTTCAACGCAACACGAAGAAGTTTTGCGTAAATACATGACAATGAACGAAACCTGGATACAGCACTTCACTCCGGAGTCAAATCACCAGTCAGCTGAATCAACAGTAGAAGGTGAAAGCTATCCAAAACGACCAAAGACGCAAACATAAGCAGGCAAGGTTTTGGCCTTCGTATTTTGAGATACGCAAGGTATTTTGTTCATCGATTACCTTGAGAAACAAAGAACCATCAATAGCGAATATTATATAGCATTATAAGTATGTTTGAAGGAAGATATTGCCTAAAAACGCCCAGAAAAGAAGAAATAATTGTTCTTTCACTAAGACAATGCACCATGTAAAAAGTCGATCGCAGCTTGAATTGCTTCCGCATCCACCCTATTTTCCAGATCTGTACCCCCTCCCAGTGATTACTAGCTGTTTGCAGACCTCAAAAAATGCCCCAGGGAAAGAGATATGGACCCAATGAAAAAGAAAGGTTGGTTGGTTGGTTGGTTGGTTGGTTGGTTGGCTGGCTGGCTGGCTGGCTGGTTGGTTGGTTGGTTGTTTTGTTTCATAGCATATCAACCTCGGCGGGTCATTTATTGCCAACTAAACTTTATTTATTTATTGCTGGTAATGCCTTTTTCTTTCAACAATTTATTGTTGTTTTTTTTATATAGGTTTTGTGTCTAGTAATATTTTTTTTTTCTTTTCGAGTACCAAGATTCATTGGGATTTTTTTTTAAGGGCAGGGTCCCTCAGTCCTAACCTGTTATTTAACCCATAACTGGAGGCTCAACGTTGCTTAACTTCGGCGATCGAGCGAGAACCGGTGTATTCAACGTGATATGGCCGTAAGCCCTACAACAAAAAATAGGAATCGAATTGTTAGAGAAGCGTTGAAATCCGTGTATCACCCTGGAAGGAGACTATGTTGATGAATAAAGTCGAATTTGGCCTAAAGATAGTTGTTTTATTAGTTAGACCCGGGTTTTATTGAGTGATGTGCTATATATATATAACAAACAGGGAAGATTTAGATATATTTTTTTATTTTTCAAGCAATCTTACGTTTTACCAACTACATGTGCGTTGTGGTGCAGTGGATATCGGCTCGGAACGAGAAATCAAGGAACCGAGTTCAAATTCCAGTTGAATTCATTGCATTCACTTACGCGTAAATACCCTTGGAAAAGGTATTAATCGGTCTCTTCCTTCCAGTTATGGGTTAAATAACAGGACAGATGGGGTTCTATAGCCTTGGTCGGCAACCAGTCTACCGCAGAAAGCAATGGCAACCTACTGCGGGATAATCTTCTGCCCAGTCAGCCATGTCTCGAAAGAGACATGATCGCCCAAGCGTGTTTCACGTATGGCACTTAACTGACTGACCAACTACAGACGTTTTTTTACATTGTACCAAGCGGTTTTGTACAGTTTATTTGCTATTTTAAATGGGGTTTTCTTTTTTTGATTTCCTTTATTTGACTATTTTTAGTTGTTAATTATTTATTTTTGTGTTGCTTTTAAAATGAGCGTTTATTCCGAGTGTTGCGTGTTATGCGCGAATAGAATTTGTCTCAGCATCTTTTCTGCTGAAAAAAAATTAACACTACATTTCCATTGTTAAATAAGCTGAAAATTAAGTGTAGGAGAGATGTTTAATATAAGTGGTATTTCAAATAGGGATGTTTTAGTATTTTCGACCAGTATTTTTTCTTAAGAGTTCTTGCAAATTGTGATAACTTTTATTTGCAAATTGTGAAGATTTTTAATCGCACTTTGACCCGAAAAATGACACATGGAACTGAAGAAGCTGGTAGTATGTCTGATATCGGTATTTGATTTGATACGAAACAGAGACTTACAATGCGATCACAATTTCGCTTGGCCGGTCATGCTGTGCGTATGAGTGATTAATGATCACCGGAACCACTCGTATACAGCCAGCTGCGTTACAGTTCTCGAACGGTGGGAAGATCTCTGTTGAGGTACAATTATCAACTTAAACGCAACATATATTCTATTGACATCACTTTATCCTTTTTTTGAGGAACTATTTTCTGATCAGTCACGTGATGAAGCGAGTGCATGAAACAAATCCCAATGTTTGAGAGGTGACGCTTTGAACTTCTACCTCTTATAAACAGAATACTAAAAATCACTCAATATAAACCTGAGGATACCCGGATGACAAAAATACGGAAACGTTGTAATAACAACAACAAAGATGTGGAAAATAGTCCGGATATAAATTGCTTAAATAATACAAATTTTTGAGTTTTGTTTCACGGCATATCAACTTCTGTGGGTTATTTAATGCCAAAAAGATGGTGTTTCAAGGTATTTTTGTTAATTTTCGGTTATAGTGAGAATGTTGATTTAGTCAGATTTTAATGAAAAAAAAATTTGGTTTTTATTCTTTATTATTTTAGAAAACTGAGAATATCTTCTAGTTTTGCATTCAAAATGTTTTGCTGAGAATAATTTTTTCCTTCAAAAATGTGCTATGGTCATAAATTTTTCAACAATAATATATTGTTGGTAACATTTTTACTTCAAAAACGTATATTTTTCTATAAAAGTCTATTTTTATGCATAAATTTCTATAAATGTATATCTTTATACTTTCTTAGTGTTTTGACCTCAGTTTGGGGGTTAACTATTTTACCATAACTTGGACCTTAACAGGTGCTACCACTCAGGGTCAGAGTGAACCTGGAAACAACAACAATTAAGAGGTGGTTCCATGCACCTCTTCTTCTTCTTCTATGTGCACTGTCCCTTCAGGACGTAGGCAATCATGGCCCTCCACGTCTCCCTATCCCTTGTGGCCCTTAGCATGTTTGTCCCTGTTACTCCTGGCAACCCCCGTTCCGTCATCCACCCGACCAGGCCCTGCAAATATGTTATCCGCTGCCTTCCTCTGTCTCTCTTTCCCTCTACCTGACCAGTCAGTATCAGGTTCTCCAAGCTCTCCTTCCTCATTGGGTGTCCCAGGAACTTCAGTTGTCTCTTCCTGATGCTCGGTATTAATTTCCTTTTGGTTGCCATTCTTTCCAACACCTCATCGTTGCTTGCATGTTCAGTCCACGATATCCGCAGCATCCTTCTGTAGAACCACATTTCCGCTGCTTCCAGTTTTATCCTCATTTTCGATGATATTGTCCAGCACTCACATTGTACTTTTTGCTGATGATCATGCATTCAGTTTTCTTAAAGTTTATTTGTAGTCCTTTTTTGTCACTCTCCACCGCTACCTCGAAATTAGAGGCCTTGCGCCCGGATGCAGTTTACCGTCATGCCCAGGACCAGCTTAAATAATGTTCATTGTTTCTATGAAACCGATTAAATGAAATGTTGAATATTTTTTTTATTTTGAAAATTTTATGTTACGAAAGTTGAATGAAGGTAAAAACATTCTGCTTAATGTGATCTCAAGCACTAACTTCTAACATTTGTTCAACACACATCCCCTCGTAGTCAGGTAGCAGGTCATAATTTTCGATTAATGTACCTTTGGATGTGTTATAATTTGCAATTTAACGCAAAAATCATAGGCAAGCAACGTATGATACCTCGTTGATATCCGGGTAATTCATGGCTTAATTTATTGGGCTGTGTCTGTATACGCGAAATTTTGGCTCTTTTTTCCTTCTCATAACAGAATTTATTAACCAGAAAATGGCTGCCTATTCGCTTATCAATCACGTTTAGAGTCGTCCATTTTGTTGATCTCATTGATAATTCATCAATGTTACCAGAGTGCTTGTGTAACAATAAACAAAATAAAGACGTGTTAATTGATTGTTGGATAATCTCGGAAATTGCATCATGTCTAATCTGGTGGGAATGTCATCATTTTTTTATGATTTGGGAACAGAATAGACGCTATTAAGAACGACGGAAAACAGTTAAAATGTATTAATAATAAACAGGGTCTGTCCGGTAACAAACATACTTGCCTACTCCTAACCGGTTACAGTCATTTGTGTAAAAATCTAAGTAAAAACGAAAGATTTCGATCGATTAGTTTCATTGACTTAGATAACTGACGCACGATGATCTTCTATTTTAACCTAATTATGGTCTGAATGATACTAAGTTATTTTTTAAAGTGTCAGGATAGTTATGTACATGTCAGTCAGTTAAGTGCCATACGTGATACTGGGCAGAAGAGTATCCCGCAGTAGGTTGCCATTGCTTTCTGCGGTAGACTGGTTGTTGACCAAGGCTACAGACCCCAATCTGTCCTATTATTTAACCCATAACTGGAGGGAAGAGACGGATTAATACCTTTCCCAGGGGCATTTGCGCATAAGTGAATGCATGGAAGTCGACTGGAATTCGAACTCGGTTTGAATTCCAGTCGAATTCCATGCATTCACTTAAGTACAAGATATTACCGAAATGTGATTCTGGACAGAATAATGAAATTTGGAATGCAGTTTATCGCCAATTGGATAATTGGAGCCGTATATTCTTACCGATTCTATTTCCTGCTAGTTGACTGTTTTCTGTAAAATTACGAGGATATCGATATTCCCAAGAATCTGCTACGTTAGAGACTTGCCGGCTGTATATCGAAGTCAGTGGTATCAAAGAATTCCAACGGATGATTTTCTCGGTAGGATCTTCCTTCTTAGAAGGTTTGTTGTTGAGTGACTGATTCGTTTTCCACAGCTTAGCAATCGTCTTCCAATTATTTATAGCCAGAAAATATGCATTATATTCTAAAATTTGTTTTGGAGTCGATAATGCATTGAGTGATACAAATCTTACTAGATAACCTATTTCTACGTCGAGAAAAGATGGACTCATATCTTTCGTAAAATTATTTGCGCGTAAATGAATATAATGAACCCAACCGGAATTAGAACACAGTTCTCCGATTAACAATTCCAAGCCATTATCAAATACTACTGTATGGGGCGTCGAACACGCTTGGCCACTTCCAAATATAGCCAACAATCCCCACAATTTTGAATATCAGAAAGTTGAAAGAATGGTTGTAATAATAAATGTGTTTTGTTTTACATTAAAGTAAAAAAAATTATTGTCTAAACAGAAATAACGATTTTGTAAAAATAAGTGAAATTGTATTTACAGAACAGAATAACAAATGGGTAAGAAGAAAATGTTCAAAAAGAAAATGTATGTAGTTAAATGCCCCACAGAAATTCAGAGCTTATAGTGGATAGTAGTAGAACGTGTGTATGCAAAAAGTTTAACAAGACCTCCTACAGAAGGTAGAGGTGGAGAGTGACAAAAAGAACTACAAATAAACTTTAAGAAAACTGAATGGTGGTCATCAGAAAGAGGTGCAACCCAAAATGCCAAATACAGGTGGGAGATACCAGAATCAAACAAGTACAAAAATTTAAATACCTAGGAAGTGTTCTAACAGGAGATGGAAAGTGCGACACAGATCCAAAGGCGAATTGGCATGGCAAAGGACGCGTTCCAGAAGCTGAGTAAAGTACTAACACAGGAAAATTTCACTAGAAACAAAGAAAAGAGGGCTCGATTGCTATGTGATGTCAGTTCTTCAATACGACAGTGAATGCTGGACAATATCATCGAAAATGAGGACAAAACTGGAAGCAGCGGAAATGTGGTTCTACAGAAGGATGCTGCGGATATCGTGGACTGAACATGCAAGCAACGATGAGGTGTTGGAAAGAATGGCAACGAAAAGGAAATTAATACTGAGCATCAGGAAGAGACAACTGAAGTTCCTGGGGCACGCAATGAGGAAGGAGAGTTTGGAGAACCTGATACTGCTGGCCAGATAGAAGGAAAGAGAGACAGAGGAAAGCAGCGGATAACATATTTGCAGGGTCTGATCTGGTGGATGACGGAACGGGGGTTGCCGGGAGTAACAGGAGCAAACCTACTAAGAGCCACAAGGGATAGGGAGACGTGGAGAACCACGATCGCCTACGTCCTGAAGGAACAGTGCACATAGAAGAAGAAGAAGAAGAAGAAGAATAAAAGTCTGGTTCCTTTTTCTTTTTATGGTCGGAGAAAAAATGAAAAGGAAAATCAGGCAAAAAAGGAGATTGTTCTCCTCAAAGACAGTTGAAGTATCTTGTTAGTGCTGTTTTCATTGACGGTGTGTGGGTGAAGACGAATTAAAGGAATACCGTCAGAACCAAACTTACGCCTGGTATTTTGAAGTGATCATTCCTGTACTTACTGACCATGATTGACGTTTCTTAACTTCGATGAGTGTACAAGAAACGGTGTTTCGATTTGTTAAGCAGTGGAAAGTTTGTGTAACACAATTTTCTTTGGTTATTAGCTACTGTTGCAGGAAATCGGGGTGCGTTTTGAGTTGAAGAACAGAAATGTGAACACTGATTTTCTAATTTTCAGGATTACTGAACTAGCAGATAAAATAAACTTTTCCTTGCACCTAATGGTGTGTAGGGCAGCGTTTTTGCTGTTTCCGTAACATACTGTCTTTTATGGGGCAGGGTTGTTAGCCCTGCGCCCAACCCTCAAACCTGGAGGAAGGTGATTTTCTAAGCGTAGCATAGACGTAACATAGGGCCGAAAGTAGGGGGTACTCAGTTTGGATCGAACACACTACTCAGTTATAATGATTCTAGCGAGACGAGTTTGCTAACCATTACAGCACGCCGATGTCTTTTCCATTATTTAGTATAAAAAAAACAAAAACGATTTAAAAGATTTTATTTAAATATTTCTATTTGTGAGATTAGTGTTTCCAGAATAAGAACATTTTTTCACAGAACATTAAGCCTAAAAATATTGTTATATTAAGCGTATGGAGACAGGACAAAGAAGAAACAACGGAAGTTTATGAAATAAATAACTGTATTTACGAAAAAATACTAATGGCGAATCGGTGTGAATGTCTGTCGTTGAGAGAAAGAGATAAGTAGAGTCATAAAAAGTTGTCTGCAGAGGCGTACGGTAGGGGAAGGAGGGTGAGTTGTGAATTCCTGTGGCAACGGCCGTTAGCGGGTGTTATTGGAGATGGTAGTTCGCTTGTCGGCGAACGTTGCAAATTATAGCTGGTGTGCCGGCTGACTTACGAAGAAGTCCGTTTCATGGCTTTTTATATAATTTTCTTAAGTTCAGATTCACTTCAGTTTTTGTTTTTGTTTTTGTTTTTTTGTTTTTTTAAATTGAGTGGTTGCGATTAGTGACAATTATGGATTGCATTTTGCTTTGAGTGTGTAAGTGAAACGGAAGCTATGTGTGGAGACTATGCAAAGATCATGAAGTTTTTAGTTCAGTCTTGGGTTTCGGAGTGTTCATGTCCGACCAGTGGTAGAAATTTGTGTAACATGAATCAGAAGATCTGGTTTTAAGAAGATTATAACAAAATTGAACAACTTCCTTCATGTTCAGTTGGCTTGTTTAGTAAAACTTAATTCTATAAAATCTTTTAAGTAAACAATAACATCCTCGTGGATGTGTAGAAATAGGGAGATTTTTTATGTTTTTTTTTAATTGGCGTTTTGTGAAACCTAATCAAACGTCCTACAATTTACTGGTTTTATCCAGAATTATCAGAAGGTTATCAGAGGATGGATTTATGGAAGAATAAAAGTATTAGTATTAGGTTGCAAACCGGCGATATTTCCAGTTACGCGATAATAATATAAACTTTTAAACAATAATAAATCTTAATACGCTGCCGTAGCACGTGTAGTAAAAAAGGGACAAGTTACATGGCAATAACAAATAGGCATTTAATAAAACGAAAACAAATACCATACATTAAGAATGTTTAAGTACGTCCCAAAACAAGAAGAATGTTCATGTTGTTCAAATGGATGAGAATGATTTTAGCAAGACGAGATAAGAAACGACATACCGTTACGCCAGGAATTGGTCTTCGAGGCTCTCCCACTCAAGCCGGGAAGGGAACTGAACCCAGATAAAAAAAAGAGTTCCTCAATAGGAAAGACAACTCTTGTTCCTCTTAAGGGAAGACAACTATTGTTAACCTACAAAAAAGTATACCTTTTGTATGCATAAATTAAAAATTTTATTAATAGAAAAGAATAACATAAATTGGTGGAAGTTAATGTTCAATGAGAAAGTTAAGGATATCAAGAGTTCGTAGTAGTAACTTGTGTGCATGTAAGCAGGATATATGTATGTATGTATGTATGAGCGTTATAGTTGGGTAGGAAAGTCTTTGAAGTATTCGCACAGTCTTAAAAGGTTCCGTTCTGTTATCAAGTATACAATGAGACAGACGGGTGAAAGGTATATGGAGAGAGGTGAGAGAGAAAGAAAAAATTAATAATAATAACGATCGCTTGACGTTTGTCAAGAGGACATGTTAATTAAGCTCGTTATTTCTATGGCGATAGTTGAATTTGCTCCTTCTTTTATTTCGTTTGTGGCGCTCGAAATGTTTATTTGAGAATTCACTCCCGGATGTTTTCCATTAGACGATGAACAAGCTTCGCGTCGACTTGCGAAAAGAGTCCGTCAAAGAATTTTTTTCTGATAATTGAAGATTATTTGAATTTTGTTTTTAGATGTTTCCTAGTTGTCTGTTGGTCGACAAAACATTTCGCATTGAGATGTGAAATTTGGCAAGTTTTGGGTGTTCTAAGCAAGGTTTTGTAAATTCGAGGGAATCTATTTATTTCTAACATAATGAATGAGTCAGTGCTTAGCATTTCAATTTTAAATGTAGGTTTTCTTTTGTTCACTATATATATGGAAGGGCGAAAAAATCCGAGTTCAAATTCAAGTAGGGTTCACTTATGTTCTTTTACGATTTGGAAAAGTATGAATCAATCTCTTCTTCTTCCTGTTATGGATTAAATAACAGGACATACTGTGTCCTACAGTCTTGCTTGCCTTGTAAGAAAAGAACTCTGAATTCAAATCAGCCTGGATATTGGTGGCCTTCATCATGCTATGAAGAAACAACACTGCTTCTAAGGTTTCAATACATGTGGTCACGCTATAATCATAATGAGTTCCGGGACTTGTCCTGAATATATCCTCGTTATAAATCCCATGAGTGGTCGTTGTCGTAGCCTCGCGCCACATACCTGGGTTTAAGTCAGGATTGAAATCTGAAAAAGTTTTCATTCATATTTACCATATTTTTGGCAAAGTGAACTGGTGGAGCCGTCCCGCTCCAGATTAAACCACTACTGATGTTCCCAAAATTCAGAGTTCGGATTGGTCATAGACACAAGGTGAGTCGTCTTGATAAGCATGTAATTTTATGTCCAATATAATTATTCATTAATTTGATTACATTTCTCAGATCATGACTCAATTAGGACCCATTTAAAATCGCATGAAAATCTAACAAAATCTGTCCACAACATACTCGTAGATATACAACTACAACGGGTTCATCAGCAAGTGAAAAACGTCAAATATAATGGAAGCATTAGTCATAAAGAAAAAAATGGTTACAGTGGGTTATCCGTTATGGTGAAGTGTTTGTGTGTTGCAACAGATTAGTTTGATTTCGCTGTGTTAGATAACCAACCATAAGAGTGGCATAATACAAGAAAAACAAATTGTAAATCGAAACAATAAATTTATATACATATCAATCAATTAAGGATTTTGCAAATAAAATTAATGTATCTTGGTTGAAACAAGGTCGTTAAAATGTTCTTAGTAGACCTTGCAAGAATGAGTTATGTTTACCTAGCCAGGAGCGTATGTATGTACTTATTAGCATTATAGTTGGATAGGAATGTATTTGAAGCATTCACTCTGTCTTAAAGGGCTTCATTTGGTTATCAAGTGTAAGAAAAGGCAGATGGGTGAACCGTGAGAATAAAGAGGTGAGGGAGAAAGATAGAGATAATAATGATGGTCGCTTGATGCTTGACAAGGGTACGTGCTAATAGGCTCGTCTCTTTTCTCTCTGGGAACAGTCGCTCGGTTATCAAGTATAAGAAAAGGCAGACGGGTGAACCGTAAGAATAAAGAGGTGAGGGAGAAAGATAGAGATAATAATAACGATCGCTTGACGTTTGTCAAGAGACGTGTTAATGGGCTCGTTTCCTTCTCTCTGGTGATAATCCAACTTGCTCCGTCTTTTATTCTATTTGTGTGGATTGAAAAGGTCATTTGTGAATTTTCTCCCGGCTGTGATTCTGGCCTTTTCCATTGGATGACAATTAAACATTGCCTCGGCTCGGGAAAAGGTCCGGTAAAAGAATTTGTTTCTGATAATTGAAGATTATTTAAATTTTGTTTTTAGATGTTTCCTTGTTTTCTTTTGGCCGAAAAACTTTTCGCATAAAGGTGTCAAAGTTTACGAGTTATGTTTTGGATTCAATTTTGCGTGTGTGCTAAGCAAAATTTGAAATTCGAGTTATTTTCTTTTAATTTTTCTAACAAAGTCAGTGAGTCAGTGTTTAGCATTTGAATTTTAAACCTAGATCTTGTTTTTTCACTACAATGTCATTGCTCAATATCAACTCTGAAAACTTATAAAATTCAACAATTTCAATTAAAAATAAAATGCTTGATAAGGAAAAATCTTAAATAACTGGAGAAATTAGTAAAGTAGTGTCTGTAATATATGCACTCGATTTTATTTATACAATTAAACTGTTACAATAGTAAGTGTACGAGGGTCATTCGATAAATAAGGTGAATTTTTCGGTATAAGGACTTCTACGAGGGTCATTCAATAAATAAGGTGAATTTTTCGGTGTAAAAACTTCTACTAGGGTCATTCAATAAATAAGATGAATTTTTCGGTATAAGGACTTCTACGAGGGTCATTCAATAAATAAGCTGAATTTTTCGGTATAAGGACTTCTACGAGGGTCATTCAATAAATAAGGTGAATTTTTCGGTATAAGGACTTCTACGAGGGTCATTCAATAAATAAGGGGAATTTTTCGGTGTAAGGACTTCTACGAGGGTCATTCAATAAATAAGGTGAAGTTTTCAGTATAAGAACTTCTACTAGGGTCATTCAATAAATAAGATGAATTTTTCGGTATAAGGACTTCTACGAGGGTCATTCAATAAATAAGCTGAATTTTTCGGTATAAGGACTTCTACGAGGGTCATTCAATAAATAAGGTGAATTTTTCGGTATAAGGACTTCTACGAGGGTCATTCAATAAATAAGCTGGATTTTTCAGTATAAGGACTTTTACGCGGGTCATTCAATAAATAAGGTGAAGTTTTCAGTATAAGAACTTCTACTAGGGTCATTCAATAAATAAGATGAATTTTTCGGTATAAGGACTTCTACAAGGGTCATTCAATAAATAAGCTGGATTTTTCGGTATAAGGACTTCTAATACAGATTGAAGCTTACTTTTTGTTATTTTTCAACGTAGTCTCCTAGCAGTGTCACACACTTCCGTATTCCCTCTGTGCAGAAACTTCCGTATTCCCTCAGCGTAAAAATATTTGGTCTGATGTCTCAGCCAATCGCTCACAGCACTTTTGACTTCATCGTCACTTTCAAACTTTGTGCCTCTCATAAACACTTTCAAGGGACCAAACAGGTGAAAGTCTGAAGGGGCAAGGTCTGGGCTGTAAAGGGGATTAGGGTGCAGTTCCCAGCCCAGCTCGTTGATGGTCTGCACCGTTTGGGCTGCTGTGTGAGGTTTTGCGATGTCTTGATGCAAGAGTAGACAAAGTAATCATGGACAATTTTGTGTGCTGTCCCAACAGATAGGTTCAAATCTTTGCAATGCTATCCACGGTCACCCTTCTCGCAGACTGAATGAGGTCATTGACTGATTCGATCACCTCAGGAGACCTCACTTCTGTAGACCTCCCAGGCCTGTCTTCATCCTCAAAACTGCTCCGTCCTTCTTAAAACAATTTAGACATTTATTGGCTGAAACACGTATCACCATACACAGCTGATCTTCTCCTATAAAGTTCAACTGGTTTGCACTCTTCAGAAACCAAAAACTTGATAACTGACCTCTGTTTAATCCTGGAGCATGCTTCTTGGTCGGCTATTTTTGTTAATCTTCAAAACTCTCAAAGGTTTTCTTTCAATCTTTAAAAGAAATTAAATCATTTTGAAAAAGTAAAGAAAAAAATTAAGTTTCTATTTGTATTAGAAGTTGTTATACCAAAAAATTCACCTTATTTTCCATCACCTCTTGTAACTGTCACTATACCATCTATAAACTAAAACTAACAAAAGGAAAGAAAATTAAGTACAAATATAAAAAAATAAAAACGCATAAGGTTTAGAAGCAGAACAAAAAAGAAACACTTACCTAACATTATAAGAATTTACGAAGGAATGTATTTTTAGATAGACTGTCTAAAATATAACTTTCATAATTATCTCGGATTGAACAGGAAGTCGTGCCATTCACTTGAATGCGAACAGAAAGTGACTTGAGAATTAACTCGTCTTTTAAGAGACACATTCTAAAGAGACTTGTTCCGCGGCCAGGCGGCTATTTATTGAAAACGACACGTTGCGTATTGATACAACAGACAGAAACGCCAGAAATGTAAACAAACCACGTGACATGTTTTGGTCAGTCTGTAGACAGTGAAGAACGTATCACGCTAAAATGTCTTACAGTTAGATCATGTTAAAACAACGATTCACGTACGATCATCAAAGTTAAGTGACGTTGAGTCTCGATGGCTGACTGCTTGGTAATATTAAATGCAGTAATGCCTGGGAAGTGTTCTAACAGAAGAGGGAAAGTGCGAGACAGAGATCCGAAGGCGATTTGGCATGGCGAAGGAAGCATTCCAGAAGTTGAGTTAAGTATTAAGAAACAGGACAATTTCGCTCGAAAAACAAAGAAGAGAGTACTGGATTGCTATGTGATGTCGGTTCTTCATTATCGCAGTGAATATTAGACAATATCATCAAAGATGAAGGAAAAACTTGAAGCAGCTGAAATCTGGTTCTACAGAAGGATGCTGCGAATATCATGGATTGAGCATGTGAGCAATGATGAGGTTCTAGAAAGGATGGAAACGAAAAGGAAATTAATACTCAGCATCAGGAAGAGATAGCTAAAGTTCATGGGACATGCAATGAGAAAGAATGGCTTGGAGAACCTGATACTAACAGGCCAGATAGAGAGAAAAAGAGACAGGGGAAAGCAGCGGAGAACATATTTGGAGGACCTGATCAGGTGGATGACGGAACGAAGGTTGCGTGGTGTAACAGGAGAAAGAGTGCTAAGAGACACCAGGGCCAGGGAGACGTGGAAAGCCATGATCGCCTACGTCCTGAAAGAACAGGGCACATAAAAGGTAAAAGATCTTGGATATGCGGTTATTGTAATGAATAAGTGCACGGAATTTTTCATCTGAGAGCTGGGTTTCAATTTCTTTAGGATTCTTTATAGTCACCTCTGCGCAAATACACTTGGGAGAGATATCAATCCCACCTCTTTTTCCAGTAGCTGTGAATTAATTAGTAAGACTTGTATCACTAAAACCAGTATTGCTACCCACAATCTAACGACCATGTGTAAGTGGTTGGCGAATTATTCTTCTTCTATATGTCCTGTCTCTTTAGGACGTAGGCGATCATATCTTTTCACGTCTCTATATCTCTGGTGGCTCTTAGCACGCCTTCTCCTGTTATACCACGCAACCCTCGTTCCGTCATCCTTTTAGGTCCTTCAAATATGTTATCTGCTGCTTTCCCCTGTCTCTTTTTCTTCTATCTTGCCTTGTTAGTATCAGGTTCTCCAAGCCCTCCTTCCTCATTTATGATTTTTAATATTTTCCCTTCAGAATAATTTATTCAATTTATGTATTTTTTTGTTGTTGTTTTGTTCTCAAGTTTATCGCTATCCTAGCATCATAGCCCGGCGTTACCCGTGCAACTCAGAACATTTTAGTAGTATGACTCGGTTGTGTAAAAACATATTTATATAAAAAATTGTTGTTTAAAAATTGTTAAAAAATTTCATTAAAAAAAAATATTTTCTTTTGTTTTACATTAACGTGATTTGATGTTTTCTGTGACATTGTAAACAACATTGCGTTTGTTTTTGTTTCAAAATTACGGATGAAAATATTTATATTTTTTGTTGACTAAATAAATTTAACATAAAAATAAAAATTATTTATTTTGTTTTACTGAAATTAGAAATATAAAAACTATTACGCTTTCAGTTCAAAAATTTTCGAAGAATATTTAAAAATGTAGACATTTAATTTTACAGGAAAAAAAATAAAATATAAAGGCTAATTTTTTTTTTTAATAAAAATATTTTAGTCGCGTTTGACACGTGTGATTTGATTTCTCTGAAGTAAACTAGTAACCATCTTAGATTTTAGATGTTTTACGGAGCAAATGTAAACAATCGGCTCCAATTGGCCAAAAAGTGCGAAAGGTAAAAATTGCTGAACTTAAACTCAAAAAGTATGTGTCGACTTGGCTTCCCTGTAGATATGTGTCCCTAGAAAGATTGAATGGGGTAGCTTAAAAAATGTAGGCGTGCATAGCTTAAAGTCACACACGGACTTAAACATTGCCTTTTGTATGTAATGTTTTATAATTAATGTTTAATTTAAAATGTAACTGATTTTGTAATGATGTTAACGAATAGAGAGTTTTAAAGGTGGTGATTTTGTGGAGAGTGATGATCGATTAATACACATAGAATAGAGAAGTTTTACTTGTCAGGGTTGAAAATATAGTGTTGAGGCCTCTTATGCAAGGTTAATTTAGGTTTGAATTTCACATGGCACAAGATCATTTCCCAAGAACTTCCTAACTAAATTCCTGCATATCAACAATTATTTTTATACGGTTAAAATCATTCATTAAATTAGCAAATGGAAAATTGAATGAAATGGTCAAAGCATTAATTGTAATCATATAAAGTGTATTAACAATAACAAGAAATACATACTTTGTACAGACGTTGAATGTGTCTGATTAAAATGTCTTATATTTTCTGCATAAGATTGTGTTAAAGCTTTTGAGGTAAGTTGTAATGTTCTTTGTTGCTGGAAGATTTATCAGTGCCATAGGTAATTTATATTACTAAGGTTTCCGTAGAATAAGTAATACATTGATAAACTAAGGATTCTTTTAGACATCTTTGTTCCAAGGTACACATTATAGGGTTTCTACAATTTCATTTATTACTGTCTAAATTATTGATTTCAGTTTTAGGATGATTCTTATTGTCAATTAAGTTTAAATTTTTATTTGAAATATTATTATACCCAATTTTTTTTATGAATTTTTCTTCGTTTCATTATTATTCTACGGAAACCTTAGTAATATAAAGGTTTCTGTTGTTAGTGCTAAGAATTCACTTAAAAAGAATTTTATCTTCACACTTTTTGATTTTATAGTAATGAGTACAGAAATAGAACATCCGTATCGAAATATATCACCCGCAATAATAGGAAAAAATTTAAAAAAAAGATAGAACATGTAAGCCTTTTAACGATCCATGCCCCTTTTGTCTACATGAAAAACTATATATTATTAAATTTCTTAAGAATAAAAATCTATTAAATAAACGTAATGAAAAAATGTCATGTGTAGACATTGTAAAATGTTCACCTTAGGATATGGTTAAAAAATCCTTCATAAAAGAATTTCTATTATTTTACAGATATCCAAAAATTTGTTTTGTATCATTATATAATATAAATGTCATAATATTTAAGAGTTTATAAAAAATTGGGTATAAATGGACTCTGAATAGAAAAAATATAGTATATCTATACTGAAAGGTCACTTTAGGTCAGATCAAAAGTATAAAATGTTTTCTTTCTTTCTTTTTTGTTTTTGAAATATCTGGGATACAGAGAAATCTAAGACAAAAATCTTTTAACAAAAACGTATATATTGTGCCGGAAGAGAGCAGTCTAGACAATGACTCAATTGGATGATACTTTGCCATTAAGATTGAATGAAAAAAGACTGTATTCCCAAAACATATAACCTATGTTTTCACAGTTAAAAGTAGAACTTAATTCTGATTAGTTAAATTAAACGCACATAAAATTCTGTCTTCCCCAATCCACATCAACACTTTCAAGAACAAGCGTATTGTTTTATACATTCAATGTAAATCACAACAATAAGTCAACATTGCCTGATGACGAGGTAAAATCTTGGAACATAGAAATGTATATGTCGCAATGTAATTTAGATTAATTTTAAATAAAAGAAAGATTTAATTGTAATTATATTATACTCTACAATATTTGTTGTATTGAGCACTTTCAAAAAATAAGTAAATGCCGGTGAAATCGGAATTCTAAATTTTCGATTATCAATTTTTGATATTTATCGGACGTACCTCGACACAAATCCTAGCTAAGAACACTCGGAGACGCTTACAGTACTACTGTGTAAATTTTCAAGAAAATCGGTTCAGCCGTTTCGGAGTCTATAGGTAACGGACACACACACACACAGAGACACACACACACAGACAAAGTTCCATTTATAAATAAGTTTATATATATATATATATATATATATATATATATATATATGATAATTTGTATATTTATTAATATACACATAATATCTCTGTTATGAGCTATGTTTCATTAACACCTTAATAATATTTTATACATCTTTCTATTCCCATGCATATATTTATTAATTCACATAACTATATATATATATATATATATATATATATATATATAAAAACATGTTAAGGAAATTAACGAATTTTAACGAAACTTGGTTATAAGCAACCGACAATTTGTAATTAATTATTTTGAACATTATTTTTACCGATACTCGTATTTAAGTAGATATTCTGTTTTTAATTAAACAGTAATTTGTAAATAGGGGTCGCAGTTTCGAATCCTGCTGGATAGCACACATTTTCGCAATAAAAATTTATCGTAAAATAATCAGGCCGGTAGATATAAATATAAAATACTGTTTAATTAAAAACAGAATATCTACTTAAATACGAATATCGGTAAAAATAATGTTCAAACTAATTCATTACATATATATATGTAGTCATCTGCAGAAAGATCTGTTTCGCCGTATCACAGCTCATCAGTACGGTTAGACTCTGACTGCTTTTTCACCCAGGATTGAAACCCGACCGAAATGGTGTCAGTCGCCGACTCTACCCCTGGGCTATGGGCAGACTTTTTAGCGCATATCCTTATACGCGCCCAATAGCTAGAACCTTCTAATTCATTTCACTGAATGAGCGATGCGTACATACCAGCGTAGCTACTGTTTATCAAAGTCTACTATTTTTCCAGAGTGCTCAATCAGTGTGTGAGAGAGTAAATATATCGTCATCCGCAGACAGATCTGTTTCGCCGTATCACAGCTCATCAGTACGGTTAGACTCCGATTGCTTTTTTACCCAGGATTGAAACCCGACCGAAATGGGCTCTGGGCGTTCGGTGGAAGTAGGCAGACTTTTTAGCGCATATCATTATACGGGTCCAATAGCTAGCGCGCTCTAATTCATTTCACTGAATGAGCGATATATATATATATATATATATATATATATATATATATATATATATATATATATTGCATAATAAATAATATAAAATATAGCAGTATTATATATATTTGCATTTAACAATACAGACTCTGAAAACTGTCTCTTCTGATTGTTTCGACATAATTCTTGTTAGGCCAATCATTTACGATTGTGTGTGTCAGGTCCGAACGATATTTCCTCGATTATAATATCCCACAGGACCATTTGTATTTGTTCTTAAACTTTCTTTGTCAACAGAGAAAAGAATTTTTTTCTTTCACTTCACACCTTCTATGAATTGTAAGTTTTCTTCGTTTCATTATTATGTTATTTCTTTCCCTGATATGATTGAAAACATTTTCATAAAACCAGCTTTCGTTGCCTCCGGGGTCCAAGTTATTTATGCTGTTTTTATTATTATTAATTTTTAATGCTTATCCTCTTGTACATCGTCTAATAATTATTATATTACTTCATGTAATTATTATCACAATTAATCATAACAGAAATGGCTTTAGTCACCATAATAGCATTATGATGATTAATTCTATGATTATTCATTTGTTTTATTCCTGTCCTTTGTCATAATTCACTTAAAATAAAATTTAAATATGAAACACGCAACTACAGACTGCTGTCAACATGTCTCCGCGTATTACGAAAACGTTGCATCATGTTTGAATTAAATTGCAAAAATTATCACCAGTTGAATATAGTTATTATTTAGAAGAAAAACGAAGCTAGCAAAATTTATAGTAGGAGGAGGAGGAGGAGGAAGTGAAGGAGAAAGAGAAGTATGAGGAGGAGTAGAATTATTCATAACTTGCCTATTTTTTCGTTTTACGAATATTTCTCTTAATAAGAATTTTAAAATAATTCAACAAACTACGTTATTTTACTTTAGGTATGTTAACTGAATTTTGGGTATTGTTATCGGAAAGTGCGAAAACAGAGATCTGAAGGCGAACAGGCATGGCGAAGGAAGCATTCCAGAAGTTGAGTAAAGTATTAAGAAACAGGACAATTTCGCTAGAAACAAAGAAGAGAGTACTGGATTGCTATGTGATGTTGGTTCTTCAATATGGCAGTGAATGCTGGACAATATCATCAAAGATGAAGGAAAGACTCGAAGCAACTGAATTGTAGTTCTACAGAAGCATACTGGATATAAAGTGGGGGATCAGTTCCATATTACAATCAATATATAAATTGACCCCTCATTTTGTGGCGGCAGCAGTTTCTATACATTTATATTCCTGAGATCAAAAAGCACAAGGATGCATTCCAGAAGCTGAGTAAAGTATTAAGAAACAGGACAATTTCGTTAGAAACAAGGAAGAGAGTACTGGATTGCTATGTGTTGCCAGTTCTTCAATATGACAGTGAATGCTGGACAATACCATCAAAGATGAAGGAAAAACTTGAAGCAACTGAAATGTGGTTCTACAGAAGGATGTTGTGAATATCATGGATCGAGCATGTGAGCAATGATGAGGTCTTGGAAATGCTAGAAACAAAAAAGAAATTAATACCGAGCATCAGGAAGAGACAGCTGAAGTTTCTGGGACTCGCAATGAGGAAGGAGGGCTTGGTGAATCTGATACTAACAGGTCAGATAGAGGGAAAAAGAGACTGGGGAAAGCGGCGGATAACATATTTGAATGACCTAATCATGTGAATGACGGAACGAGGGTTGCATGGTTTAACAGGAGAAGGCGTGCTCAGAGTCACCAGGGATAGGGAGACGTGGAGAACCATGATCGCCTACGTCCTGAAGGGACAGGACACATTGAAGTAGAAATCACTCGATTTCTTCTTGTTTTGATAGTTCTTTTGAAAAATGCCGGTTTTATTGCGGTCACCATTTCTTCTCGGTCTTTTGGCTGAGATCAAAGTGTAGTATCTGTGTTTATCAGCTTAATATGTTCAATTGGAGTAGACTAAACTATCGCCCGGTTCACACTCCACCCACAGGCTCATCCCTTGTTCCCTGTTTAGGATGCGGTTTCCGGTTTTCTCTTTTCTAATCTTCTTCTCACTTGTTTTTTTTTTTTTTCAATTGGAGTAGATAGACTAAACTATCGCCCGGTTCACACTCCACCCACATCAATTAACAAGTAACCACATATGGAGGGAGAAATGAGATCACCCCCCCTATGAGATGAATTTGAAATAATTGATAGAGAAACATGCATTAGAAACTACGTAAACTTAAGGAATCTGCAAATATGCTAGGTCCCCAAAAATAATGAAAATAAGCAATAATTTAAAAATTATTTTAAATTATATTGCTTTAAACAAAATCAATAATATATATTTCTTTAGTTAAACTAAAAATTCGTTAATTTTTTTGAGCTTCGACAGAATGTGGTATGTTTCCTTCAGTTCAGAGCGCTTTGGATTTGAAGGTATTAAATGTTAAAAGACAGTTCTTCTGCCAGTGAACTGTTGGTGCTATATTAGAGGAGAAATCAGCTTCCAGGTTTTCGTCATCGAGATTTTGAGATGCGCCCATCAATCTTACTATCTTGCTGCTTTTATTTCCACTACTTCCACTCTTGACAGGTTCCGCAGGATAAATCAATATCTACACGCGCAACAGTTTGTTTAATTAGATAACGACGTACTTTCCATCAGAGTAATGGTCTGCGTTCAGGCCTTAGTTAAAGATTAGCAAATTGAGCCGTGCAGAAGGCGCTCTAAAGGAAAGACCCGCTACAGTGTTGTCAACTAGATATTTGCTAGCGGATCACCCATAAACCGTGGTATCTCCTGCTTACATATTGACTAATGATCTGAGGTAGATCGTCATTATACGGGGTCGTTTAAAAGTAGGTGGTTAATAAATGATAGTATTTATTTTGAGAGTTAGTTAAGTGCCATACGAAAATCAAACTCTTGGGCGATCATGTCTTGAAAAATACATGACTAACTGGGCAGAAGTTTTTTTTTCTCTCAGTATGTTGCCATTACGCTATGCGGTAGGTTTGGTTGCTAACCAAGGACAATAATACGCTGTTGTACTTCTATGCGTATTACTTTTATTACAGGAAGTAAATAGCCGGAGGTTTCAGTAAAGGAAGTAAATCGGCCGAAATTTGTTGCTTACGCAGAACGTCATTCTGCAGTTAATTACATGGCTTCGCGAGAGTTACGGGAGGGAAACCCAATCAGTTGTGTTACTTAACCTAAAGCTGAAGGGAGAAGAGGTGAATTAGTTCCTTTCCCAAGGATATTTGCGCGTAAGTGAATGCAATGAATTCCACTTGAGTTCGAAGTCGGGTACTAGCCGCAACCCACTGCACCACAACACACATCCTATTCTAAGAATGCATAAAAAATCCAACTTTCTGTTAAAAACTATTTACCTATTTTATGCATTGTGTGATCCCACTATGCACCTTACTCAGTCAAAATAATATTCTTTAATATTCTTTAAAATTTAATTAATTGCAATGTTTCATTTATAACTTATTTCTACAACATAATTTTAAAAAAAGAAATTTATTTTCTAAAATAAATGACCCACATAATACTTAATTGTTCTTCTTAATACAATATAACTAAGTATTTATATAACCATAATTATTTAATCCTAATTCTGACCTAAACATTCCAGCCCCTTTACTCAGGGATAGTAGTAAAAAAAACATCTATTGTTCAAGAGAAAATCCATAAAATCCAACTTCTTGTTAAGAATTATTGTGGTAAATTTTCGTTTTAGGTCCCGAAGGCTTTTCCCCCTTCAAATTTATCCAAATAGCATTATTTCTGTGCAAATGTATATGCTGAACTCAAATCAACAATTTGTTATTGAAAAAAAACTATCTCTTTTGATTTGAACGTCCAGAAGAAATCGAACTACATTTTGTCTCCCATAACTCTAACGCAGTCATGTAATTAACTGCTGAATATCTGTCGACGTAGGACAACAAATTTCGGTCTATTTTCGGGCGATTTACTTCCTTTACTGAAACTTCCGGCTATTTACTTCCTGTAAGAAAAATAATACGCTATTGTATTTCTACGCGTATTACTTTTATTACAGGAAGTAAATAACCGGAAGTTTTAGTAAAGGAAGTAAATCGGCCGAAATTTGTTGCCTACGCAGAACGTCATTCTGCAATTAATTACATGACTTCGTGAGAGTTACGGGAGAGAAAAAGTGCGAGATATTGTTCGTTTTTTATGGATATTCAGATCAGAAAAGGTAATTTTTTAAATAACTAATTGTTGATGTGAGTTCAGCATATACATTTGCTATTTTGGATAAATTTGAAGGGGGAAAAGCCATCGGTACCTAAAACGAAAATTTACCATTATTGTTTACCCATGTAAAACAGCTAAGGTCCTACTGTATTATCTGCATACCTTATGTTGTTCAAGTTGTCGCCTCCAAAATCAAATCAGGGTCCTCAAAATATTCTCGCTGTACAAGTTAAAAGACATATCCTTCTCTTATGCCTCTTTCTATCTTTGGAAATCTGCTGAAATCGTTACCTGTCCGTATGCAGGCAGTTTGCTGCTAGCAGAGATTCTTGATTACTCTGATGTCTTCCCCCAAAATGTCAAGGCTGCTGAGCATGTCCATCAGTTATTTGTGTCGTATGTTGTCGAATGCCTTCGCATAATCAATAAAACAACTTGAACAGCATAAGGTATGCAGATGATACAGTGCTGATTGCAGACACGGAAAGGAAACTACAAGACCTCCTACAGAAGGTAGTGGTGGAGAGTGATAAAAAAGGACTACAAATAAACTTTAAGAAAACTGAATGCAAATTCATTAGCAAAAAGAGCAACCCATAATACCAAATACAGGTGGGGTATACCAGAATCAAGCAAGTACAAAGATTTAAATACCTAGGGAATGTGCTAACAGGAGATGGAAAGTGCGACACAGAGATCCAAAGGCGAATGGCATCGCAACGGACGCGTTCCAGAAGCTGAATAAAGTACTAACACACAGGGAAATTTCACTAGAAACAAAGAAAAGAGTGCTGCATTGCTATGTGATGTCAGTTCTGCAATACAGCAATGAATGCTAGACAATATCATCGAAAATGAGGACAAAACTGGAAGCAGCGGAAATGTGGTTCTACAGAAGGATGCTTCGGATATCGTGGACTGAGCATGCAAGCAACGATGAGGTGTTGGAAAGAATGGTAACGAAAAGAAAACTAATAGTGAGCATCAGGAAGAGACAACTGAAAATCCAGGGACATGCAATGAGGAAGGAGAGCCTGGAGAACCTGATACTGACAGGCCAGATAGAAGGAAAAAGAGACAGAGGAAGGCAGCGGATAACATATTTGCAGTGCCTGATCAGGTGGATGACGGAACGGTGTTTGCGAGGTGTAACAGGAGCAAACATACTAAGAGCCACCAGGGATAGGGAGACGTAGAGAACCATGATCGCCTACGTCCTGAAGGGACAGGGCACATAGAAGAAGAAGGTCCTACTATGTAACTTTTCCAGAAAAAATTAATACGTAACATGTCTAGATCCAAGCCATCTTGTCCGCTTTCTTAACCCAAATATTAAAACTCCATGGTTACGTAATACTCATTTTTGATTTAACAATATTGACACACCTAAAGCATTTTTCTAACTACCACTCCCTAATTTTCTATTTAACCATAAATTCATTTTATACTTAAAAATATTGTTCTGAAAAATAAAAACTTTTGTGTAGTGATATTAAGCTTTTATAAATCATTGGAAAAACAAATTTAAAATTATATAATTGTAAATATAATATATATATATACTTATATAATAGCATTTACTACCTGGTGAGATATTGTCCTTACAATGTACAAAATGTACACTTTGTATTAGATTGTAATTTGAACATGTTCTAAATTATGATTTATAATTATATAATATATATAATTGTAAATATAATATATATATATATATATATATATATATATATATATATATATAATTTGAGACTACATATAATCAATTTTATTTTCCACTGTATTTTGTGAAATTGGTAATTCCAAAAAGGAATTAGCGTTTATGGAAGGAGGAACAAATGCTTCGGCGACAAGTTGTTTATCATTTTCTGTGTATACAGTTTTGGGTCGACAAGTTTTTATATTCATCAATCTTCCTGGTGTTATCAGTTCCCAAATCGGTATCTCTGCAGATGGCACCACATGTACTACCGTCTCCATAAGAAATCTAAGAGCTGACGAAGTAAACCTCGCTTTTGCTCCTTGAATGGGCCTCCAATCTGTAATGATTGTGCAAGAAATGATTTCGATACTTCCAAAACTAAGCTGCTATTTTTAAACTCCATATAGAAGCTTTCCTACCTTCCACTACTAAGTATCCCACTAGTCTCTCTGAAAGCAATAAACTGCACTTCCTCGGCCTCAGTTGCTCAGCCAATCTCACGTGATCTACATTAATGATCTCCCTGATACCATAAGATCCCAAGTAGGTATGTACGCCGATGACACCACAGTTAATTCTCGCCTCGATCAAAAATCTGGTGTGGGTGACAAAGCTTACCTTGCAGCCGAGCTTGGAAAGGACCTCCAATCCGTAGTGGACTGGGGTAAGAAATGGCTCGTAAATTTTAATGCTTCTAAAACGAAGCTACTATCAATTAATCATCATAGACAACCACACCTACCTCCTATTAGCATGGACCAGGCTTGCCTCCCAGAGAGTAAAACACTACGCCTACTTGTTCTCACACTTTCAGCGGACCTCAAGTGGAATGACTATATCGAATCCATTGCTAAATCCGCTGGTATGAAACTCGGTTCTCTGTGCAGGGCCCGGAGGTTTTTTCGTCTGAATCTATCCTGCACATTTATAAATCTACCATCCACCAGTGCATTGAATACTGTTGCCATATCTGGTCGGGTGCCCCTGCTATTCTCCTTGGGCTTCTCGACGAGGTACAGCGGAGGGTCTGTAATGTGATCGATACCGACGTAGCAGACCGCCTGCAATCTCTCTCTCTCACAGGCGTGACGTGGCTTCCCTGTGTCTCTTCTATAAATACTTTCACGGCTTCTGTTCCGATGAACTTAGATCACTGGTGTCCCCTAGGTTCGAATTTGCACGTGATACTAGATTAGCAACTAGATCCCACCCTTTTACAGTGAAACCGATAAAATGCAACCGTAACTTCTACCTCAACTGTTTCTTTACTCGCACTTCCCGACTGTGGAATTCCCTTCTACATGACTGCTTCCCCGACGGTTACAATCTCCAGGAGTTTAAATGTAAGGTCAATAGTCACCTCCTAACACAATAACTCGCTTCCATTCTTTCAAACACTCTTCCCACCCACCCAACTATCTATCACCCCCCTTCTGACATTTACTATATCTAACCACTCTTTCTATTTACCTTCCCCTATGTAGCCCCAAGCGCAATAGTGGCGGTGGAATGCCCTTGCTTGGGGTGAAATGATTAAAAAACAAAAAATCGAATCAATAGTTACATCTATGGCTAAGAAGGTTACCTCGCTGGATTGTGCTAGGAAGTTTTTTCTCGTCAAAATCCATTTTGTATTTTTATAAATTAATTTTACATTTTTATATATCAACGATTTGTCTGTGCATTGAATTCTGTTGTCATATCTAAAGGGTACTTCTGCTATTCATCTCAGGGTCCTCGATGATATCTAAAGGAGTATCTGCAATGTTATCCGTCCCAATATGGCTGCCTGCCTTCAGTCACCGACGGAATGTAATTTTCCTCTGTTTTTCTACAAATATTTTCTGCTTTGACGAGCTTCATTCCCTGATATCTCGCCCTCATGAACTTCATCCTACAACTAGATTGGCAACTAGGTCTCATCCTTATACTGAGAAAATCATCAAATACAATGACCACTTCTTCTCTCTCAGTTTCTTTCGCCTGTGGAACTCCCTTCCCTATGCTGGCTTCCCTGATAGCTACAATTTTCAAAGGTTTAAATGCAACGTAATTGCCACCTTATATCCCCTTTAGCCTCATCTCTATTACTCCTTCTTCAACATCACCTGAAACTTTTTTCTTTTTTTGTCTTCCCTCTCCTCTCTTTCTCATGCTTCTTTCTCCGTTCCCTCCACTCTCATCAGTATTCTCATCCTTCTCTTACCCACTTCCTGACACTCCCTATAACCTGTCACTCTTTTTCATAACTTTCCTTCTATGTAACCCCATGCAAAACAGTGGCAGTAAAATGCCTTGCTTGGGGCGATATGTTTATAAAAAAAGTCATCTCCTATCTCTCGTGTTTTTTCTCCGTCCACTCCACTTTCATCAGTATTCTCATCCTTCTCTTACCCACTTCCTGACACCCCCTATAACCTGTCACTCTTTCTCATAACTTTCTCTCATGCTGCTTTCTCCGTCCACTCCACTCACATCAGTATTCTCATCCTTCTCTTACCCACTTCCTTACACCCTCTATAACCTGTCACTCTTTCTCATAACTTTCTCTCATGCTGCTTTCTCCGTCCACTCCACTCTCATCAGTATTCTCATCCTTCTCTTACCCACTTCCTGACACCCTCTATAACCTGTCACTCTTTCTCATAACTTTCTCTCATGCTCCTTTCTCCGTCCACTCTACTCACATCAGTATTCTCATCCTTCTCTTACCCACTTTCTGACACCACCTATACCCTGTCACTCTTTCTCATAACAGTGGCAGTAAAATGCCTTGCTTGGGGCAATATGATTATAAATTATAAAAAAAAAAAACAAATATCACAGTTATAATAAACACCACTGTAATGATATTACCGATACACAAACTTATTTCATCTATTGTCCACCTATTTTCGGATCTCCCTGTATAAGCCGCGCTAAACTATACTTAATTTTAAGATGAAAGGAAATTATTGCGGGTATCAATTTTAATTATTCTCCTTTAATAGAATAGCCTAATTAATTGTTTCGGGTTATCAAATCTAATTTGTAACCCTGTCAAAAATGTAAACAGAATAAAAAACCTGTTAACACTCTATTACAACATGAACACGAACGATGTCGGTATGTTTTCAGCTTTGTGCAGAGGTTCTGGCTTTTGACACTAATGGCTGTCAATATTTGAGTCGCATGTTATGGTTTTGTAGCTCGCCATGCATGACGAGTTATTGCCGGTCTCTTTTTAATTTCACCTCTGTTCAGCCAACGGTAACACTTCGCGAGTCTGTAAATTAGCAAACAATCTGGTCTTCCTCCCCACTATAGTACCACATCGTTTTAGTCTCTGATTGACGCTTGATCTGACGCGTTTACTAATCTGATAGAAATTAAAAAACAGAAAAATCTCTATTGGGTAGAAAGTTTGAAAATTTCTTGGACCAATTTTACATCAGTGTTCTTGTCATTGAAATTGTCATTATGAATTAAATGTAGTCGATATCTTTTTCAGTGCACTCTTCTTTCGAGCTCAATGTTAAAGATTGCAGACATAGTAACATATTTATCCGTTTTCTAATGTCGAATAAAAAAAAAGATTTGATCTCCTGTATGGCAGCGAATTCTGAACAACAATTTCCTTAAAGATGAAGAACAGACTTGAAGTAACAGAAATCTGATTCTACAGAAGGATACTGAGGATAACATGCACCTCGCATGTGAGCAACGACGAGATTTTGCAGAGAATAGAAAAAAAACTATACTAAAACATCAGGAAAAAACAGTTGAAATTTCATGGACATGTAATGAGGAAGGAGAACTTGGAGAATTTGATACTTACAGGGCGGTAAAGAGAAAGAGAGACAGAAGAGCGTATTAAATACTTGATGAGCTTAATCAAAAGGATGGCAGAACAGGGTTTGGGAGAAATAACTAGAAAAAATATATTAAGAGCTAAAAAGACATGAAGATGTGAAGAGCCATGATCGCCTACGTACTGAAGGAACACGGGACATAGAAGAATAAATGTTGATATTTTAATATTTATTTTATAGTTTTAAATATAATCATTAGAAAATTCATTGCCATTCAAACATAAATGTTTCACAAAAACATTAATTCCATAGATTTCTAATTGCAATACTATATATTAACGAAACATAATAATTTATGATAATGAAATCTTTATATTGAGCTGATGTTTGTTGTTATAAAAGATGTCTAGTCATTTTATTATGCACGTTTAAAATGCATTTAATATAAACACCTAGAAAATATAAACAGGGGTGATATAAAAAAAGTGTCTTTAATCAAATGACCTTATTGAATGACACGTTTTTTAAGTTTTCGATTTAATTTCCTTACAATTTTATTATTATTATTACTATTATTATTATTAATAGTAGTAGTATTAGTAGTATTATCGCATAAAATAATTGATAATATAATATTAATTACATAATATTGAATAATATATTAAATAATCAAGATGCCAGCGTTCCACGCGACCTTAAGCCAAAGGTTAGGATGGAAATGGCAATCTATACTGCAAAGAGTGGTAACAGTGCATTCGAAAAAAACTTATTTTCATGAAAAATTGTTTTCATAGATCGATTTAATAAATTTCAACCGACAGTATTTGCGGCACATTAGTCAATGCCATTGCTTCCTTGAAAATAAATATTACCATTCTGGTGTGGTAGCACTTGTAAGGGTCCAAGCTAAGGGAAAATAGTAAACCCTCGAAGAAATTCAAAACTATGAAAGTATAAAAATACATTTGTTTATATTTCTGAGATGAGGTATTGTTTACAGTATTTACATTATTCGGACTATTGTCCTCGTCTTTGTTGCCATTTGTACGACGTTTCGGCCATTGTACGCTACGGCCTTCTTCAGGTGCTAGGAATTTCGAACCGCACCCTTTATCATTGGGGGATATCAATACATTTTTATAGTAAAATTACAAACATACCAATTTATAACAGAATTACCACTACATTTTTATAGCAAAATGACCAACAGTACATTTCATCGGTAGTTAAAAGCATGCCAGTGCCTTCAAAATATTTATTTGAAGTCATAAAATTGTATTCGAAATACTTAGAATTTGGTATTTGAACAACTCATGGAGGTGTTTATAAATCAATCAACTATATTACCATTCTTCATATTTTTTTTTGTGTGTGGTGGGGGGAACTACTGCTATATTTGGATGTACGTTGTGGTGCAATGGATATCAGCTCAGAACGAGAAAACGGAGAGCAGAGTTCAAGTCCCAGTTGAATTCGTAGCATACCCTTAAGCCTAAATACCTTTATTAATCCGTCTCTTCCCTCCAGCTATGAGTGAAATAGCAGTATAGATTCTGATCTATAGCCTTGGTTGGCAATTTGTCTAACGCAGAAAGTAATGGCAATCTACTTTTCCATTCATTTTTTATCGTTCACCTCAAGCAAGGCGGTACCGCCACTAATGCGCAGGTGGGGGCTACATAAGTGTAAATGTTTATACAAGAGGAGAGTGAAGAGAAAGACGAACCAGTTACAGTGGGTGTCAGAGAAAGGGCAAGAGAAGGATGGAAACTGTTATAGTGAAATACACCTTTCCTCAGATAATGGACTCTTCTTCCTATATTAATAAAATTTAACAGGAAGTTAACTCGAGAAGTTCTAGGGAAGTTCATAGGAGTTCTTAGAAGTTCTAGAGAGTTCTTTAGAGTTCTATTAAAGTTCAGTAGAACTACTAGGCAACTGATATTAGTCGGCAGTTAACCAAATACTAAGTAGTCAGCTTTCTGTGGAAATTGGAAGATTACCAAGTTCCTAACAGTTAAGGTGCGTTAAGTCGATTAGCAACCGACATAGCATGATTATAACCGTCAGAGTGAAAAATCCTCCACAACAGAAACAACACAACACAACACAAGAGAACACAACACAACACAACACAACACAACACAAAAGAAAGCAAAAGAACAAGATACACGGAGTGATGGAGAAAGAACTGGAGTCAAGTTGATAAGAGATGGGTATTGACATTGCATTTAAATTTCTGGGGGTTTTAGCCGTCAGGAAAGCAAGTATACAGAAGATTTCAGGACATGACACTTAACTTAGTGAGTAACTGTCATATTCGGTGTTCTAAAACCACTTTGCTAAAAGAACAAAGTGAGTTAGATGATTATTTCCCGTACAAAGACTTATGTAAGTTCAAATCTTTATTAAGAATGAACAGCCAGGACAGTAAATACAATACACGTCGTTTAAACAAAAGAAACATGGCGTCTATGCGCGTCCGATGTATCCACTGAACTATAATGTTTAAAGTATTGTCGCATAAAAAATAAAAATTTAATTACTTAGAAATTAACTATCTCTATATTTACATCTCTTTCCCTTACTGCTTTTCTCACTTTCGCTCTCTCTCTCTCTCTCTCTATCTCTCTCTCTGTCTGCCTTTCTCTCTCTTTGTCTTTCCTTCTCTATCTGTTATTGTATATTTCCATGTTAACATACTTAAAGATGGTACCGACTTTCATTGGAAACAGAAACGAAATTAGCTGAAAATTTTTGAAAGCACGCATAAAAATGAAGTCAAAACTAAGAGAAAAAATAGGAACTGGCATTTCATATATTGAGAGTTCACCAATTTTGTTCCTCAATTATTAGAATTGAACCAAGGAAAATGACAAACATGACTAAAAAATTCTAAACACCAATACAGTACCTTCGAATTATTTCGAACTATTATTCTCATCTTGGTTAATATAGATGTTATAACAGACACAACGTTTCGACCAAGTACCCTCTGGTCATCCTCAAGTATCCGTTAGATTGGCTGTGTTCTTTCATGTTGGATTTTGATGGCGTTAACGCCTTGCTTGTGGTGAAATCATTCTAAAAGATTAACTCCAACCAGCCATTCCTTTTTACCCAATGAAAGCTGCCTAGATTAAAAGAAGAAAAAATGATCCAAATATTGAATTCATGACCACTAGATGATACTATCACATGAATAAGTAACTACTATATCCACTAGGCCTCTGTCCTGAAAAATTTTAGTTTGGTATTTTGGAGCCTTTTATATACAGTGCCAGATGGATTTGACATCCATAAAAACAATAAACGTGAAATTATACACACGTAAAAAAGAAGGATAAGGATATATGCACAGATAGAATTAATCACACACACATTATTTAGGAAGGAATATATACATACGCAACAAAGGGGTAGGAATTTGTACATACGGATTTAAAAAGATGAATAATGAAAATATATATTTTAATTAAAAAAAATAAAGTCTATTTACTCAAATAGGAGTATCTATTAAAAATAATGTTTAAACAAGTAAATTTGAATAAAGTTATAGTGGTTTCGTGCCAAATAGAAATTAATACAATACATTGGCAACGTACTAAAACCTCGTACATGATGTTGATCCTAGTTCAACCGTGACCCGGATTGGTAGCACTCGTTAGGATCCTGTCTAGTGACAAATACTAACCGCCGCCAAAACAAAACGCTATGAAAGTATTTTCTGTCATTAATTAATATAATATACGACAATTTTGTAAAGAAATCAAGCTTTATTCCAAAATATAATTTCAACAAAACTACAAAAGAAAACACACTTATCATCCCTGCTAATACCCTCACACACATGTATATGCACAAAAGCTGAGTTTCATCTACCATGTATTCAATTGTGAAAGCAGAATAATACATATTTTTATTACTTCAAAACTCCTCAAAAATTAATTTCAACATTAAATGACATAGAAAAAGCTGTTAAAAACAATAATCGGTTATCTTCCACATTTATCAAAACTCGATCGAAAATAGTAGATAAACTTTTCCTAATGGTGTATAGGGCAGCGTTTTTGCTGTTTCCGTAACAAACTATTTTTTACGGGGTAAGGTTGTTAGCCCTGTGCCCAACCCTGGAAGAAGGTGATTCTCTAAGTGTAGCTTAGACGTAACCAACGACCGAAAGTAGGGGGTACCCAGTGAGGATCGAACTCACTTATAATGATTCTAGCGAGACGAGCTTGCTAACCATTACACCACGTCGAGGTACCCGAAACTAGTAGAGAAAACATACAAATCGACTAAAAAAGTAAAGACCACGTTAGTAATATACAAACACCAAATATTTTTCAGTAGATCGCATTATAAATATTTAATATTCTATAAATATTTTCATAGTTACTGCTCCGACGAACTTGGGTCACTTGTGGCCGCTCCACAAGAATTTACTCGGACAACCAGACTGGCAACTAGGCCCCACCCTTATACAGTTTGATCAACCAAATGCAGGTGACAATTCTATTCCATCAGCTTCTTTTCTCGCGCTTCCCGCCTGTGAAACTCCCTTCCATATACTTGCTTTCTTGACGGCTATAACCTCCAGGAATTTAAATGCAAAGTCAATTCTCATTTCCTATCCACTTAACTCCCGCCCTTTCTATATCACCCCGTGTATCTTGTTCCTTTCTTTTCTCTCTACCTTCTCAACCGTCTTCACTCCTGTGTTCACATCCTTCTCTTGCCCTTTCTCTTTTACCCTCTGTAGCTGGTTCGTCTTTGTCTTCACTCTCCTCCTGCCTAATACTTCACCTCTCTTATATAATTCCAGTCTTTTCTATATCACCCCGTGTATCTTGTTCTTTTTCATTCTCTCTACCTTCGCAACTGTCTTCGCTCCTATGTTGAGAGCCTTCTCTTTCACCCGCTTTAGCTTTTTTTTTTCTTTTTTTTTTTTATAAGCGTTTCACCCCGAGCAAGGCATGTCACTGCCACTACTGTGCAGGGGGCTACGTAGAGTGGAGAAAGGCTGATTAAATATAGGAAATAACAGAGGGTGGGTGATAGGCGGGTGAGGATACAGAGAATGAGGGTTGGGTAGATGAGAGTGTTGTGAGAATAGTTGGGAGTTAGTGTGATAGGAGGTGTCTATTGACCCTACATTTAAACACCTGGAGATTGTAACTGTCGGGAAAGCAGACTTGTGGAAGGGAGTTCCACAGGCGGGAAGCGCGAGAAAAGAAGCTGTTGGAGTAGAATTTACGGTTACATCTTATTTGTCTTCACTCTGTTCCTGCTTAATGCGTCAACTCTTTTATGTAACCCCCTCACATCAGTGGCATTAACGCCTTGCTTGGGGTGACATGATTAGAAAAAAAATTAAGTCCAACCAGCCATTCCTTTTTACACAGTGAACGCTTCCTAGAATTCATGAAGAATATCTGAGGTACTCTGAGATTAAATTTCGATTGTGATTTACACAAACCATGAAACATATTCTTCTGGTACACCGAGGTACACTAACGATTTTAATTTTATTGCGTGCTCCGATATATTAAACAAAAAACAACAGACCCATGCAAATGTTCATTCAGCTCTCGTAGCCTGATAAATATTGGATATGTTAGGGAAAATTCTCCTCTGCGAAACTTGACTTGTTTTGTCTATATCAGCCAGTTAAATGTTATACATGACACACATTTAGACAGAATATTTTGACTGGGCAGAATATTTTCCTGCAGTAGGTTGCCGTTACTTTCTCTGGTAGACTGGTTGCCAACCAAGGCTATAGAACTCAATTTGTACTTTCATTCTAGAGAGAGTGAGACGGATTAATACTTTGCTAGGGGTAATTGCGCGTATGTGAATGTGTTGTGGATTCTTGTTTAGAAAACCACACAATATAATAATAACACAAAAAAGATATGAGATGAAAAAAGGTAAGTATATTGAACAAAATATATACAACCTGTACACTGTTAGTAGATTCAGGAATACTTGTTAGTAGGAGTTAAATATATACAAAGAATAAGTCCGGATAATAAGTCTATATTCTTGCTGACCAACGAGCGGCGGTTCAACTGCTCTGACAAGCACTACAACTCTAACATCAACAAGTATATTTAGTTGTCCCTTCCAGTAAGGGCAACATGTGACACATGGTCAGTTTTCACTGGGATTTCCGGGCTATATGGCCCGGCCAAAAAAATGTCTGTCTATTTTTGCCCAGTCGTGCTTCTACCCTTCAGCGGAACCACGACTGGGTTATTGCTCTCTGCTTCTGAGCAGAGAGCGCCCTCTACCCGAAGGCAGAGGGCTGTCAGTGTTATAGTTGAAGAGTCTCAGCAACTCTAACAACAACAACCCTCGATCTTTGTAGGCAAGATTATAAGTACACCTAGGACGAGTCCATTGAATGTGTAAAAAGAGGCGATCCCCAACAGAATGCAACGAATTTAACTGGGATTCGAACTAGGATCTCTGATTTCTCGTTCTAATTTGTTACCCACTGCACGATAACGCACATATATAGTCATATATAGTCTATATCAGTTAAGTGCCATACGTGAAACACGCTTGCGCGATCATGTCTCAAAAGTGACATGATTGACTGGGCAGAAGATTATCCCGCATTAGGTTGCCATTGCTTTCTGCAATAGACTGGTTGCCAGCCAAGGCTATAGAACCCAAACTGTCCTGTTATTTAACCCATCACTGGAAGGAAGAAACGGATCAACACCTTTCCCAAGGTTATTTGCGCGTAAGTGAATGCAATGAGTCATATGTAAAGGAATACATAACAGATATATTTGTCGAAGATAAGAACGTTGTTTTTGCAATTAGAGTTAAAGAAAGACCAACAAATAGTTTATTGAAGGAACCAATTTTCTGCTTTTTCTTTTTCTTTTTTAATTGTTAAATGAATTCTGAATGCTGAGGAATTAATAAATGCGGACAATCTTTCAGCAATTGTATTTGTTTTTACCTTCCTTGTCTTCTTTAGAGATCTTCAAGAGGACAGCGTTAAAATTAGATGGCCGAAATTAATGATAATCGAAAAAATAACATGAAAATAAAAAAGACAATCATGAATATAAAATGAAAGAAGGAAGAGAACGAATATGCAAGTTTTAAGAAGAAATGGAAATGGTGTTTAAAAATGAGAAAGAAAGAAATTGTGAATCTGGCAACAATAAATGAGAGAGACGAAGCTTGTAAAGAATAAAATAAAAAATGATCAAAGCAGACGAGAACAACGAACGAACAAAATAAAGAATATATGAATGAAAAATAACTGAAGAGCAAAGAGAAAATAGTAAATGAAAAATGACAGAGAAAAAGATGATAATCTTGTTGGGGCCTAAAATGCATAGAAATTTAGGTTTTAATTTTATATGGCACAAGGCCATTTCTCAAAGAATTTCTAACTAAATACCTGCCTTCCAACAATTATTATTTATACGGTTGAAATCATTCATGAAATTAGCAAATTGAACATTAAATAAAATTGCGAAAGCATAAATTGTTGTTTTATAAAATGTATTAACAAATAACAAGAATTACATACTTTGTACAGCCGTTGAATGTGTCTGTTTAAAATATCTTTCATTTTCTGTATAAGATTGTGTTGCAGCAATTGAGGTAAGTTGTAAAGTTCTTTGTCGCTGGAAGAATTATCAGTGTCATGTGTAAGTTGTTAGGAATAATTTTGATAAAAGATTGGTGAACATTTCTGAGTCCGTGAATAAGTTCATCTTTGTAAAGTTTAGAAGAATGATTAGTAAGAGAAAGTGAGTTGGTTTTTACATTTTGTGCGTGTTAGGATTCTGTGCCAACTGTAATAATTCGTACACGTGTTATTTAAAGAAATAAAAAGGCACCTACTTGCGTCTTGCAATTAGTGCGGGTGTGTGAGAGAATTGCTTGATATTGAAGAGCGTGAACCCCGCGATAGCATGATGCTATTAAGGGCAACTGTGAACTGCCTGGCTTTGTGTTCTGTGGTTCTGCTGCAACTGTTCCTGGGTGTACCATGTGTCTGCTATATATACATCCCGTAAACAAGCAGGAAAGCAAGATTATCACGTTTGTTGTCACGTGTGTATATGTACAATGAGTGAATGTAGTTGTGTGGAAATACACGTGATCATAATGTACTCAAAAATCAAAAGGCAAAATGAATAACTAATAAAAACTGACAAGTTGAAGAATACAAAGAATGAAAAATGGAAAAACGAAAGAATACAGAAATTGATTTAAAATATGATTAACAAAGAAGGCATTAGCCTAAATGGAAAAGTATAAATATATGGTAAATAAAAGAAAAAAGATGAGAAAAAAAATAAAACGGTAACAAAATAAACAAATAAATAAATGGAGATTGAGAAAACGAACGAATCCATAAGAAATACAAATATATTCATTTAAGAGAATGTTAAAAGCCACTCATAAAATGGTAAAGATCTGTCATATCTAATGACAAATTGTAGCTGATATTCAACGTTAACAACTGAACTTCACAACTGATATATGTGCGCATGCGTACTGGAAGTCATGTGCAGACATGTATACATATTTTACGTCTGTGTGTTTTTGCTCCCGACAGTAATGTTTTAAGAAAATAGCTAGATTAAAAATTATAATAATAATAATAATAATGCTAATTTTATCAAATATAAACGGGAAATAGAATCATAATTAATTTCTTCTAAAATAATTAAATAACTGGGTGTAGCAATTACATCTTTATAGAAGTTCGATATGACGAACACAGAACTGGCGTTTCGATATTGCGACGAAGTAGAAATTATAATTCAATTACTACATAAAACAATGAAAACTGAATTTCATTCCATTGTAATAAACACGCGTGTCTTCAGGTGCAACACCAATCAAAGACCGGCCACAACGTCAGGCCGTTTAATAAACACGTTCATATGATTTTATATTCATATGTTAATTTCAACGTGTTACCTTGGAGAAGCCTGCGTGCATTGAACGCCGACTGGAAGAGAGTCAACCCAGACCTTGTGTAACTCATACGTACGATCTATCGATAAGGATACTAGACATTCTAATTATCTGCGTCCTCTCGCTATCTTCTATGCTTATAAGAGTCAGATAAGTCCTGAAATAGAGTCAGTCAGTCAGGTAAGTGCCATACGTGATACACAGTTGGGTGAACATTATCTTTTTTATAATCATATCGCCTCAATCAAGACATTTTACTACCACTGTTTTGCAGGGAGTTACAGGTTATAGGGAGTGTCAGAAAGTAGGTAAGACAAGGATGAGAATACTGATGAGAGTGGAGTGGACAGAGAAGGGAGCAAGAGAGAGAGGATGCAGGTTAGTGTGATAGGAGATGACTATTGATTTTACATTTAATTTTTTGTAGATTGTAGCTGTCAGGAAAGCAAGTAAATGGAAGGGAATTCCACAGGCGGTAAGTGCGAGAAAAGAAGCTACTGGAGTAGAATTTGCGTTTACAATTTATTGGTTTCACAGTAAAAGGGTGAGACCTACTTGCTAAACTTGTGGCTCGAGTACATTTATATATAGGGGGTATCAGTGAGCTTTCATTGGAGCAGAAGCCGTGAAAGTATTTGTAGAAGTGACACAGGGAAGACACATTGCGCTGGTGAGAAATTGACTGTATCTAAGCTGCCAAGACGAGATGTATCACATATACCATATGTGATTATATCTAGAAAGAGATTTGACTGCCTTGGCAGAAGATTTTCCTGCAGTAGGTTGCTATTACATTATGCGATAGGCTGGTTGCCAAACAAGGCTATAAAACCACATCCGTACTGTTGTTTGATCCAAAACTGGAGGGAAAAGGTGGGTTGATTATCTTTCTAACGAGTATTTGCTCTTTAGTGACTGCAACGGATTCGAATGGAATTCGAACTATCCTTTCCGATTTCTTGTTTCGGGTCGATAGCCACTGAAATGCTGTACTGTTGCCATATATGGTGGCCAGTCATCATTTTCCAGTCTCGACAAAGTCCAACATTTTCCACTCTTTTCTCACAAACGCATCGTCGCTAGCCTCCCTATTTCCATGGAAAGTGTTCAAACAACCTATGAAACTTATGAAAGTGACTTCTAAGCGAAATTCTTCTCTATCTTAACTACTTCAAGTCTAGCGGTAACCGTTATCGTTTCTATATATCTGGATAAACTCTGTCGCTTGTGGCTCGAGTACATTTATATATAGGGGGTATCAGTGAGCTTTCATTGGAGCAGAAGCCGTGAAAGTATTTGTAGAAGTGACACAGGGAAGACACATTGCGCTGGTGAGAAATTGACTGTATCTAAGCTGCCAAGACGAGATGTATCACATATACCATATGTGATTATATCTAGAAAGAGATTTGACTGCCTTGGCAGAAGATTTTCCTGCAGTAGGTTGCTATTACATTATGCGATAGGCTGGTTGCCAAACAAGGCTATAAAACCACATCCGTACTGTTGTTTGATCCAAAACTGGAGGGAAAAGGTGGGTTGATTATCTTTCTAACGAGTATTTGCTCTTTAGTGACTGCAACGGATTCGAATGGAATTCGAACTATCCTTTCCGATTTCTTGTTTCGGGTCGATAGCCACTGAAATGCTGTACTGTTGCCATATATGGTGGCCAGTCATCATTTTCCAGTCTCGACAAAGTCCAACATTTTCCACTCTTTTCTCACAAACGCATCGTCGCTAGCCTCCCTATTTCCATGGAAAGTGTTCAAACAACCTATGAAACTTATGAAAGTGACTTCTAAGCGAAATTCTTCTCTATCTTAACTACTTCAAGTCTAGCGGTAACCGTTATCGTTTCTATATATCTGGATAAACTCTGTCGCTTTCTCTATAGCCCTTCACCTTGTGAAATCTCAGGCCCTGTGCGGGGTGAAAATCATTTAATAAAAAAATCCGTCAAATTATTCAGTTTTCTTGCTTGACGTAATTAAAGGGAGACAGGACACGTCACTAAATGATGTGACCGTGTAAGAACACGTCCCATTATGCTGATGGGGATTTGATCAGAAAATAGATATAATAATTCTGCTTGTTCTTTCCTTAGTTACTTAATTAGCTCCTCCGTCCTTTACGCCACTTACACTCTACACGAGCTTTTCTTTTCCCTCTATCTCTCCTCAGCCTTTCTCTCACCTTTGCCAAACCGAAGGGTAGTAAAGAGTGACAGAGTAGGAGGAGAGAGCCTATAGCATTACCGTATGAGTAGCAGCTTAAGCTGGTGGTTGTAGCAGTAATTGTGTGTGTGTATATGTGTGTGTACTACAATATAGTAAAAATAGCTAGGTAGGTCTGTTGTCGTATCCCATGTCCTAATAAAGAATTTTCTGGCCTCCACACCCGTGGCTATTACTCAGATGATTCTTTCTGTTTAAAATTGACATAAGCGCCTTTAAAGTAACTTTAATTATTTTAAAAAAACTTTTGCTTTGATTTGAGTTAGCGGCTAAAGAAACGTTACGACTGTTTTACAATGGAAAAGTAATAATTGTATCACCCACTTTTTTTCGGTGACAAACACATTAATTTAGAAATTCTCGTAAAATTTAAATAATTGTCGGAATTAAATGAAGCTATAAGTACTCATTTATAAATAAAAGAAATTATTTTTAAAATTATAATTTTTTTGTAAATCTTGATAAAATGTTTACGATGGACACAGGAGCCATGATTTTTCAGTAATAAAACAAATTTCTCTTTCAAAATTGGATACAAAATAGCGTACAGTAATTTGGTTATGGTCTGTGCATACGCCGCTTAATATAATATAAGATTACAGTAAAGTAGGTTCTATGGACATTACTTTTATAGATATTTTCATAAAATTTCATTTATTTTATTATCCAATACCTTTATGTTTGAAGACGTTACTATCATTCCGCTAGTAAATATAAACAGACTAGTATTTAGCGTTTTGCAATGGTTATTCGTACACATATTTTCTTTTATAGCTTTCAAACAACAATATTTTCAAATTTGATGGATTAATGTAGTTTCAAATTTTTTCTTGGTCTTCACTACCTTTTTGTATTCTAATAATGCGAGTTGTATTGTATTTTTTCGGCTGGAAATGTAGCTCAGTCGTCGTAACCTGGAGTGTGGAAATAGTCTTGAGAATTGTCCAGAACATTACAAATGCTTCCATTCTTTACACAGTTACGGATTACATAACAGTTAAAGTCGGTCTGTCTATCCTTGGCTCGCAAACAGTCTTAGAGAGGGACAACGCTGATTTCACAACCTGTTGGTCGGGAGGTTGGCAAATTTATCCCGTAAAAAAACTTCTTGCTAGGGCAACCAAAGTATAAACACCTAAGGCAGGTCATGGTGTGTCGTTATGGCTCCATTTCATGTTTTTTCTATCTCCCCTAACATCCCTAGCGTTACATAGACAAAGTTCTCCTTAGTGTGTGGGCTGTACTTAACAAGACATTTTGGAATATTTCTTAAGCTTGGGGTTTCCATGGATTCTTTCAATGTGTTGTTTTATTCCGTTTTTATCATTCCAAGTACACCTACTATCACTGGCACGACTCTTGTTTTCAATTACCACATTGTTTCTATTTCAATGTCCAGGTCTTTATATTTTGACTGTTTTTCAAATTCCTTGGTTGCTATATTTACAATCCGTTGGACAAGCCATATCAATTAATAAGCAAGATTTTTCTTTCTGGTTTTTAACAATAATGTCCGGCCTATTTGCTTCAATTTTTCTGTCTGTGTAGATGGTGTAAACCCATAGAATGGTGACATCTAATTCTGTAACCGGTACTGGATGATGTTATGTTCATACCAGTGTTTGTTTACATATTTTCCATAGTGTTTGTACATTGTCCAATGTAAATATTGCCCCACTCTATCGTGACGAATTTTATATTCATTTGCAGCAAGAACAGAACATCCTGAGATTAGATGTTCTATTGTTTTTTGGTGTTTATTATTATTATTATTATTATTATTATTATTATTATTATTATTATTATTTTCTTTCATTTTTTTTGCATACACATTTCTTCCCGGGCCCCAACTATAGTCTTAAGGTAAAAAAATGGCTTCATGATATTTTTCACTGATCATTTAAAAATTAGATTCATTTGATACAGATAAAGCTTTTTGTAATGTATGAGCTGTCCTTGTGGGTATAACTTTTGTATTTTTTTAGGGGTGAGCACGCAGGAATTCCTTCAACGTTTCTATCCGAAACTTTTCCAATCAATCCGAGGGCTCCAGGATTTCTACAATCCAAAAATCTACTGGAAATCTTGGGATGATATGAAATTAAAAAGTAAAATTACATTAAAAAGTTCTAAATCTCTTCAGTTCAACTGTCAATTATAGAACATAGAGAGGTTTTGTTCTACTTATATACCTGAAGTTCACTATGCAATGCGCCGACAGCTTACATATTTGTATTGCAAAGTATGACAGAAGTTTCTACTAAAAAAATTATTATATGTGGTGCTTTGACAAATTCTCACAACAAACGATAAGAAATGTAGACAAACAACATGATCAAATTAAAACAAGAATATTCAATATAATTTATGAGATATTTTGGAACTGAATATAAACTAATTATTTGGAGAACTACGCTAGCTATACAATTTAGTAACAAAGATATTGACATCAGACAGTAAAATTCAGAAAACTACTCGTTTTCACTCTCTTGTTTTTCTGTTTTATATTAACGATCGGCTCAGGAGCATTATCAAATCATTAATTAAGATATGCAGGTAATTCTTCTGTTTTTGGGTTCACATCCAAAAATCTGGATTAACCAGAGCCTGATAAGTGATCTCTCATCTAACCTAAGACGATCACCAAATTTAAGTTACATCAAGTCTGGACAATACCTTCATGAGAGATCTTTTTGGAATACCAGTTGCAATTAGCTTGGATATGGAGGTGGTGTAATGGATAATGGCTCAGAATTATTAACCGTAGTGTCAAGTTCAATTCTAAATAGGTCTTTTACATTCACTTACGTAAAAGGAGCCTTCAGCCTGGGCATGGTTTTAAATTACATCCTACAGCAAGGTCTCTGATCGAGATGTTTTGAAAATTGTGGAACCACCTCTTAATTATTAGTGATCCTAGGTCTACCCTGACCTGGGGTGGTAGCACCTGTTAGGGTCTCAGCTATAGGTAAATACTTAACCCACAATATAGGGTCCGAACACTGCCAAGTTATAAAAATAGATTTTTATAGTAAAAATATCAACAATATACTTAATAAATATAACAGCAAAACATTTTTTAAAAATATATTTGTGTTATAAATTCTGAAACCCACAGAAAAACATAAAAAAAAAATATTATTTCTGTTAAATGCAATAAAAACAGACAAGGATATTATTTCAATCGAAACAGGAATGCAAAATAATAAAAAGTGTATTGTGTCAAAGACGCCGGTTTTCACGGTCCCTAAATATAACACAAAGAGAAAAGGAATGCTGCTTGTGGCCCATTAAAATTAGTTTACATTAAAGGAATTAATTATATTTTGGTGAGACAACAAAATATCGTTTTGGTGTCAGATACAATAAAAAAAAGAAAGAAAAAAACCGTGCGTTAATGCAGCCGTGTCAAAGTCGAACAATAGAAAAAATGTGATGGCGTCAAGGTGCAACTGTCTAAAAGAAATAATCGACGGGTGTGCTGCCCGCAGATGACGTAAAAAGACGGACCTAGACTTGAGGGACCTAGACCTGTATAAGACTGAGATTATCCGGGTCGAGAAGAGAAGACAAGGAAAACAACTCCAGCCTGTAACTCCCTCGTGTGGGCGTATGTGCCTGCTTTCCTCTGACTACACTACACAAAAGCGTTTACGGAAGAAAATAGAAATATAAGATGATAATCTTATACGTGCGTTGTTCCTTGTCCGTCTTTGATGTCGAGCCAAAGTTTGTTTGCAGGTTATACAACATTTGACTCCTTACAAAAACTCTCTTTACAAAAAATACATCAATGAAACCCTATCTACAAACTGATTTCTTTTAAAAATTATATATTCTACAAATTGAAAAATACTGTCGTCACAAAATAACCCATTGAGGTTGATATGTCATTCTTCCCCAGATATGGATTAATTAGGTTTGCATCAATATATCATTATTTTATTAAAAAACAGATTCTTACAAAATTGTTGTGGCGTAGCTCTAACACGTGACAGACGGTTCACAATATATAAAGGATATAATATATAATATAATATATCGAGTATCGATAGTGGAGTCGGCAGCTGACGGCTAGCACGGTCATTGTCTACTCAGCTCACTAGATGTTGCCACTCTACACGGACGTTTATTACTGTATCTACCGAGAACAAACGTATTACTTATAGTTGTTTATGGTCATTCCTCCATGATATAACAAAGATAAAAAAATATTTCCTGGCTTTAAATATCCTGAAAAAGTTTAATAAATCGGAGAAAGTGAATCAATTACAAACTAACATTCTTTTCTCTGCCATGTCCTTTCAGGACGTAGGCGATCATAGCTTTCCACGTCTCCCTGTCCCTGGCGGTTCTTTCCAAAACCTTTCCAAAACCTCGTCATTGCTCACATGATCGATCCATGATATTCGCAGCATCCTTCTGTAAAACCACATTTCAGCTGCTTCGAAGATATTGTCCAACATTCACTGCCATATTGAAAATCCGACATCACATAACAATCCAGTACTCCCCTCTTTGTTTCTAGCGAAATTGTCCTGTTTCTTAATACTTTACTCACTAGAATGCTTCTTTCGCTATGCCAATTCGCCTTCGGATCTCAGTGTCACACTTTCCGTTTTCTGTTAAAACACTACCTAGGTATTGATATTTCTATACCTGCTTGATTTTAGAGTCCTTCACTGTAATTGGCATTTTGGACTGCCCTTTTCGCTGGTGACTATGCATTCTGTTTTCTTGCAGTTTATTTCTAGTCCTTTCTTGTCATTCCTTTCAGCGACCTTCTGTAGGAGGTCTTGTAGTTTTCTCTCTGTGTCTGCTATCAACAGTGTATCATCTGCGTACCTTATATTATTTAAATATCGCAGTTCACCTAAAAGCGGGGGAATTAGCTATAAACATTCAATGCCTCTAAAACAAAGCCACTAACATTTTGACATAGCTGGAGAAAACGTCGAGTTTTCTCAGTGAATGATGATCGGTGTTACTCTCAATGAGGCATTTTGTCTTGAACACCAGTTGGGACTCAAACAGAACTCGGGCATACGATCTATCGTTGAAGAAAATATTTGGTTACTTGTACCGCTTCAGAAAGTCTCTGATTCCTTCCACTTTGCCCTGTCTTTTCAAGAGTCATAACAGCACCTAAAAACGAAATGTTGTTGTCTCATCTTTGCCCAGTCAACACTTTTCATTTTTGACAGAGTTAAAAAGCATGAAGGATGAAGTATTTTTCTCCTTCTGACCTCTTTTCTACAGACGAAATGTTCAACGTCTCCCTAATATATCGTTATTATTGTTATTATCGTTATTATTGTGGGGACCTACAGACAAATGAACTCGCGCACACCTTTATAATATGGCTACCAACCCTGAGTGAAGAGCCACCGAGAAGTCGGCACAGAGTGAATGAGTGAGTCAGGACGCCAGCGAGAGAAAGTACTCTCCAGTCCCCGTCTACCTTGTACTAATTTTCCTGGGAATATATTATTCACCCTTATATCCGAGGCCGTGTTATCTCTCTATGGCCCTTCGGTCATAACACTGGCAACGAAGAATATTCGAACCACAAAGAGAAACCTTTACCTAAAACGTTCCACAAAAAGGTTATTCCATAACAGTTATGTACATAGAAGATGTTAAGCAAACGACATTTTGTATTTCCACCAGTTCAAATCTTCACAGCTAGAAAGAGCCACGTCATTTACACAACTTCCTAGAAGAACAGTCTATCCCAAAGTATCCTTAGTAAACCCCTCTATTTCAATATCTACATTTATAATAAGACCATCCAGTCAGATAATAGGAGCTTCATCTATGCAGATTGTCTTTGCATTACATCTCAGAAGGAATCTTTCGAGAAATTTGAAACCTCGTAATCAGTGTTCTGAACGGCCATATTCCATACTATGAAGTCAACCGCCTTCGGACCAACATTCAGGGAAGGACTTGGGACACTTCCCTTAAACAGATCCCAATAAATTTCTCCATGAGGGTGGAAGCCGGTTGAGATATATATATATATATATATATATATATATATATAGAGAGAGAGAGAGAGAGGAAAAAAATGACGGAAATTATCATAAATGGTCGGAAGAAAGAAGCTAACCGCCAGCTCAATAACAATTGGTATGGAAAGCCGTTAGAATACACTACAAAGCCTGTATATCTATAGATCAGCTTTTCTGACAGCTTTTTTCTACATATATGGACTCCATTGTAAAATACTAATGACAAGGTTGCTGGCTCGATACACTAAATTTAAGTATAATATGTGTAGAGCAGATCATCACATGCAAAGATAATCGACCCTGTTTTAAACGCCTATTGCAGACCAATCAAATGGGTGTATCAAGACAACCAAAGATAGATTTCTATTTGCTTAGTGGCATTATTCCTTTATATAAGAAGGTTGTTCTACTTCCAACGTGAGAATTTGAAGCGAGAAACTAACACTCAATGGCTGTGATCTCAAGAAAAGAGAGCAAAGTCAAGTTTTCTAGAGTCTGACGAATCATTGAACAGCAGAGTTCCTAGTCAGTGTCTATCCCTTGTACAGCCACCTTAATGTTGAATAGAAAGCCTATTTGATCTAAAACAATCTCTTCTAATACTCCAGTAATGCCTGACTCTTCTGGTCCTTCCTGAATCCACTTCGAACAGGAATAAATACAGATTTATTTCACTGTGTTAAGTTTCTTTCGTTTAAAATACTAATTGTGTCTATGGGAAAGGGGTTGTAGGGTGGAAAGTAACTAATTAGACACAATATCACATAAATGTTTTTCAAAGCTTTTAAAAATCTGTTAAGAAAGTGAGGATTGGGCAGATCCAGTCTAGATGGAGCAGCAATACTCTATTTTTCGTTTGATCTTACTCTTTTTACAATAGATCCTTTTAGGAAGAGTTTGCTACTTACTGGAACAATACAGGAACGAATCATTATCCCATTATTTTTAGCGATGGATCAGATATATGAGTTTCATTTTGAGTGAACTTGAATCCCAAAAAGCCTCATTGAGACTACAAATGTCGATCATATGAAAACGAGGATGAATCGATCCTGTGGATGTGACAAAATTGGTTCCTAGCTGTGAATATCTGAATATTTGCTATTTAAATAAGTTTAATACCTTAATATTTAACTATGAACTTTGAGAAATATGTTAACCGAACTTCGTTAGGTGTGCTTTCTACTGTATCATCATTGAATTCATAGCAACCTTTGTTTTTCAAAAGCCACAATGACCACAGAGCCACAATTCGATACATTGTATGGCGAAATGCGTATTTTGTCGTGAAAATTTATTGATTGTGACGGCATAAAAATTCAAATAATTATTTTTCACCCATTTTCTGTCCGATGCAGTGAAGTAATGAAACTTTTTCATTATTAATTTCAATTTCCAAATTAAACAAGTGACTCTCCAGATCAATAATCATATTAAATAGATTGATTTTTAATCGATAAAGCAATAAAAAGCGAAGATTAATGTTTCTTTCATGGCAGAAGACTAATTGTAATTTGTGCCATTTAAAAACAGTTTTTTAATTATTAGAAAAAAATTAACATACTCATTTCAGAAAAAGTAGAAACCAGTAAAGAAATGGTGGAGAGACACTACTGATTGGCTTAATTCATTATCAACAACTCACGACGTACCAAGCCATTCCATTTTTCTTGCTTGTAGAAAATGTATAAATAAGTCTTCTCGTGGAATAAATTCTTTTAATATTCCTATTACCCTATGAGATTTAATTTGGGTTTCTCTTCCTAAAAGTTCATGTGAGCAATTTTCCATCTGGAATTTTTTCAAGATTATTTTACCCTATGCAAGTCGGGAATACTACTAGTATATAAGGGGTACAGAAAGTGAACGTGAAAGTGAAATAAAAACTGATTCAAAAAGATGTTTTTAGACTTACTTCGTACAATGCTACCCAAAAATGAATAATCATGCTAATTCATGAATTTACTTGAGTTAAAATGACTTTTTTTTATCCTGATGTTTCTGGTCATGAAAAACAGGTTTACTTCTCATCTGCACTTAAATTTAGATGGCAACCCAATCTCAATACTGCCTATTCTTGGCCATCTCATTTTAACTTTATCTCTTTGGAGAAATGGGCTTGTCTTGATGTCAATATTGGCCATAACTTTAATTCCCTGCAAATGTAGACTTTACCATTTTCATATTCTACCATTTCGTTGCCTATTTCTATTCTGCCTTTCAATTTGTGATGTGTGTGTGGTGCTCTATTTTATTGCTGATCTATTTTGTTACTTTCAATTTGTGATGTGCGTGTGGTGCTCTATTTTATTGCTGATCTATTTTGCCTTTCAATTTGTGATGTTAGTAGGGTGCTCTGTTTTATTGCTGATCTATTTTTCTACTTTCAATTATGAAATCAATGATATAGTTTTAGAACGAAGTATAAACAATAAGTTTTTCATCAGTTTGCATTTTAAAATGCATTTGTGAAATTTTTTTGGATTTAAAACTTGAAGCTGTCATCATGACACTGTTTAAACTTTAGTTTTTTTATTTGCACTTTGATGGCTGGAAATATTTGAAGATTTTTTAAATGGGATTAAAGATGGCATGAAAATGTTATCAGCAATTTTATTGTTTTAGTTCTATACATGCTGAATTGAAAAAAAGTTTCTCTGGAAATCACAATTTATCTGAATTAGAAATTTTTCAGTATTCTGGTTTTAAGTTCCATAAACGGTAAATTTTCGTTGTAAGTCCCGACGCTTTTCCCCTTCAAATTTATCCTGAATAGCATTAACTCTGTGTAAATGTATATGTTGAACTCAAATCAACTGTTAGTTATTGAAGAAACTTACCTTTTTTTATCTAAATGTCCATAAAAAACGAACAACATTTTGCACTTTTTCTCTCTCGTATCTCTCACGAAATCATGTAATTAACTGCAGAATGACGTACTGCGCATGTGAACGAATTTTGGCAGATTCTTCTTCATTTGCTGATACTTCCGGCGATGTACTTCCGGTAATTAAAGTAATGCGCTATTGTATTTCTACGCTTCAGTCAGTCAGTTAAGTGCCATACGTGATACACGCTTGGGCGATCATGTCTCGAAAGAAACATGGCTGACTGGGCAGAAGATTATCCCGCAGTAGTGCGGTAGACTGGTTGCCGACCAAGGCTATAGAACTCAATCTGTCCTGTTATTTAACCCATAACTGGAGGGAAGAGACGGATTAGTACCTTTCCCAAGGGTATTTGCGCGTAAATGAAAGCAATGAATTCAGCTGGAATTCGAACTCGGCTACCTGATGTTTCGTTCCGAGCCGATATCCACTGCGCCACAATTACTCTCAAAACAGGATGTATATCGCCGGAAGTTTCAGTAAAGGACGAAATTCGACCAAAATTGCTGCCTACGTAGAACGTCATTCTGCAGTTAATTACATGACTTCGTGAGAGTTACGGGAGAGAAAAATTGCGAGATATAGTTCTTTTTTTATGGACTTTCAAAGCAAAAACGGTAAGTTTCTTAAATTACTAATTGTTGATTTGAGTTCAGCATATACATTTGCACAGAAATAATGACATTTTGGATAAATTTGAAGAGAGAAAAGTCGTCGGCACCTAAAACGAACATTTACCCCATGAACTATCCAATGCAAACGATACTAACCAGGTCTGGCGGTGTTGCCTTAATAGGATCAATAACATGATACTATGCTATTTATTGTACGTCCATCGCCTACGGGTCTTTTGCACTTGGACGTGGTGTAATGTTTACAAGGCTTGCCCCGCTAGGTTAAATGAGATGATTTGTGTCATCGATTCTCACTGGGTACCTCAAACATGGGGCTGCGTACCACAACTAAGTTACGAAGTCTTATCGGCCGGGCAGGACCAATCCTTTAAGAGAAGGGTGGGTTATATTATCAAGTCGTTTCGAAAAGAGAAATATAGTGGCTCTTGAGCAAATTTGTGATGGTTTTCTGAAATCCCACATAAATCTCCAGCTTTTTGACACATTTTGAACCCTCAAATGTATACTTCTTTGCATAACCTCCGGTATCAAATTGAATATTTGTTCTTCACCGTTGTGCCATGTTTCTCTTAGGGAATTTCATCAAAGGTTTAAGATGTCTGACCCCAAGGATTGAAACCTGTGGCAGTACCTTTCTAAATGACATTAAAGAGATAGAGTTAGATTGAGAGAAAGTCGATGGAAAATAAATGCTAGCTTGACAGATGTCACTGAAAAGTTTTAATTTGCCAATGGCAATATTCAAGAAAAAAAACCCATGTCACACCCCACGCAGGGAAGTGAATAAATAACCTCAGCATTTGGGCTGCGATGTGTGGTATCTACTGTTCACCTCAATGCCGTATTTCCGTCTTCTACAGTTCATGGAAGCCTCTTAAATGAAACTAGATCACGGGAATTCCAACACAGTTACAGCAGCTTCCTTGTTGTATGATTAAACGCGACAGCTCGTAGTTTGTCTCAGGGACATGCTCATGATCTACACGTACGAGTATGGCTGTTCCATAATCGAAACCAGCTTGTGTCTCCCACGGGAAGACGAGTGAATAGCGAATCAAAGTGTAACATATCTTTCATCCTAGTGCCGGAGGTCCTTGCCGTACGACAACACCTCTCTTCTTTCACTAAAGGGCGAGTGATGTTATATACCGACGCCAGAGTGTCGGTAGAAACAGGGACTCGGTAACTTTTATCTTTGACCTGCTTATATGTGTATTGTCAACAAACATTAATCCGACTTTGTGTCATACATTTGTTAGTGTTGATGTCGCTGTGTGTCAAAATAAAAACGAACACGCAATTCGAAACTTATGCATTTTGCAATTCTTTACAATTCGATAACAAAAGAACATCACCAGAGCATTACTGGTGGATTAGATATGTCCTGATAGGAAACATGAAAGAATGTGTGACTGCCATTTTAAAATACCTTTATCCTGTAGAATTCTGATCAAGTAGCATAGCTTCCTTCCCTTCTTATAACGTCCGTCCTAACAGATGGGAAGTCGATAAATACCGAGCTCCCACATTTGAGATCGAATAAAATCTGTTTTCTCTTCAAGTCTTGAATTTCTCCCCTACGGCTCTGTCTTCCTCATTCCACTAAAAACTGAATGTTGGAGCAAACCATCGCCAGCAGGACAGTGGTAACTGAGGGTGGAAAAGAATTGCCCTGGTCATGTATGGTCGTATGATTACCCTACGTTAGATCCTGCATTCGGTTTCAGATGCTGCTATCATAGGATGCAAGTAAATAGCGACGAATTTATAACAGAAATATAAGAATATCTACGAGGGTAAGTCAAATATTATTCCACTTTCAAAATAATATATTTTTATATGTGTGTAGATCATTTTTACATTTTCTCGTATTATAAGACGTCTTTAGATAGATAGATAGATAGATAGATAGATAGATAGATAGATAGATAGATAGATAGATAGATAGATTTGAACAGTCTAAAATAGATAAATAGGTAGATATTAACAGGCTCACAGATAGATAGATAGATAGATAGATAGATAGATAGATAGATAGATAGATAGATAGATAGATAGAAAAAATTAAAGACATGTAGGACTAATTGCTACAAACTGGAAACATATAAGTGTAATTGCTTTACAATTGGAGACATGTGGGATTAACATGTATAAGATTGACGACATATAGGAATATCTGCTATAAATTTGGAGATATGTAGGCGTAACTGATATAAAATTAGAGACATGTAGGTGCAACAGCTATAAAACTAATGACGTAAGATTGTGGGCGTAAGTATGCGTGCTATGCACGTTCCTGTGGGCGTAAGTATGCTATAATAATAATAATAAAACTATACATTTATAAATGCTCTACATCTGTATAGAGCACTTTATAAAGAGTGAATATTAAACTGTGGAGTATATATCCATTAGTATAAACCACCGACACACATATATATATATATATATATATATATATATACTAACTGGTTTATTGTACATTGTTCCTCTTCTACATCGAATCTACGCTTCTGATAATTTTACTAATTATTATCCATTCTATTATATTATAGTAATATTTTTTCTAAATCATCATCTATCGATTTCATTCAATTAAACTTTTGAACAGGACTTGTTCCCTGTTACAGCAGCAAGGAAGTGCCTAAAGGTGCGTATTGGTCAGGGCTAGTGACAATGGCAATTATTTTTATTATTTTATCAACCATCATTAAATAAATAGCAGAAACAACAAATTAGATGTGACATTACAATGCGTGCTTAGAAGCAGCTTCTTACAATCTAATAGTTACCAAGCAGAGTTCATTTTTATATCCAAACACTTTATATGTGCATACGATTTAGACTTAAGATTGTGCAATTTGTTTCATAGATGTTAGATATTAACAATATAATTACACGCACACTCATATGGAGACACATACACACTCACACACACACAGACACACACACACACTCACAAATATATATATATATATATATATATATATATATAGAGAGAGAGAGAGAGAGTAAAAGAGAGAAGGAGAGAGAAAGAAAAAGGAAGCGGGAGAAATGAAGAGAAAAATATTCGCGTGATATTGAAATACATGATATAGCAAAGTAAACAATAAGATTATGTATGGTATGAACTAAAATGTACGTGAGAGAAAGACAGAAAATAGGATACGTGGGATTAGATAGATAGATAGATAGATAGATAGATAGATAGATAGATAGATAGATAAGAACAAACTGAAAAAGATAGATAGATAGATAGATAGATAGATAGATAGATAGATAGATAGATAGATACCGATGCACTTTCCATTATATGAACCCGTTTTGCTTTAACTATCAGTGCAAGAAACGGCCATGACCCCAAAGAATCCTTGCGAAATATTTAATTCACTGTGCTAGGAAAGTTATTGTTGCCCTGCCTGCTGTGATATCAACACATTTCTTTTGGCCACAGTCTGACCCAAGAACCGAATAAGTTGGTATATAAGAAGGAACTTCCGAGCAAGTTATCTCATCTACCACGCCAAGATAATCATTGATTTCCCTGAGTGGGTTGATTCTGTTGAAACGGTAACAATTATGACGACACTCTCGGGTCGCTAACCGTGATAACGGCTTCGTCACAGTAGCTGGTCTTGAAGACGTCTATTACAAAGGTGAACTTCCCTGCCCACCCTGTTTTCTTTGATCGCAGACAGGACACGTTGAAAACCTGGAAGCCGTTTTTCTACCACCTCAAACCAGACCGGACACACGTGTACACTTGTGTTGAAAAGAAATACGACCGAAAAAATAAATAAATGAATAAGTTCGAAGACGCCTGGATGAGTTACAAAAAAAAGTCTTTAGATAGATAGATAGATAGATAGATAGATAGATAGATAGATAGATACGAACAAACTGAAAAAGATAGATAGATAGATAGATAGATAGATAGATAGATAGATAGATAGATAGATAGATATGAACACGGAAAAAGATAGATAGATAGATAGATAGATAGATAGATAGACAGATAGATTGATAGATAGATAGATAGAATAACACCTTAGATAGATAGATAGATAGATAGATAGATAGATAGATAGATAGATAGATAGATAGATAGAATAACACCTTAGATAGATAGATAGATAGATAGATAGATAGATAGATAGATAGATAGATAGATACGAACAAACTGAAAAAGATAGATAGATAGATAGATAGATAGATAGATAGATAGATACGAACAAACTGAAAAAGATATATATATATATATATATATATATAGATAGATAGATAGATAGATAGATAGATAGATAGATAGATAGATACGAACAAACTGAAAAAGATAGATAGATAGATAGATAGATAGATAGATAGATAGATATGAACACGGAAATAGATAGATAGATAGATAGATAGATAGATAGATAGATAGATAGATACGAACAAACTGAAAAAGATAGATAGATAGATAGATAGATAGATAGATATATAGATATGAACACGGAAAAAGATAGATAGATAGATAGATAGATAGATAGATAGATAGATAGATAGGAACAAACTGAAAAAGATAGATAGATAGATAGATAGATATATATATATGAACACGGAAAAAGATAGATAGATAGATAGATAGATAGATAGATAGATAGATAGATACGAACAAACTGAAAAAGATAGATAGATAGATATATAGATATGAACACGGAAAAAGATAGATAGATAGATAGATAGATACGAACAAACTGAAAAAGATAGATAGATAGATAGATAGATATATAGATATGAACACGGAAAAAGATAGATAGATAGATAGATAGATAGATAGATAGATACAAACTGAAAAAGATAGATAGATATATAGATAGATAAGAAGATAGATAGATAGATAGATAGATAGATAGATAGATAGATAGATAGATAGATAGATAGATATGAACACGGAAAAAGATAGATAGATAGATAGATAGATAGATAGATAATTATAAAAGCCGAATGTACAATCGCCGAATTTCAAAGTTTGCAACGGAGAGATGATAAATATTGATTTCCCTACTTTCCTTACATGGTGCGAATGTCAGAAAAGAACGATCCCAGAGAAATGAAGACTTACCGAAATATCTTGTAGGCAGCATTGGACCAATCACCACCTTCATTTACTACTTCGTTTCCAAAATATCTTGAATTATTGTTGAAATAGTCAAATCCACTGTTGGAAGGTTGGATCACTATGCCGTGCCAGGATGTTTTTTTCCACATGAATCCATCTTGCACATATACAAATCAACCATCCGTACGTGTAGGGAATACTGCTGTCATATATGGTCAAGCGCCCCCGCTGTTCATCTCAGTGTTCTCGACAGGCTCCAAAGGAGAATCATTAATGTGATCGGTCCCGAATTGGCGGCTCAACTCCAGCCACTTTCACACCGACGGGATGTGGCTTCCCTCTGTCTGTTCTACACTTATTTACCTAGATTCTGTTCCCCATGCTACATGAGTTTACTCGTGGAACCAGACTGACAACTGGGTCCCACCCATTCACAGATCAACGAAATGCAGCCGACAATTTTAATCCATCAGCTTCTTTTCTCGCACTTCCCGCCCGTGGAACTCCCCTCCGTATTCTTGATTTCCTGACGTCTACAACGTCCAGGAATTTAAACGCAATGTCAATACACATCTCTTAACCACTTGACTCTAGTTCTTTCTAGATCACCCTGTATATCTTTTCCCTTATCTCTACCTTTGCAGCTGTCATCACACATGTTTTCACATCCTTCTCTTGCCTCCTTCGCTGACACCCTCTGTAACTGGTTGGTCTTTCTCATCTCTTTCCTCTTGTCTAAACTTTTACTCTTATGTAGCCCCCTGCGCATCAGTGGCGTTACCGACTTGCTTGGGGTGAAACGATTAAAAAAGAAAAAAAAGAAAAACAAAAGAAGCACAGTCAATTTCATCTACAAAATGGCTTAAATTATTATTGATAAAGAAGAAATAAAATGAAAGAACAAAAACATTTCTTTTGAGAAAAAACATAGTCAATTAAATGCCATACGTGATACACGCTTGGGCGATCATATCTCGAAAAAACATGATTGACTGGGCAAAATATTAACCCGCAGTAGGTTGCCATTACCTTCTGCGGTAGACTGCTTGCTGACCAAGGCTATGGAAGCGAATCTGTTCTGCTATTTAACCCATAACTGGAGGTAAAGAAGCGGATTCATACCTTTTCCAAGGGTATTAGAGCGTAAGTGAATGCAAGGAATTCAACTTGAATTCGAAATCGATTCCCCAATTTCTCGTTCCGAGTCGATATCCACTGCACCACAACGAACATCCTAAGAATAAATATAAACGAACACTAAATAAAAGTTGTGAGTTTTATCTGGAGATTTTAGAAGTATAGATTTGAATAGACTTTATAAACAGGAAAGAAAAAATAAAACTCTACTCCTGTTCAAATCACTCCGGACGGTTTTAATGCATTTTACTGGAGGCTAAAACATTTTTGCATATTGAAAAAATATTTTACTTCCCTTACAACTTCGGCCGCATTTACTTTGTAGGAACGACTTTCTTGTCAACTTCTGTTGTATGTCGTTAGAGAAAAAGTTTCTTAATGGGTTTTCCATGGATTATTTTGTTTTACACTTGACAGAAATATATACATATTCGAAAAGGTTGTTTCTCAAAGTATCTTTCTATAGAATTCGTGTTTCGATTGCTAACTGTAATTGTTTTATGTTAAAATAACATTTGGGGAAAATTCTACAAGTACTTTCACGGCTTCTGTTTCGATAAATTCAGCTCACTGGTGACCTCTATAAATAAATTTACTCGAGCCACAAGATTAGAAATGAGGTCCAACCCTTTTACTTTGAAACCAATAAATTGTAAACACAAATTCTACTCCTCCAGCTTCTTTTCTTGCACTTCCCGCTTGTGGAAATCCCTTCCATCTACTTGCTCCCCCTACAGCTACAATCTCCAAGAATTTAAATGTAAAGTCAATAGCCATTTCCTATCTCACTAACCTGCATCCTCTCTCTCTCTCTCTCATGCTCCTTTCTCCGTCCACTCCACTCTCATCAGTATTCTCGTCCTTCTCTTACCCACTTTCTGACACTCCCTATAACCTGTCAGTCTTTCTCATAACTTTCCTTCTATGTAACCCCCTGCAAAACAGTGGCAGTAAAATGGCTTGGTTGGCGCGATATAATTATAAAAAATATGATGCATTTTCATAATATTTTGATATGGACAGACCGAGATAGATAGATAGATAGATAGATAGATAGATAGATAGAAACCTGAGATGAGATAGATAGATAGATAGATAGATAGATAGATAGATAGATAGAAACCGACTGAGATTGATAGATAGATAGATAGATAGATAGATAGATAGATAGATAGATAGAAACCGACTGAGATAGATAGATAGATAGATAGATAGATAGATAGATAGATAGATAGATAGATAGATAGAAACCGACTGAGATAGATAGATAGAAACCGACTGAGATAGATAGATAGATAGATAGATAGATAGATAGATAGATAGATAGAAACCGACTGAGATAGATAGATAGATAGATAGATAGATAGATAGATAGATAGATAGATAGATAGAAAGAAACCGACTGAGACAGATAGATAGATAGATAGATAGATAGATAGATAGATAGATAGATAGAAACCGACTGAGATAGATATCTAGATAGATAGATAGATAGCCGATTTATTAGATAGATAGATAGATAGATAGATAGATAGATAGATAGATAGATAGATATGATATGATATGATATGATAAGCAGATGTGTCATAGAAATACCGAATAGTTAATGACAGTCTTGCTATGGTTCTGTGGAAAACACTTTTAGCGAATGCTCCAGAATGCATGAATGCACACAAAAGAGCTAAATATGACACAAGGCCTATTCTCTTGTGTTTATTTTGAATGCCCGAGTCAAGTCTTGATTATGCATGTTTTGTTTAATCGTCAATGTTCAACTCGTGAGAAAGATCTCGGGTCAACAGGTTATTGCCCCTTCTGCTTTTCGTTTGCATTTTGTGAAGGTAAAATAAAAAAATATCATCTCGCATCAGATAAAGCAACACTCTCATTGTGGCAGACATTTTAAAAGCCAGACATTTTCCCATCCCAATAATTAATTTTGGAGAAATGCTGTTCTGCTTGGCTTCTTTTTTTTTAATTGTTTGTAATGGAAGGCTTATTAAAAACAATTTAAATGCCAGAAATTTTACAAATACCAATTTTGTGCAATATCAAACAAAATAAACGAAGGAACAGTCCACTGTAATGAAGATACGCCGATTTCAAATATGAATGAAGAAAGAATGAAAAACAATATAATATTGTTTGAAAGCGGCAAAAATATATTTGGAAAAAAAAAGAAAAAAAAAGAAACGAGGTATAAATAGCCCACTTTGATAAATAATGACGTTGTCATAATTAAAATAAGCAATTAACATATTTTTAATTCATGTTCTTGGTTTGGTGATAGTTTCTTTCTGAGTGACAGAGAAGGAGGAAAAGAATGACGACAATGACGACGACAGAGCTAAAAATTGGCGACAGTTTTATTCAGACATAAAAAGTTCGAAACATTTTCGTTATTTCAGGTTTTTGCTTGTTGGGGAGTTTAGTTTCGACAGCAAGGTTAATTTCGGCCTTTTCATATCCTAAAGAGTGTATCACTCGGACTATCGCGATCGGTGAGAAATACAGTCGCTTGGACAATCTGATTAATGAAAATCACGATTGAATTAATTGGGTAACGAAATGTTAGGATATAATGACTAGGACTTTCAGATTAAACAACTGCATATTTGATTCCCCTACATAAAAAAGACAATTACCGAGTCGTCACTAGGATTTTCAGGTTAATGACATCTGCATTTGAAAATAGTGCGAGTGGTAGAAAAATTAAACGTAATGGAAACAGTTTTAAAAATATAAAATGTCAAATGAATTCTAGAGGATTCGTCAGTTAAGTGCCAGACGTAATACAAGCTTTGGGCGATCATGTCTCGAAAGAGACATGACTGAATGGGCAGAAAATCATCCTGCAGTAGGTTTCCATTGCTTTCTGCGAGAGACCGGTTGCCAGCCAAGGCTATAGAACCCAATCTGTCCTGTTATTTGACTCATAGCTCGAGGGAGAAGAGATGTATTATACTATTAAGTAGTACCTAGTGGGGGATCAGTTTATTACTTTATAACAATTGAAAGCCCATCCCAACTTTATGACCAGTAGAAGCCTTTATCTTGTTTTCAATTATTTTATTCAGTCAGTCAGTTAAGTGCCATACGTGATACACGCTTTGGGTGTTCGTTTTATCTCTTATTTTGTCTAATATCATTTACGGTAAAAACTAATCTTCTCGCCATCACATAACATTTATTACAACATTATTATTATTATTATAAATTGTTAGAATTGTTCTACTTTATTCATCATCATCAATTCTAATCTCTTTTTCAAATTACGAATCCTCTACGGATGTCCGTTGTGGTGCAGTCGATATCGACTTGGAAAGTCAAATCGGAATGCCAAGTTCGAAATTCCAGTTGAATTCCTTGCATTCACTTACGCACAAATACCCTTCGGAAAGGTATTAATCTGTCTATTCCATCCAGTTAAGGTGCTAAATAATAAGACAGATTGGTTTCTATAGCCTCGGCTGGCAAACCAGTCTACCGCAGAAATCAATGGAAAACTACTGCAAGATAATCTTCCACCCGGTCAGTAATGTCTCTTTCGAGATATGAACACCCTTCCGCATAGTTGCTTTCCCGACAGCAACAATCTTCAAGAATGCAAATGTAAAATAAATAGTGACCTCCTGTGACACTAACTTACATAACCGTCTCTCATGCTTTTTTCTCCGTCCACCCCTCTCATCAGTATTCTCTTCCTTCTCATACTCTCTTCCTGACACTCCCTTTAGCCTGTCACTCTTTCTCATAACATTCCTCCTATTTAACCCCCTGCACAAAAGTGGCATGAAAATGCCTTGCTTGGGGCCACACTATTATATATATATATATATATATATATATGAAAGCTTCTTAAAACTTCATCGTTTCTCTCATATTCAGACCATTGCATCCTCATCATCCTCTTATCTAGTCATGATTGCGGAAGAGCTTTTTCCCCACTATCTGCTATATAACAAGGTTGATATTATAAAACTGCTTTGCAGTTGTTTCTACTGAAACGTTTCGGCCTTTTAATCCTTTACCTTTAAGAAAGCATTTTCGCTGTTTAAATGTTACACTACTTTTCGGGTAGTTAGAATAGTGTACTTCCTCGATTCTGATGCCTCCAGTTTTTTCTGCCATCTTTAAAACTCTCATTTGCTATCACCCTTCCATTCTATCTTTTTGAAAATGCTGGTGAGTCCTTTTATCTGTCTATCCTTTACCATCTAGTCAAGGAAGTTTCTGCCGTTTCATTTCTGTATCTTTAATCAACGTAGTGTCAACTGAATATCTTATTTTGCTAATATTATATCCCCTAGTAATATTATGTCCCCTAGTAATCAATTTTGTTAACATTATACTCCCACTACTAAATCCTTGAAGAATTTCTACTTCTCTGAGTATGACATCGCTAAAGAAGTTGAATAAATCAATTGTGAATATAAATGATTGTTTTAAACCTCGTTCTATTATTGCGAACTTGCTTGATTCATTTTCTATCCTAAATAGGGCGATTTTTTCTCAATAAACGCCCCATATTGATATCATATCTTTATCAAATAAATATAGTTTATCAAGCAGTTCAAATAGATTCATGTGCCGTATCATCTACAATGCTTTTGCAATGTCTATGAAATATATTGCACGCTCTGGTACCATGCTGATCATAATAAGCGTAATTCATATTTCAGTGGCTTAAACGAAGCAACAGTGATCTTTCCCTGTTTCTGGTTTAATTCTACCTCCTGTTTCAATAATGATTAAACAATAAAGATGGAGATACTTGTCTGAATAATTAAACATAAAAAAATGATAAAAATTTTCGTTTTATTTGTTGCCCTGTTATTTTTTTTCTATTTTAATATTTTTCCTTTTTTTAGAAAATTTCTCGGCGGACCTGAAGCAGACTACCACCACTTTTAATTTCGTTGTTTTTCATTTTGTTTTTACCTTTTCTGTGCAGTCCTGTTGATTTTTACGTAAACTTTCCGATTATCAAAAAATATTTTGAAAAATTAGAATATTTAAACAAATTTGTGGTGGGGGTCAGTTTCACATACAACGTTATAGTAAATCGATCCTCCATTTTCAACCCACTATAAGGTTGTCTGAGAAACTGGTCCCCCTCTAAGATTGTTTAAATATTGAAATTTTTGCAGATTTTTTTTGTCATTCGTAAAGTTTAAGGTGCAAAAGATAAAATTGCACTGAAAAATGTTAAAAAAATTTGATAATGAACAAATGTACAGGTTGGCGGTAATGTCGTACCGGCGACTGGTTTCAAAATGGAGGCTCGATTTACTATAACGTTGTATGAGAAACTGACCCTCCACACACACACACCAGAAAATGTTTAAATATTGAAATTTTTCAAAAGTTTTTTGTCAATCGTAAAGCTAGGGCGGGTGGGTAATCAATAGAACTGCGGTAAAAAAGTAAAAAAAAAAAATGAAAAACAACGAAATTAAAAGTGGTGGTAGTCTGCTTCAGGTCCGCCAATTTCTCTTAAATGACCTTCCTTTTCTTCTATTTCTATTGTTTGGTTCGTTTTCCACCGGCTATTCCGACTTCTTTTCTCGGTTCCATGTTTTCAAGTTCACTGTTTTTGTTTTTGTTTTTTTCTGTAGTTTCCTTTTTTTTCTTTTTTCTTTTTTTTTCTTAGCCTCTTTTCTTTGTGATTTTTTTTTTCAATTCTTTCTTTATTACTCCTCCCACGACTCCTACTCTTCATTCTCGATCTTTTACGGCTTCGTTTTTTTTTCCAGTTTTACTTCTTTTTAATTTCTCCCTTTGTTTTAACTCCCCCTCCTCCTCGCCCTCCTCCTCCTTCCTCTTCTTTTACTCCTTTCTATCTGATTCACTGTATATTTTCTTTATCCTTTTTTTTTTCTTCCCAGAAGACTGATCAGAAATAAATAGAAATAAACTAAACGGTCCAATCAAATTTCACGATTAGCGAATCCCTATCTGACGTTTCAAGCAACGGATGCAAAAATGAAGCTAAATTCTGCCTCCAGATAAAGTACACCGAAAGAACAAAACGTAATTACCCGTCAGTTGGAATTAAATTATCTCTTTGACTTTTTACACCGACCTATCGGCCCAGATCTTCCTAGTTGTTTTACTTAAGATTACTGAAAATGTCTGCTGCTTTTCAATCTTGACAAACAAAGCAATGACACAGCCAAGATTGCAATGGAAATTTAGTAGCTGCCATCTTTATCTTTACGAAGCGTTTGAAAAAGATGAATACAGCGAGTCGTGTAAAAGACTATTTTTTCGGTAAATTTTCATTTTAGGTCTCGAAGGCTTTCCCCCACCCACCTTCAAATTTATCCAAAATAGCATTGTTTCTGTGCAAATGTATATGCTGAACTCAAATCAACAATTAGTTATTGAAGAAACCTACCTTTATTGATCTGAACGCCCAGAAAAAAAATCGAACTACATCTCGCTCATTTTGTCTCCCGTAACTCTAACGCAGTCATGTAATTAACTGCTGAATGACTTTCGGCGTAGGCAACAAATTTCGGCCTATTTTCGGCCTATTTACTTCCTTTACTGAAATTTCCGCCTATTTACTTCCTGTAATGAAAGGAATACGCGATTTTTTCTACGCGTATTACTTTCATTACAGGAAGTAAATAGGCGGAAATTTCAGAAAAGAAAATAAATAGGCCGAAATTTGTTACCTACGCCAAAGGCCATTCTGCAGTTAATTACATGACTTCGTGAGAGTTACGGGAGACAAAAAGTACGAAATGAAGTTCGATTTTTTTCAGGTCGTTAAGATCTATAAAGGTAAATTTCTTCAATAAGTAATTGTTGATTTGAGTTCAGCATATACATTTGCACAGAAATAATGCTATTTTGGATAAATTTGAAGGGGAAAAAGCCGTCGGGAGCTAAAACGAAAATTTACCATTTTTTTCTACGGTTTTATTTTTCTTAAAGTCAAGGTAACAAGAATAATATAAATAGGCATGTATTTTGTATTATGTCCAGAATCATATATGCACACTCAGTTAAGTGCCATACGTGAAACACGCTTGGGTGATCATGTCTCGAAAGAGATATGACTGACTGGGCAGAAGATTATTCCGCAGTAGGTTGCCATTGCTTTCTGCGGTAGACTGGTTGCCAGCCAAGGCTATAGAACCCAATCTGTCCTGTTATTTAACCCATAACTGGAAGGAAGCGACGGATTAGTACCTTTCCCAGGGGTATTTGCACGTAAGTGATTGCAATGAATTCAATTGGAAATTCGAACTCGGCTTCCCGATTTCTCGTTCCGAGCCGATATCCACTGCACCACAACGCTACCGGTCATAATTATTAGGCCACCCCAGTGTTTTAAAAGAAATGATGTATTTCATATGTTTTTTTTACTATTTATTGCCAATTGACTAATTGTAAATGAAAATAGAATAGTTCTTTTGTTAATACTGCACAATAAGACGTGCATCAAATGAATTTATAAATATTTAATAATGGTAAAAGTTTTCTATCTGATCTGATCTGATCCTCACTGTGAAAAGTGTTCGTCTCGTAATATTCCCAACATTCGCGTCACCACACCATCATTCTTAGCACGTCTAGCAGGTGAAACACCAAGTGTTTAATATTTATTGTGTATATTTTACTCTTTTTTGTTGACAACATGTATATCTGTCTACATTGGAAAGAAATTCACATTTATTTATAAACAAGAATATATCTCCCAGATATTATAACGATTAAAGTATATGACAGACGTCTGATGAAGGCTAGAGAGTTGAATAGCTGAAAAAACTGTGACGAAAAAGAAAGAAAAATAATCATACAAGCCTAAAAGAACTGTTGTATAATAACGAAGTGTCAGCGTTAAAATGGTGACGGATTGAGATAGACGCTTGTTCTCAGTTTGGTTGAAAAGATGACAGAATTTCTTTTAAAGCGAATGACCGAGAAATCGTGCGTTTGATAACGGGTAAGAGACAGAAACAAATGTTAAATAAATAAATAAAAAGTTAAAATAATTTTAAAAAGAAAAATCCGAAAAAATTCGATAACAATAGCATTGAAGAGTCACGATCTAAGAATATAATTTTTTAAAAATGTTATAGGTCTTTTGTTTACACACGAAAACGGTACGTTTCCATTATCTTTCTGTAATATTTCCTGTTTTAAACCTATACTACATTCAATATCATATGATACACTTACTATAAAATCATATATATATATATATATGTATGTATCTGTGTGTATACGTATATATGTATGTGTGTATATATATGAAATTATTCGAAATCCTCAAGATATATTCAAAGTTTCTTTTATTGATTCATGCATATCACGTAGACGCTAGCGTTTTCTGAACAACTTTCCCCATCTTTTTCTTAACTTTGCCTTCTATTCACCCTCCCTTTTTATTATTCCGAGGTCTGCTCTAGAGCGGCTGACTGAATTGTCGCCAAATTCTTACTGCATCAGTGAGTGCCTTCCTGTGTGGATTTCAACCAGACAAGTCGCTACTTGGTTGATTTTTAGGGCCTCTGTTGTGGCGTGATGATTGGAAACCCATTATAACACCCAAACCCTTCTCCTCAAAATTATGTTGCCGTAAGTTAGTCGCACCTGCGTTTGGTGCTGTTCGCTTCCGTTCTGCCCAAGGTGATCGAAAATGACAAACGATCAGTCGAAAATGTTTCACTTCCTCTGCTACGTTGTGATTTCTGATATCAGGAAAAGCTACAGACCTGTGCAAACAAAGGACGGTTGAATCTTCGTGCTGCATTCTTGACCACCGAAAACAAGAGGCGGTTGGGTGCACATACAGAAATAAGTGAAACAAGCAAGAACAAAAAGAAGCAAGGCAGTAGCAAAGGCCAGTCTACGTGGACTAATCATTATATTCTAATTGTCTGTACATCAAAAGTGAGAGAATAATAAAAATAAAATTTTAAAATAAGAACTAAAAATAAAATGAAATCCAACTTTTTCAGAATCCACAAAATACTGCGATTACAATGTTGTTGCTAGAAGCAATACACTCTTTCTCCCTACCTGCCTATAAGCGGTGTTTTGTGTTACTAGTGTGTGGAAGAGAAAGACAGAGAGCGTCTCCATTTCACGCTTTCTATCGTCTGTCGGGCGTATCTCTGCTGACTATCTGTGGTCTCTCTCTGGCTTGATTTTCAAATCCGTTGTGTTGTTGTTGAAATCGTTACAATATGGCGTGGGTGAGTAAGTGATCGGAATGTCTTTCCATTAAAATTTAACGTCAGTTTCGGTTGTTTGCCGGAGATTACCCACGTTCTGTTCTGGCCATGGAGACGTGATTCCGTTCATTCTATACTTTCACCTGGTAGCGTTAATTAAAATCACATTTTTACGTGAGTGGCCTTTCACAAAACGCCCGATATTTCCGCTTTCGGTAGAGCATTTATCTCTTTCTCTCTCGGAGAAAAAGAGAGAATAACAATAACAATGAAGAAAGAAACAAAATTCTCTCCCATCGCAGGCTATCTGTGTTTTTTTGTAAAAGATTGTTATCATATCAACTATGTCATATCATAAATATCTTTTGTTTCGCCTCTCTCTTTCTCTCGACTACACAAGCGCTTTTTTCCTTCTTCCTCTCTCCCTTCCTACAACAATGAAAAACTTTGATTTTTCCGGGAAGAAAAAAAATATATACACACAGAGATTTTTCCAAATATCTATTTCTAGGTTCGAATCCAGGGTCCATTGATATCCGTTTAACGTGTGTGCAAAAGGAACAATTACAGTGTTACACTATCTTTGTCAGGCCATTTCCACTGTATACTATTCCTTACCGAGCCCTGGCGACTTCTTGCCAGACTAGATCAATCATCTAGAATGCCAGCTGTTGATCTTTTTCCCGTTAGATTTTTGTTGGATAATTCATTTCGGTACCGTCCCTTTTCTAGTGCGGTTCCTCGTCCTATCGAAATCCCCTCCTAAGATGTCTAACTCGTTAACAATTAGTTAAACCGGCATCAGTTTAAAGCTTATACAATTGTGATCAATGATAAAATGTCTTTAAAGTGAGTCACAGCCATAAATCTTGAAAACAACATCTCCATCATCAATAAACTGGCGAAAGAAAATTATGAACAGAAATATTTAATCTAAAGGGTTGATGGACCGAAAGGGGAAATTGCATTCACTTTCTCGAAAATAGACTTCAAAGAGGTATGAATCCATTTTTCTACCTCACCTAGCTTAAATATCACTGCAGACAGATGTGAAGCACAATCATGAATTTGAAAAACGGTTGGGCATGGGTCTAGCAACTCCGGCCCTTAAAAGCAACTTTCTGAGGAAATTAGAACATAAATGGTTTGCCTACGTTTTAACTATACTAATGAATTGGAAATAATTTCATACAAAAATGCATAGGAAATGTTTTTCTATGGAAATACAATGCTAGTGATTTTTAAATCATTTCACTCCAAGCAAGGCGGTACCGCCACTGATCTGCAGGAGGGGGGGCTACATAAGTGAGTTAAAGTTTTAAGCAGGATGGTAGTAAAGAGAAAGACGAAGAAGCTACAGGGGTGAAAGATAAAGATGTGAACACAGGAGTGAAGACAGCTGTGAAGGTAGAGAGAAAGAAAAATAATACACGAGGTGATTTAGAAAGGAGTGGAGTCAAGTGGATAAGGGATGGGAATTGACTTTGCATTTAAATTCTTAGAGCCGTTAGGAAAGCAAGTATATGAAAGGGGGTTCCACAGGCGGGAAGCTCGAGAAAAGAAGCTGATGGAGTTGAATTGTCGCCTGCATTTGGTTGATCTAACTGTAAAAGTATGCCCCCTTGTTGCCAGTCAGGTTGCCCGTGTAAATTCTTGTGGAGGGGCACCAGTGACCCCAGCTTGTCAGAGCAAAATCCATGAAAATATTTATATAAGCGACAGAGGGAAGTCATATCTCGATGATGAGAAAGTGGCTGGAGTCGACCTGCCAGATCGGGGCCAAACACATTACAGATTCTCCTTTGGGGCCTGTCGAGAACACTGACCAGATACGAGAATAGTATTCCATGCACGGTCGGATGGTTGATTTGCATATGTGCAAGATGGATTCAAGCGGAAAAAAAAACTTCCTGTCCCGACACAGTGACCCAACCTTCCTAGCAGTGGATTTCATAGCAGGTGATTTTTGAAGAGGAATGATAGTGGTCGATTTACTTGAGAAAGAATTGAAAGTGACATTCTATGGAAATGCATTGTGATCATTTTTAGATAGTTACATAGCAGGTGTTTCTTTCATAGAAATATACAATAAATAATTCTTTTATTGAAATTATGCATTGTTAGTATCTCCTTTATAAATACATTGCAAGCAAGTTTGCGAGAGGAATACATTGCACGTAATTTTACTATAGATTGCAAAAATTCTTTAATTTTCTTTTTATTTTAGCAGAAATATTTTGAAATTTTTTTTGATTTTAACAGAAATCTCTTGACTGGCGTATTACTAGTTTGTTTGTTTGTTTGTTTGTTTCTTTCTTTCTTTCTTTCTTTCTTTTTCGTCAGCCGTATATTAGTCTGTCAACTTTCCTCACCTTTGCCGGCCGAAATTTGACACTCTTCTATCTTGGGTCTCTCACTGGCCGTTTTGCTGTGACCAAAATTTAAATTCCCTAGTGTCGAATTGGGAATCGGTTTTATTTGAAATATTCTTAAAGTAAGTCTTTTGTTTTGTTTTTTTTTGTTGTTTTTTTTTATTATTTTAATAGGAGTAGATAGATCTGTCTATCGCCCGGTTCACACTCCACCAACGTCTATTGAACACGTTCAGAGGCTCATCCCTTGTTCCCTATTTAGGATGTGGTTTCCGGCTTTCTCTTCTCCAATCTTCTCACTTTGTCTTTTTTTTTTTCAATTGGAGTAGATAGATCTATCTATCGCCCGGTTCACACTCCACCCATGTCTACTGAACAGGTTAAGAGGCTCATCCCTTTTTCCCTGTTTAGGATGTGGTTTTCGGCTTTCTCTTTTCCAAACGTATCAATTTGTTTTGTTTTTTTTTCAATTGGAGTAGATAGATCTATCTATCGCCCGGTTCACACACCACCCACGTCTATTGAACACGTTCAGAGGCTCATCCCTTGTTCCCTATTTAGGATGTGGTTTCCGGCTTTCTCTTCTCCAATCTTCTCACTTTGTCTTTTTTTTTCAATTGGAGTAGATAGATCTATCTATCGCCCGGTTCACACTCCACCCATGTCTACTGAACAGGTTAAGAGGCTCATCCCTTGTTCCCTGTTTAGGATGTGGTTTCCGGCTTTCTCTTTTCCAATCTTATCACTTTGTTTTTGTTTTTTTTCAATTGAAGTAGATAGATCTGTCTATCGCCCGGTTCACACTCCACCAACGTCTATTGAACAGGTTAAGAGGCTCATCCCTTGTGCCCTGTTTAGGATGTGATTTCCGCCTTTCTCTTTTCCAATCTTATCACATTGTTTTTTTTTTTCAATTGGAGTAGATAGACTAAACTATCGCCCGGTTCACACTCCACCCACGTCTATTGAACAGGTGAAGAGGCTCATCCCTTGTTCTCTGTTTAGGATGTGGTTTCCTGGCTTTTTTTTTTCTCCAATCTTCTCACTATTACGTAGCCACTTGTACATCAGTGGCTTTACCGCCTTGCTCGGGGTGATACGATTAAAAAAAATGATTTCCATTTGCATTGCAAATAGTTTTAGTGTAGGGGTGACTCGCAGAATTAAATGATAAAATTACACGGGAAATTAATCTATTAATAAATAATTCTAACATTAAAAAAGATAAAACTGATGTGTATTTATTACAGAAATGAAGGTGTGAAATTTTACTAGAGAAATACATTCTAAATATGTTTACTCAGCCTTTGAGATTTCAAAAAGAAATCACTAGACAGGCGGTCGATAGCGAGGGAAAATTTACTCGCCCCAAAATCATTTTACACGATCGACTCCAAATCTTAATAGCCGCCTTACATAAATATAGCGTGAATTGCTGACGGAAAACAAAAAATAAAATTTTAATTAAAATTTCGAACTTCTTAGAAAGACTTTTAAAATTTTTTAAAAATAATAACAACAAAATTTGATTTTTCCTCTTAATAATAGCATAAATATGTTGATGGTAAAACTTTGTTTTTTTATTAACCATTATTTATTAACCATTTATTTTTTTTAAATCATGATGTGCTGTGTTTTTGGCAATTGAGTAGAGGTACCTAAATTCGTAGTTTCTTTCTTCTGTTTTACTACAACCTCCATCTCATAGATGATAAAATATAACAAATATAATTTTCTCAACGATTTTCTATAAAATACTTACTTGTATTATACAAGTAATTCATTTTTTTATACAAGTTGTATAATCTGTTTTTCGGTGCTTGGTTGAAAGAAGTATGCGTACTTTTTTTTCTTTCTTTCAAATCTTCGTTTTTACTTTTCCTAAGCGGAGAGGAAATATAAGGAGAATACTTTTTCAAACATTTTGGCTCCATTCTGGAAGCCTTAATTAAACGAATGTTTACACTGCCCGGGATTATAATAATGTCATTGTAGGTCATTCTAAGTAACTTGTGAATCTTCAATGGCATACTTTTGGGTTGTAAAAGGAATCAGATTTCCTTTTGTTTTTAATCGACCGCCGGTGAGTAAAGCAATAAAGTTTAATCGCCCAGTTAGTTTTTTAATTGACTGAGAAATCTCAAAGGCTGTGTTTACTAGAAGAAAATACATTATTTTACTATAGTAATGTACACTATTTACATTGTTCGGATTATTGTCCTTATCTTTACTGCCATGTTTACGATGTTTCGGCCGTTTTACGCTCCGGTCTTTCTCAGGTGCTAGGAATCTCGAGCCGAAAGGAGTGTACAAATTCCAAAACATCGTAAATATTGAAGTAAATAAAATGACAACAGTCCGAACAATATAAATAGTGTAAACACTACCAAATCTTCAAATTAGACAACGAATCTATTTGCAAATAATATCATACGGATATATCGTAAAATAATTTTTTTCTATAAAATACTTTCACGGCTTCTGCTCCGATGAACTTAGATCACTGGTGCCCCCTAGGTACGAATTTGCACGAGATACTAGATTAGCAACTAGGTCCCACCCTTTTACAGTAAAACCGATAAAATGTAACCGCAATTTCTACTCCAACAGCTTCTTTTCTCGCACTTCCCGACTGTGGAATTCTCTTCCACATGATTGCTTTCCCGACAGCTACAATCTCCAGGAGTTTAAATGTAAGGTCAATAGACACCTCCTAACAGACTAAAACGCATCCATTTTCTCAAACACTCTTCCCATCTACCCAACCCTCAGCCTTGGTTCCATTACCAGTCTATCACCCTCCTTATGACGTTTCCTATATCTAACCACTCATTCTCTTTACCTTCCCCTATGTAACCCTTTGCACAGTAGTGGCAGTGGAATGCCTTGCTTGGGGTGAAATGATTAAAGAAAATGCATTGGCTATGATTTTATTCAAGGAATCTTTCGAAAATAATTTTGCTCTACATGGTGTGATGGATGAATTGTTGTCTAAATTATGCTAAAAGGAAAATAACACGGACATCTTATTTAACAGACATATTTACCAAAATTACACAAAAATATCTTAAAACAGTAAAGAGTATTTTTATTCAATAAAATCTCCATCGGTTTCAAATACGGCCTTCAGACAACTTCGAAATCTTCTCCAACTCTTCAGGAATGTTTCTTTGATTCAGTTGGAGAACGCTTCCATAATCTTCACTTTCAGTTCATGTTTTGCTGCGCCCCACAAATAATAATCAAAATTGTTGCAGTCTGGGGAGTTAGCTAGCCAGGGTTTGAGTTTCAGTTTGGTTTAAAGGCCTATATATATATATATATATAATCATATCGCCCAAGCAACACAGATTACTGCCACTGTTTTGCCGGAGGTTAGATAGGAGGAAAATTACAAGAAAGAGTGACAGGTTGTAGTGGGTGTCAGGAAATGGTTAAGAGAAGGATGCGAATACTGATGAGAGTGTAGTGGACGGAGAAAGAAGCATGAGAGAGAGGATGCAGGTTAGTGAGATAGGTGATGACTATTGACTTTCCATTTAAATTCTTTGAGATTGTAGCTGTCAGGGAAGCAAGTAAACGGAAGGGAATTCCACAGACAGGAAGTGCGAGAAAAGATGCTGCTGGAGTAGAATTTGCGCTTATATTTTATTGGTTTCACAGTAAAAGGGTGGGACCCAGTTGCTAATCTTGTGGCTCCTGCAAATTCATATATAGGGGGCATCAGAGAGAGAAGTTCATCGTATCAGAAGCCGTAAAAGTATTTGTAGAAGATACACCGGGAAGCCATGTTGGCCGGTGAGAAAGTGACTGTATCTGTGCTGAAAAGTCGGGATCAATCACATTACAGATTTTCCGTTGGATTTTGTCAAGGGACCCTAGGTGGTTAACAGGAGCACCCGACCAGATATGGCAGCAGTATTTAGTGCACGGGCGGATGGTAGATTTATATACGTGCAGGATAGTTTCAGACGGGAAAAACTTCCTGGCCATACATATTGCTTATCATTTTGTTAGAGCAATGTATTCATATGATTTTGCCAAAGAATGTATTGTATTTGTTTTTACTAGGTGGAGACATTCAAATAAATTACACTAGTTTACTTCAGCATATAAAGAAACCTATTAGAAGATGCCTTGCAAATTATTTTTCCGAAATAATGGCTCGTAAAAAATCATGACAGAAAAATACATTGCAAATGAATTTACTGCAAGAAAGAAATACAATTAAATATATTACTAGTATCTATTAGAACTGGTTTGTGAACCGCAAATTATTTTTGTATAAACAAATTTTGGAAATGATTTGTTAAAGAAATACTTTGCATCAATTTTAGCATAGGAACGCATTGCAAGTATTTTTCCACATGAATGTATTCAAATAATGTTGATAAAGAAAAAGCATTGCAAATCTATGCACTAGAATTCATTGCAACGGATTTTCGTATATAATTGCATTGAGAATACTTCTAACAAATGAAACCCTTGCAAAAGTTTTCTAGTTTAATATTTTAAATATATTCATGCATTTTTGTAATTGTCTATTATTAAAATTCTTAAACGAAATCTTTATTTCGATCAATGGGGTACTTATTTCATGCGCGATGTCACTTAGGGTGCCATCTCCCTTTAACTCAACTCTCTAAGTTATTTGTTCACCATTGCTATAGTCAGATATTGAAATCACAATTATTCGGTCAAGTTACCGGAATTAATCAACGCCTATATTCACTAGGACATTTATCCTTGAGAACATCAGTGTATGAATTTTTGGGACTTGTAAAATTAATGTTTCAGTAACCATTTTTACCAGAGCTCATATATTAATCTTTTCAAAATGCCTATCATCTAAAGCGGACTAGAGGGTACAACGCCGAAACGTCGAAAATATGACAACAAAATTCAGGACAATTGTCTGAACAGCATAAATCATGCATTTTAAGTAAATTATGATTGTATGCTAAATGGTTTAAATCTTTAATAATTATAAATTAACCGATTTTATTTGACTTTATTCTAATTTAACTGTTTTAAATTTAAAATTGAATAATATTTAATTGAATTCCTGTATTTAATTTGATTCTTTAATCAAGCAGGTACAAAAATTTAAATATCTGGGAAGTGTTCTAACATAAAACAGAAAGTGTGACACAGAGATCCGAAGGCGAATTGGCATGGCGAAGGAAGCATTCCAGAAGTTGAGTAAAGTATTAAGAAACATGACAATTTCGCTATAAAAAAGAAGAGAGTACTGGATTGTTATGTGATATCAGTTCTTCAACGTGGCAGTGAATCCTGGACAATATAATCAAAGATGAAGGAAAATTTGAAGCAAGTAAAATGTTGTTCTACAGAGGGATGCTGCATATCATGGACAGAGCATGTGAACAATGATGAGGTTTTAGAAAGGATGGAAACGAAAAAGAAATTAATACTGAACAGCAGGAAGAGACAACTAAATTTCCTGGAACATGGAATGAGGAAGGAGGGCTTGGAGAATCTGATACTGACAGGCCAAATATAAGAAAAAAGAGACAGAGGAAGGCAGTGGATACATATTTTGAAAGACCTGATCAGGTGGATGGCGGAACAAGGGTTGTGTGGTGTAACAGGAGAAAGCGTGCTAAGAGCCACCATAGGAAGATGTGGAAAACCATGATCGCCTATGTCCTGAATGGACAGGTCACATAGAAGAAGAAGAATATTGTCATTATATTTTCCCCTCGTATTACCCATGATGTAATAAATGAATCGACATTTACAAAGCTGAAGAAGTAAAAACAAACGCAATTTGAAGATTTTAAAGACGTAAATAACATTCTCTTAATTATTGTTTTGTTTTCTAACAAGATTTTCGAAAAAAAAAAGAATTGAAATAAACAAAAGTAATTCTAACGTCCAAAGCTAAAAATACTGCCGACTAGCAAACAATAGCAAGAAAAAAAAAAGGGCGTAACCTTTCATTGGATTGTTGTTGTTTTTGTTCTTTTCATTGAAAGATTAATCAAGCAAAAACATTTTAATTAAATTGCGAATAACTACCGCCTACTTTCCATCTCGTTTGACTTTAATCCTTTTCGATTTATTTGCTGGATTATATTCCATAAGCCATTTTGATAAGCTTCGATTTTCTAATTGCGTTTCTTTTCTACGTTGATCGAACGGTTTTGATCATATCATTCCGTAGACTTGTTCTGGATTTTACAATAATTAGAAAGGCTGCACTAGTTAACGACTGTTCTCATAGATTTTGCATTAAGATGTATATTCTAGAATATTTTCAGATTTTGAGCAAGCTGATAAAACCAGGTCAGTTTGAACAGGTTTAAGATTTGGTTTTCCATGAATAAAGAAATAATTCATTACTTCACTGAATCTACTCATCTGCTTAATAAGCGTAGATGATAAAAAATGACCACGAAGGCAACAAGTAACCGGAAAGAAGCAAAACACAGCATATAAAAAATAAATAAACAAAAAACGTAGGATAATGAGCCACGCCTTGAAAAGGCACGACACGAATATATATACTTCTTCCTACTTGGGATTTTATCCCCGAGGGGACGAAACGTATCGGATAAGAGCTAGGATAAGCTTTCCTTTAGTCATTATTTATTCATCTTGTTCTTTTGAAAGTATATTTTTTTATAATCATATCGCCCCAAGCAAGGCATTTTACTGCCACTTTTTGGCAAGGGGTTACATAGGAGGAAAGTTATAAGAAAGAGTGACAGGTTATAGGCGGTGTCAGGAAGTGGGTAAGAGAAGGATGATAATACTGATGAGAGTGGAGTGGACAGAGAAAGGAGCATGAGAGAGAGGATGCAAGTTAGTGAGATAGATGATTTTTTATATAACTATATCGCCCCAAGCAAAGGCATTTGACTGCCACTGGTGCTTTGGGAGTTACATAGGAGGAAAGTTATGAGAATGACTGACAGGTTGTAAGGGGTGCCAGGAAGTGGGTAAGAGAAGGATGAGAATACTGATGAGAGTGGAGTGGACGGAGAAAGAAGTATGAGAGAGAGGATGCGCGTTAGTGAGATAGGAGATGACTTTTTAAAAAAATCATATCGGCCCAAGCAAGGTAATTTACTGCCACTGTTTTACAGGGGGTTACATAGGAGGAAACTTATGAGAAAGAGTGACAACTTATAGGGGGTGTCAGGAAGTGGGTAAGAGAAGGATGAGAATACATAATGGCCGGGAATACCCACTATAAAATGACCATGTGTCACATCTGCCCTTGCGTGGGAAGGCTAGTAAATACAGAGAAGGATGAGAATACTGATGAGAGTGGAGTGGACGAAGAAAAGAGCATGAGAGAGCGGATGCAGATTACTGAGATAGGGGATGACTATTGACTTTACATTTAAATTATTGAAGATTGTAGATGTCGGGGAAGCAAATAAACAGAAGAGAATTCCACAGGCGGGAAGTGTGAGAAAAGAAGCTGATGGAGCAGAATTTACGTTTACATTTTATTGGTTTCACAGTAAAAGGGTGGGACCTAGTTGCTACTCTTATGGCGCAAGTCAATTCATTTATAGAGAGCACCAGTGAGCTAAGTTCATCGGATCAGAAGCCGTGAAAGTATTTGTAGAAGAGACACAGGGAAGCCTCATTGCGCTGGTGAGAAAATGTCTGTATTTTGCTGCCAAGTCGGGATCGATCACATTACAGATTCTCCGTTGGATTTTGTCACGGACACCTAGGAGGATAGCAGGAGCACCCGACCAGATATAGCAACAGTATTCAATATACTCTATTTAAATTTTTGCGCGCCCACACACACACACACACACACACACACACACACACACACACACACTGCCTCTCCATATCTCTCTCTCACACACACACACACACATATATATCTATATATATAATTTACGACGTGTGTAAGATATTTAAATACATACTATTTTTTTTATCGTAGCATATTATTTTATTTGATATTTTCTATATTTCAAAATGATTCATGGCAGACCCTATGCTTACAAAGAAATGAAGAGGCATGGAGTTGTGGTTATAAATACTAAATTTAGCAATTTAGAAAAGGCACGATTTTTTAAATAATTTGTCTACAAAGTTCGCATGGAGTTAGAGGCCAAAGAGGGAAATATATCGTCAGTATCAAAACGTAAGAAACATTCCAGACGCACTGATAACATTAGAACACCCGAATTTATTCGGCAAGTTTAGCAGATCGTTTACGGCAATCCCATAAGATCTATGGGGTCGACTGAAAAAGAACACCGTGTGTCAGAAGTAACAATCTAAAATTATGCCCGCGGAAACAACAGATATATTTTATGTGATGAGAAAATGTCCTTTCTATGACAAAAAAAACTAAAAGAAAATAACTTAATCAGATCAAAAAGGGTCCGAAAAAAACTTACATCTCCAGCAAAGAAAGATGTCATTTGATTCTTTTCAGATCACATAACCTCTAAAATTTGAACTGCCAGATCCCCAGATCTTTGTACTACAGGGAATAGAGCGTAGTTGAGAAAGAGGTTAATGAGCACTAAACACTAAAGAATCCCAAAAATCCTCCCAAGAGTAATGTCTAATATGAACAAGGACCAATGGATCTTAGCATATAGCCGATTCAAACGTCACATGGAAGCCGTTATCGAATCTGAAGGAGATTTTTCGAGTAAAATTACCAAACAATATATTTATTCTTATCCTCAGAAAAATCCGTAAAATGAAGAAATTAGCTGGAAATCTGGGAAAAAGAAAAAAACTTATTTTTCCCATTGTATTCAGAGCGAATCGTTGTCCGGTAAAAGTGGAAAACAAAGATAGTCAAAACAAGTCTGTCAGGTCTTTTGATGGGGTTACCGTAAGGTCAGATCGTTACTTTCCACATTTGCTGGGGAAGGATTTGAGAATTTGAAAACCTAAAATGATGTAATTAAGAAGAATAGGACGAAAAGTAAATTACGTCAAATGAGGTGTGGATATTTCATTTGTTGAACCAAGAAGATGATATTTGAATTGTGTAGGTGTAAGAAATCTTATTAGTCAAATTTTTGATTTGCATAGATACCTGGGGTTCGTCATCCATCCCACAAGAGAATTTGGGACAACTATAAAAATCAAGACCTCAGTGAGAAAAATCAGAGAATTGAGTAGTTTTTGAATTTGCAGTCGAGATGTAACGACTGAGGGAAAAGTGTTTCCAACTGGGGACCTCGACCCAGAGACTGGTCGCCTTCCATACAGCTCTTGGCTGAAGATGTAAAGAAACGTAGAAACGCCAGCCGCCGATCAACTTATCAACTTTTATTGCTAAATTTAATAGCGTATTATAATCAGGAAAAAAATTAGATATTTTTACAAATCCGTTGTTATACTGTATTTCGCAGTTCCAGCCGCTTTTCAAACCCAAATTCCTACAACAGTGAATGTCTTAAATTTGTCCAGACGATGTCACGTGGGATAGAAAAAAGGAAAGTAAGGAATAAATATTAGAAAGAGAAACGAGAGAAGGAAAGGTAAAATAACAGACTAAGGAGAGGTGGTTAACTTAAGTTATTTGATTTTAACACTGGGAGACGTCTTTGACCTAGACACACAAAAATCTTCGTTGGTGAAAGAGTTGAACATTGACCCGAGCTGCTCGTTGACCATTTTAGATGCATGATATTGGCGTTTAGAATTTAAAGCTTAGGGTTGAATTTACGCTCAACAAATGATTTTTAGTTTTTCTATTTAACTTTAATCGTAATGCTAACAGTCTTATATTATTTTAGGGATCATAACGTGGTACTAAAAAAACGTAAAATCTAGATACCTAGAATTAATAATTATTAAGAATTAAAAGGTTAAAAGAGTTTAGAAATAAAAACTATAAAAACTATAAAAATATTTTTAAATTTATAAAATAAAATGAACTATTAATAATAGTTAATAATAATTAATTATAAAGGAATACGACTTTCTAGATGTGAGTGAATAACTAAAAATGTATCATACATAATGGAAACATTGCTAATAATAATAAAAAAACTTTAATCGTAATGCTAACAGTCTTATATTATTTTATCATAACGTGGTACTAAAAAAACGTAAAATCTAGATACCTAGAATTAATAATTATTAAGAATTAAAAGGTTAAAAGAGTTTAGAAATAAAAACTATAAAAACTATAAAAATATTTTTAAATTTATAAAATAAAATGAACTATTAATAATAGTTAATAATAATTAATTATAAAGGAATACGACTTTCTAGATGTGAGTGAATAACTAAAAATGTGTCATACATAATGGAAACATTGCTAATAATAATAAAAAAATTATAGAAGTACTGAGGATAAGTATAAGTCAGGCGAATCTAAAAATGGAGATACTCATAATCCTAATGATGAGGATAACATACAACGATAGGTGAGTAGGAATTAATAATAATTATTTATATGAAAGAACAATTTAAAAAATATAATATCTAAAAAATATAACATATAAAAACTTGTATTTCAATATAATTAATATATATCTACTTTAATTAAGGTGAAAAAATAATAATAATCATAATAATAATGATAAAAATACTAATAACTTTACAACAGTAGGATTCCTAATTATTTATAATATAAAACATACTTCACAAAATATAATTATATACTTATATTTAAATATATTAACTATATACCTACTCTTAATAACGGTAATAATAATAATAATAATAATAATAATAATAATACCTGCCTTAGGTCTCCCCGCAGACTTGGTTGGTAGTGAGACAAAAGCAGAAATCGAAATATGATGAAAAATGACATAATAATAACTTTTCACGAGAAACTTTCAGGCAAATATTATGCATAATAATATGGATCCAAAATGCAGGTTTTGTAATAAACACCAAGAAACAATAGACCACCTAATCTCAGGCTGTTCTGTGCTTGCCCCAAACGAATATAAAAATCGCCACGATAGAGTTGGGCAATATTTACATTGGGCAATGTGCAAACATTATGGAAAAGCTGTAAACAAACACTGGTATGAACATCATCCAGCACCGGTAACAGAAATAGAAGATGTAACCATTCTATGGGATTACACCATCTACACATACAGAAAAATTGAAGCAAACAGGCCAGACATTATTGTTAAAAACCAGAAGGAGAAAACTTGTCTATTAATTGATATGGCGTGTCCAGCGGATTGTAACATAGCAATCAAGGAATTTGAAAAACTGTCAAAATATAAAGACCTGGAAATTGAAATAGAAAAAATGTGGAAATTGAAAACAAGAGTTGTGCCAGTGATAGTAGGTGCACTTGGAATGATAAAAAATGGAACAAAACAACACATTGAAAGAATCCCTGGAAACCCCAGCTTAAGAGATATACAAAAAATTGTTTTATTAAGTACAGCCCACACACTAAGGAAAACGTTATCTATGTAATGCTGGGGATGATAGGGAAGATAGAAAAACATGAAATGGAGTCATAACAACACGCCACTACCTGCCTTAGGTCTCCCCGCAGACTTGGTTGGTAGTGAGACCAATGCAGAAATCGAAATATGATGAAAAATGACATAATAATAATATGGCTGTAGATTACCTATGATAGCAGTGCTGTAAAACTCTTTGAAGGTATAAAGTCTTAAGTGGGACATTCCATATGATTCTCAAAAAACAAACTGATAGGTTTAATTTTCAACTTGATAAGTGTTCTTATACCTGTTTTTATGTCAGCATTTAAAAATCAGTTCGTTTCTCTGGTATAATAGTTCATTTGGATTCCTATATTTGATAATTGTTATTTTTTCCTCCAAGCATAGATTACATCTGTCCCTGAAGTTGTTGGGAGTGTGAGCATATTTGATGATCCACGATTTAACCTGTGGGGGAATCCGCCTTCCTTTAATTTCCAAGAACATTGGTGTTTCAAGGAGGCGTTGGTAAATGAATGTTTGTGATTATAAAATCTAAATATCTACTTTTTTCCTGATTATATATATATATATATATATATATATATATATATTGATGCATGTTTCATTAAATAATGTAGACAAGTTTTGTTATTTATTTTATTTCCAAGAACATTGATGTTTCAAGGAGGCGTTGGTAAATGAATGTTTGTGATTATAAAATCTAAATATCTACTTTTTTCCTGATTATATATATATATATATATATATATATATATATATATATATATTGATGCATGTTTCATTAAATAATGTAGACAAGTTTTGTTGATTTATTTTATGTAATTTTTTGATATCGTCTGATAAGCTTAATAGCATTATCGTTGGATGAGGAAAGAAAATCACAATATTGATACATCTTTTTATTTAATCCTTTCTGCGCTTTTGGCTTACATCAGCCATTATCAAAGATGACAATTGTGTTGGTTGTAATAATCAGTTCGCGGACGAACGATAGTAGTAGTCGTGCTCGATATGACACAAATTTACATGAAATAAATCGACAAAACTTGTTTATATTATTTAATGAAACTTTTATCAATGAAAAAATGCTGCCGCTTAAATACACACACGCACAATATATATATATATATATATATATATATATATATATATATATATATATATATAATGTCTGAATAAAAAGTGTTAAGACTGTTGATATGGTAACCGAATGAAAGAAGGTAAAGTACGCAGAGTGAAACTGGTTTGGCACAGATTCACGTTGCGCATTTACACAAAGTTAAAAGGTTGTCGCTCCCGTCTGTTGTTTATGGCAATGTTTTCAAGAAATGTGTGTAGAGTGTCGTCATCTCAACGCATCAATAAGGATCTATCAGTGTCCATGGCATGTGCAATATTCTTTGGCCGAAAGTAACATACTCCAAGTCAACCATCAACTATAATCTCCAGATCTCAACATGTTTTCTTTACAAATCAAATCCCACTTGAAAGAAAAAAAAAACTATCTATCTATCTATCTATCTATCTATCTATCTATCTATCTATCTTGGTCTCTTCGGAATCTATCTATCTATCTATCTATCTATCTATCTATCTATCTATCTATCTATCTTGGTCTGTTCAGAATCTATCTATCCATCTATTTATCTTGGTCTATTCAGAATCTATCTATCTTGGCCTCTTCGGAATCTATCTATCTATCTATCTATCTATCTATCTATCTATCTATCTATCTATCTATCTATCTATCTTGGTCTGTTCAGAATCTATCTATCTATACACATATATACACATATATACAAACACACGCACACACGCACACACACACACACACACACACACATATATATATATATGTGTGTTTGTGTGTGTGTGTGTGTGTGTGTGTGTGTGCGTGTCTGTGCGTGCGTGTGTGTGTGCAAAAATGAGAAAATGAGGAGTCTGTCAAAATTGTAGTTCGCCTAACAAAAAAAACTCCTCTATTTGCTTATAAATATTTTAATTAATTTTATTTCTCTGAAGTTCTTTTTGTTATAATGGTTTTTAAATTATTATAAAGGTTTAATTTTTAAATCTTTAAATTAATATAATGGTTCGAAAAAATAGGACGCGCAAGAATGAAAAAAAATCACGTAGCATCCGACAAACCAAAAAAGCATACTACAGACTTTGAAAGATTGCTTTTTTATTGAGTAAACCTTCACTAATATTGTATGCTTTTTCCATGTCTTCCAAATTCTTTTGACAATAAGTGAAATTCTTTTCTTATTTATGAAAGCTTTGAATGGGTGTTCATTACGTCTGTGAAACTGCAACATTGTTTCTCCAACGGCTTCCTCTCAGGATTTCAAATATTGAAATAAATATGGAGTGTGATAACTACATTGTATTTGCCACCTCATGTAAATTCAGCATCTTACCTTTTAAATTGTTTTCATGGCATGAGATATCTCACTTATTAAAAAGAAATCTAGCAGCAAACACAGTTTACCAAGTTAGCTTATTTCGTTGTCTATAACTTTGCGTCAACTTGCGTATTCAATGATAAAAGAACGATTCCCAGTTAAACTTCAATAATTGTTTGTTGATTCTATCGATATTTTGAAAAATTAGAACTGATAGTCAGTCACGCCTAGACCAAAGCTACTTAGGACATGACAGGACAAAAATATTGCTGTGGAGTAGTTTTCGCACTGAAACTCATAATCGTGCTATGTCTGTTACTAATCGAATTAACGCACCCAAAATGTTAGGAACTTGGTAATCTTCCACTGTAAGTTGACTCCTTAGTATTCGGCTTACTGCCGACTAATATCAACTGCCTAGTAGTTCTACTGAACTCCAAAGGAACTCTAAAGAACACTCTAGAAATTCTAAGAACTCCTAAGAACTTCGCAAGAACTTCTCGAATTAAGTTCCTGTTAACTCTTATTAATATAGGAGGGAGAGTTCATTATCTGAGACATAGGTATGTTTCATCATAACAAATATATACCTGATAAAATCGTTCAGTGACACAGACAAAGCTTAAATGTTATGCGCGCATACGCTTTAAATAGAGGGTGAAACACCAACGATGTTTATGAGAGTACTTTAATAATTTATAAAAGTTTGCTCAGAAATTATTGTTGTATTAGTCCAAGATGAACGAAATTCCAACTCCTTACATGATTTGATGATTATTTTCCTTGAACGCTGATGATGTCTCCGATGACTCATATGTCCGTCTATTGACCTACACTTTAAGCCATACTTTTTAGCAAGAAAGCTTGCTGCAGTGGAATCATGGTCATTAGACTTGGAATTTGTTTGGGTTCTTGGTTGGCAACCAGTCTACTGTGGAAATTACACACTGGAAAGATCTTCTACCTAGTCAGTCATGTATCATTCGAGACATGATCGCCCAAGTGATTGCACCTAACTAACTGATATTATTGATTAAAACTTGAATATATACTAATGTTGGTTACTTTTGTGGGGTATCCCAAATTCAATAGGGATAAATTAACTATCTGTTCGTTGATGGGTGGAGGTTACTAGCTCTGTTATTTGAATTATTAAATCGTACGTCGTTTTTACTTCCCATTGAACTACGTGACCCAGGTCAGCGGGTAAATCAGCTGCCAAGCTCTTGGTCATCTCGAGTTTTGGAGGTACACCAATAAACCGTAGTATTGTCTGCACATATATTTTTTTAATGATCTGAGGATATTCCTAGGTTGATCATTAATATAAATCAAGAAAAGAGTAGGACAAAGAAGAGGTCTTTCTAGAATGCTTGCATTGATATTATCTGCTACAAGTTACTGGCTGAATAATCTTCATGGAACTACTCAATAGGAAGAACTTGAAAATTTGGAAGACTTTCCCAGAAATACAAATCTTGGAGTGTTTGTGTAACACCATATTTATACTACACTTTGCCAATCGCTTTCCTGATATCTGAAGCAAAAGTGTGATACAGATATTCGTTAGCGTGTGTCACTCGACCGGGTGTAATGGTTAGAAAGCTTGTCTCACTAGAACCTATTACAAATGGGTAGAGAGTTCGTTCCTCACTGGTTGCCCAATACTTTCAGACTTATGCCCCATCTATCAACAACAAAAAAAAAATAAATGGATTTTAATCGAGTTTTTATTCATTGATAAGATTATATTTGAACATGAATTTATTTTCTCTCTAAGATTACGTCACCATTGACAGCGAACCATTACAGGGTGTGTCCAGTTTCAAATACCTAGAAGCAACCCGTTTAAAAACGTTACTTGCTACTCAGAAACCCGCATACAGATTATTGCAACATTGGTCAGACCGGAAAAGATATGGAAGAACAATTTCAGCTTCGAAACAAAGTTCAAGCTCTACAAATGGCTTGTCATATCCATCCTTCTCTATGGGTGTGAAATTGGCTAACATATATGTATAAATCTATACTGTGGAGAAAATCGAGGGACCGTATGTTTACACTCTGAGGACCAGAAAGCAAATGACCAAAACTGGTCTTTGCGCACCTGGCTCCACGCATATGTTCCGGCAGAAAACCAACAAATAATAAATATCAAATTCCAGTTCGCGAGCCTACACGAATTTTATTTATCGGCCAATGGGAAGCCCAGAATTAAATACGGGTATGAATTCCCAAATGATCAGCTGGGACCTACAAAGACGAAATAAAAAGCCGACACAAAAAGCATCACCAGAGTTGAGAAAGTACCAGCGTAATTAGCACGTCCCTTGACCTCGTCAAGCGAACCACTAAGCTTGCCCCGCCTTTCCCTCTCACCTTCGTCTTCGCTGTCCCCGGAGCTACTTACCCCCGGATACATCAAAGACATTCCTAACGGACAAACGCTCCCACATACATACGCACAAATCTCTTTTCAGCATTTACTGCTATAAACATTTTAACGTCCTTTGAACCCATCCTCAACACATTACTTTTATTTGTAAAATAAAAACGTAATTGATATATGTGTATATATAAAATGTTGTTTCTATACTCAATTTGATTTCTTGTTTTATAACTTATAGCGGGCTATCTACCAACGAGTCTAAATTCTGTTAATTTGACTTCAACACACAACAACTCTTCACTAGAATGGATAACCCACTACAATACAATGAATGTGTTTTGCATAGCTTTCTATTTCCTTATATAGATTTGTATTTCCTGATATTTCTAAAGAAGTCATGAATTTATATATTTGTTAACTCGATAGATTTTATTACTTAAACGCCCTTTTTAAAGGATACCCATTAGATAGACGCTATTTTAAATTATTAAAATGTATGTCTATTTATTTTCATTTTCTGTCCTAAATATTCGAGAAATTTTATAAAAGCAAAATATGCGCTCACCGCCAGGATTCGAACTCGTGCTCCCTTTGACAGGTAAAACCGTTGTTAGATCCGACGTGATCCGACCTTTTAGACTAAGAAATGCGTCTCCAATAAGACAATGATGAATTAAATCAAAATTTATCATTATTTAATTAATAATTATTAAGTCATAAAACGGAAATGAATAAATATACAGTTTAATAAATAAACTGGGCGTCTACTTCAAAATAGGTATTCAGGAAAATAGTAGTGAATGCTGATATATATGTTCAGTAAAGAGCAACAGAGATAAAGAATGAAAAAAGAAAAAGATTCAGTTTTGAATATTTAATAATTACCTATGTTACAGTTTCATCAATGAAAGAATGAAGAAAATTTAGGCTGATTCGGACGAGTGCATCTTTGTTTCAATGCCTTGCAAAATTTTGCAAAGTAATAATTATAAACGGTAGTGTATATGTTCAGAAATTTATAAACATGAGAGATCAGAGATATAGCCAATCTTGCTAACTAAAATACCACGTCGCTGGCCGAACAAACGTAGATAAATCGATAATTAGCAAACGAACATAGACAATGAGCAAACATAGATAGATGATTTTCTGATCGCTGCTGAGATGTGGCACAAGTCCAAAAGTATGGGGCACCCAGTAAGGTTCGAACTCACTATTCAGACGTAGTTTTCTAGCGAGCTAAATTTGCTAACCATTAGACTACGTCGAAGTAGATAGATAGATAGATAGATAGATAGATAGATAGATAGATAGATAGATAGATAGATAGATAGATATGAAAATGACTAAATAGATATAGATAGAAATAGATAGATAGATAGATAGATAGATAGATAGATAGATAGATAGATATGAAAATGACTGATAGATAGATAGATAGATAGATAGATAGATAGATAGATAGATAGATAGATAGATATGAACAGAATGTGATAGATAGATAGATAGATAGATAGATAGATAGATAGATAGATAGATATGAAAATGACTGGAATAGATAGATAGATAGATAGATAGATAGATAGATAGATAGATAGATAGATAGATAGACCCGTATTTTAGTAGTTAATGCTTACGTAATAGTTTACAGATGGTAGTAAATGTGGAACTTTTAAACTTGCTATCACGACCTCGATAAGTACAAATAGAAATAAGAAATTTAAAATATCTCCAAGTTACGGTCGTCTCCAATGTTACAACGAGAATAAGACAGAACTATCTGCCATAGATTATTGGAAAGCGTCGGATAAATTTGTGCAGGCAAAAATAACTTGAATGAGATATATAAATTGAATGCGAGATGAAAGTTGAGACATTTGATGAGATTTAAATATAAAAAGAATGGGATATGAAACGAATAATACGTTGGAAATAGAAAGAGGTAGGAATAACTGAAAGTTTGTAAGAGTTAAAATAATTTCAGAGATAGGAGAAAAAAGAGGAAAGATTTAAGAAGTATTGTGATTTAATTGAGGTTCTTTGTTCAAAAAAGAGGTAAAGGTAGAATACGGTGAGGAGAGGAGTATGCAACCGTAACTTCTACTCCAACAGTTTCTTTCCTCGCACTTCCCGACTGTGGAATTCCCTTCCACACGATTACTTCCCCGACGGATACAATCTCCAGCAGTTTAAATGTAAGGTCAATAGACACCTCCTAACACACTAACCTGCTCCCATTCCTCCTGAGATTCCCTATGTCTAACCACTCTTTCTCTTTACCTTCCCCTATGTAGCCCCATGCGCAATAGTGGCAGTGGAATGCCTTGCTTGGGGTGAGATGATTAAAAAAAAAAATTTAGGAAAAGAAAGCTGGGTTGATATAAGTTATAGAAAGACAAGAAATGTTAAAATAAAAAGGAGGCGAAGATAATCAAACGAGGCGGTGGAAGTGAAAGGAAGAAAAAAAAAGGAAAGAAAAACCTAAAAGACTGGAAAGAAATACAAGAAAGATGAAAAAGAAAGAAAAAGAAAAATGGAAAAAAGAAAGAGAAGAAAGATGGAAATAAAGAAAGAGAAGAAAAATGGAAAGAAAGAAAAAGAACAAAGATGGAAAGAAAGAAAAATGAAGATAGAGAAGAAAAATGAAAATAAAGATGGAAAGAAAGAAAAAAGATGGAAAGAAAGAGAAGAAAAATGAAAATAAAGATGGAAAGAAAGAAAAAGAAGAAAGATGGAAAGAAAGAAAAAGAAAAAAGACGGAAAGAAAGAAAAAGAAAGATAAAAAATGAAAGAGAAGAAAGATGAAAAGAAAGATGGAAAGAAAGAAAAATAAAAAGAAAGAATGAAGGAAAAAGAAACATGGAAAGAAAAAATAAAAGAAAGATGGAAAGAAAGATGAAAAGAAAGAAAAAAGATCGAAAGAAAGATAGAAAGAAAGAAAAAAGAAAGATCGAAAGAAAGAAAAAATGGAAGGAAAGAAAGATAACAAAAATGGACAGAAATATTTGAAGAAAGAAAAAGAAAAAGTGGAAAGAAACAAAAAGGAAGATGGAAAGAAAGAAAATAAAGAAAGACGGAAAGAAAGATGGAAAGAAAGAAAAACATTAAAAAAGAAAGAAAAGGAAGATGGAAAAAAGAAAGAGAAAAATATGGAAAGAAAGAAAAAAAGAAAAATATGGAAGGAAAGAAAAAGAAAGATAGAAAGAAAGATGGAAAGAAAGAAAAAGAAGAAAGATTGAAAGAAAGAAAAAGAAGAAAAATGAAAAGAAAAAAGAAAAAGATAGAAAGAAAGAAAAATGGAAAGAAAGAAAAGAATGAGGGAAAGAAAGATAAAAAAGAAAAAGGTAAATGGAAGGAAAGACAGAGGAGAAAGATGGAAAGAAAGATAGAAAGAAAAAAGAAAATGATGGAAAGAAAAAGAAAGATGGAAAGAAAGAAAAAGAAGAAAAATGGAAAGAAAGATGAAAAAGAAAAAGGAAAAAGATGAAAAGAAAGAAAAAGAACGATGGAAGAAAGAAAAAGAAGAAAGATGAAAAAAAGAGGGAAAGAAAGAAAAAGAAAAAGGTGGAAAGAAGGATGGAAAGAAAGAGAAAAAAGATGGAATGAAAAAAATGCAGAAAGATGAAAGAAATATGGAAAGAAAGAAAAAGAAAGAAAGAAATTGAAAGAAAGAAAAAGAAGAAAAATGAAAAGAAAAAAGAAAAAGATAGAAAGAAAGAAAAATGGAAAGAAAGAAAAGAATGAGAGAAAGAAAGATAAAAAAGAAAAAGGTAAATGGAAGGAAAGACAGAGGAGAAAGATGGAAAGAAAGATAGAAAGAAAAAAGAAAATGATGGAAAGAAAAAGAAAGATGGAAAGAAAGAAAAAGAAGAAAAATGGAAAGAAAGATGAAAAAGAAAAAGGAAAAAGATGAAAAGAAAGAAAAAGAACGATGGAAGAAAGAAAAAAGAAGAAAGATGAAAAAAAGAGGGAAAGAAAGAAAAAGAAAAAGGTGGAAAGAAGGATGGAAAGAAAGAGAAAAAAGATGGAATGAAAGAAAATGCAGAAAGATGAAAGAAAGATGGAAAGACAGAAAAAGAAAAAAGGAAAGAAAGAAAAATAAAGGAACTGAATAAAAATGAAAAGAAAAAAGAAGAAAGATGGAAAAAAAGAAAAAAGATAGAAAGAAAGATGGAAAAAAAGAAAAAGATAGAAAGAACAATGGAAAGAAAGAAAGGGAAGAAAGATAGAAAGAAAGATGGAAAGAAAGAACAAGAAAGAAGATATAAACAATGATGGAGAGAAAGAAAAAGAAAGATGGAAAGAAAGAACATAAAGAAAGATGGAATGAAATATGGTAAGAAGAAAAACAAAGATGGAAAGAAAGAAAAACAAAGAGGGATGAAAGACTGAAAGAAAGAAAAAAGGAAGATGGAATGAAAGAAAAAGAATGATGGAATGGAAGATGGAAAGAAAGAAAAAAGAAAAAAGATGGAAAGAAAGAAAAAGATGGAAAGAAAGAGAGAGAAGAAAGACGGAAAGAAAGAAAAAGAGGAAAAATGGAAGGAAAGATTGAAAAAAGAAAAAGAAAAAATGGAAGCAAAGAAAAAGTAAGATGGAAAAAAGAAAGAGAAGAAAGATGGAAAAAAAGAAAGAGTAGAATGATGGAAAGAAGAAAAAAGAAAAAGATGGAAAGAAAGATGGAAAGAAAGAAAAAAGAAAGATGGAAAGAATGAAAAAGAAGATAGAAAAAATGAAAAAGAAAGATGGAAAGAAAAAAGAAAAGAAAGATGGAAAGAAAGGAAAAGAAAGAGGGAAAGAAAGAAAGAGAAGAGAGATGTAAAGAAAAAAGAGAAGAAAGATGGAAAAAAGAGAATAAAGATAGAAAGAAAAAAGAGAATAAAGATAGAAAGAAAAAAGAGAAGAATGATGGAAAGGAAAAAAAGAATAAAGATGGCAAGAAATAAAAAGAAGAAAGATGGAAAGAAAGAAAAAGAAAGATGGAAAGAAAGAAAAAGAAAGATGGAAAAATGAAAAAGAAAGATGGAAAGAAAGAAAGAGAAGAAAGATGGAAAGAAAGAAAGAAAGAGAAAAAAGACGGAATGAAATCTTTTAAAAAATGAATAAAAGGATAAAAAATGAGTAAAAATATGAAAAACTGAAATAATTTATTAAAAAAATACGATGAAAGAAAGTAAGAAAAAAAAACTTTAGAATAATTAAAAAAAATATTAAAAAGAAAATGAAAGAATGAATGAAAGAAAATTCAGAGATGTTAGAAGATAAAAACAAAAGAAATCCATTGAAACAACAAAATGTAAAACAATCTTATAAAATTTCAAACAATATAAAACATTTTTTAAAAATTTGCATTTCAAAGAATATTTAGAATTGAAAGAAGGAAAAAATGAAACACGATGACGAAAAGAAGAATAAACTAGAAAAAGGAAAGAAAAAGAAAAGGAAAGAACATAGAATGACATTAAATCCAAAATAAAAGGAAACAAGAAAAAGAAATTTTATCTAAAATAAGAAATAAAGAAAGAAAAACAAAAGAAACAAAGAAAGAATGAATAAATGAATGAGTGGAAGGAAGAAGGGTTCAACGATGAAAGAAAGAAAAAGAAAGAAAAAATAAAGACATTATAATTAAAATAAGAAAAAAGAAGGAAAGAAAGAGAAGAAAGAAAAACAAAAAATAATCGAAAGAAAAAAGAAAGAAAAAACCTGATAAATAAACACAGAAGAAATGGAAATTGAGAATTAAAGGAAAACGAAAGAATGAAACAAATCAAGGAACAGGATCAAAAAAAATTAAAATAATAATGGAAAGAACTAGTAAATAAGAAAAAAATTGAAAAGAATGAATGTGTTAAATAAAAATAAGGAAAATAAATAAAAAGAAAGAAAGAAAGAAGGGATTAAACGGAATAAAGTAGCATTCACGAAAGACAAAAAACGAAAAGAAATGAGTTGAAAATCTAAACCAGAATTAAATAAAAAAAACAGTAAAGAAGAAGAAATTTATCCAGCAAGAAGTGAGAATGAAAAACCAGACAAAATTAAAAAAAAAAACAAAGAAATAACGAAAGAGACCCTATAAAAATTCATTCAAAATAGGAAACGGATTACATAAGCAACGAAGAAGCAAGAAAAAAAATCCTTTAAAAGATGAAGCCCAGAAACAACAAAAAATAAAGAAAGACCAGAATGAAACAAAAACTATTTACAACCTATAAACTCTTTAGAACGAAAGATAAAACGAACAGTAAACACGAAAAAGAAGAAACAAAGAAATATTAAATTGGCATAAAAACAAAAATGTCAATGCCTTGACGTAAATGAGTTAACAAGCAAATCTTGAAGAACATTACGTTAGTTGCTTTGTGTGAAACTAAACAACTATGTTACTCTGCTATGAAGCAATGGTTAACAAAATTTACAACCGTATTAGTTGATTTTCATTCGATGTTGCACAGTTGGGTCTTTGTACAAGACAAATCTTTGAAGCGAACATCAAAGCACAAGTCTTACGAATAATTGGCAAACTATGACAGTTGTGAACGTCTATTGAAATATGTTGGTGGTGAAGAATAAAACTCGCAAACCAGTTTAATTATGCACTGAGTTTAGTCGTCAGTCAGTTGAGTGCCATACGTGATACACCCTTTGGGCGATCATGTCTCGAAAGAGACATGACTGACTGGGCAGACGATTATCCCACAGTAGGTTGCCATTGCTTTCTGCTGTAAACTGGTTGTTAGCTAAGGCTATAGAACCTAATCTGTCCTGTTATTTGACTCATAGCTAGAGGGAGAAGAGATTTATTGTATTATTAAGTAGTAATTAGTGGGGCATCAGTTTATTGCTTCATAAAAATATGAAACTGATCACTCACTTTATGTCCAGTAGGAGACATGATCATTTTTTCATCTATTATATTGAGTCAGTCAGTTAAGTGCCATACGTGATACACGCTTTGGGCGATCATGTCTCGAAAGAGACATGACTGACTGGGCAGAGGATTATGCCACAGGAATTTGCCATTGCTTTCTGCCGTAAACTGGTTGCTAGCTAAAGGCTATAGAACCTAATTTGTCCTGTTATTTGACTCATAGCTAGAGAGAGAAGTGATTTATTATATTATTAAGTAGTAATTAGGGGGGATCAGTTTATTACTTCATAACAATAGAAAACAGATACCCCACTTTATGCCCAGTAAAAGCCTTAATCATGATTCCAGCTATTATATTCAGTCAGTGAAGTGCCATATGTGAGCCACGCTTTGGGTGATCATGCCTCTTTCGAGACATGACTGACTGGCAGAAGATTATCCCGCAGTAGGTTGCATTACTTTTTGCCGTAGACAGTTGCCAACCAAGGCTATAGAGCCCAATCTGTTCTGTTATTTGACTGATAGCTGGAGGCAGAAGTGATGTATTATATCATTACGTAGTAATTAGCGGGGGATCAGTTTTTTACTACATAACAATAGAAAACCGTTCCCTCACTTCCCTCTAACTTTTCTACAATTATTTTCATGTAAAGTGCTCTGACGAGCTTTTGTCCCTGGTACCTCAACCACTAGTATTTTCACGTGCTACGAGATTGGCCTTAAGCTCCCACCCTTTTACATTCGAACTAGTTAAATGTAACCCCCTCTTCTACTCTAATGGTTAATTTGCTCGCACTTCTAGGTTGTGGAACTCCCTACCGTTTGCTTGCTTTCCTGATGGCTACAATCTCCAAAAGTTTACCTGCAACGTCAATTGCCATTTTTCATCTACTTGATTCCCATTTATCTCTTATCATTTCTTCAACATCCCCTGTACCATTTTTGTTCTCCAACTGTAGCCCCCTGTGCATCAGTGGCAGTTCTACCTTGTTGGGTTTAAATGAATATAAAAATATGTATAATGATATCAAAATTCTACAATCTCATGAAAATATTGAATTTAAAATATTAAAATTCAAATTGTTTTGCTACTTTGTAATGGCGAAATGCTTGTAAAATATTTTTTTAACAATACTACACAGAATTAATATAATTTAGCGCAGCTTTATCTAAAACTAGCAGTATAGCCCGGCGTTGCTCGGGTGTAATGAAAACTTTGAAATTAATCTATGGTCCTGAAGCTCAGACTCCGCCTAAAGAATATTTGAAATAATAAGAGAATTGCGACAATTTACCAATCGCACCTAATATATATATATATATATATATATATATATATATATATATATACATATATATATATATATATATATATATATATATACTAGCAGTATAGCCCGGCGTTGCTCGGGTGTAATGAAAGCTTTAAAACTAATCCATGGTCCTGGAGCTCAGACTCTTTGGACGTTGGCACGAAAGACTAAAAAGCAATAGTTGTTTCCAGTTAAAGCGAAATCGTAGACTGAAAGAAAAATGAATAGATGTAAGTCAAATTTTGATTTCCTGCTATCGATATCAAATTAGTTTTTTTCGTCGTAAACTGAATTTTGAAGGCTAAATAAGTCCTCTGAGTAAATGGTATCATGGCTGAGACTAAGAACTAAAATTATACCTACTTAGAGCCAAACCCGAAGCAAAAACTATAATAAAAGGGCTGGAAAACTGATTTTGATCAGACCCGGTAGGATATCGGGGTATCGATTTCTAATATCAGAGTCAAATAAGTCATCCAAAGATAAACTAACCTAAGCAAGTCCATGAAAACTTATCTTACTCATCGGGAGTAAAACTGGAGAAAATGAGCCGTATTGATGGCTGAATATCGGTTTTTGATCAGATTCGATAGAATATCGGGGGTATAAGTTTAGACAGATAAACTTATAATATTGATATTTTTAAAAAGTTGAATGCCGTGCCTCTTCCGAACGTCGCCAGTCATATCTATCCACTGAGATATATTTTCTTCTTTATTATTATTGAGCAGAAGGTTCAATTTTACTATATCTACGGTAAAAGGGTAGGACGTTGATGCCGTTCTAGTAGCACGTGATCAGGGTACGAGAAAAGAAAACTCATGAGAACAGTTGCCATGGAGATACTTGTAGAAAAGACAGAGGGAAGCCACATCACGTTGGTGAGAAAATGGCTGAAGGCGGACGACTAAGTCAGGATCGATTATTTTGCACATACTCCGTTGGATTTTGTGGAAAACCTTATGAGGATTAGCAGAATTCGATCAAATATGACAACAATATTCAATGCACGGACGAATGGTAGGTTCGCAAATGTGCAAAATGGATTCTGAGGAAGAAAAAGCTTCCTGGCTCGACACAGTGAACCAACCTTCCTAGCAGTAGATGCAGCCATGGATTCCATGTAGTCATTCCATTTGAGGTCATTTTAGAGAGTGAGGCTAAAGAGGCGCAGTGCATTGCTATCTAGGCGACTAGCGTCATACTTTCTGATGGTAGGCAAGAAGGTTTCTCTATGCTGGTTAAATGAGAGCAGCAATAAAATTTACAAGCCATTTCTTAGCCCATTCAGTCACAGATTGGAGGTCCTTTTGAAGAGCAGCAACCCAGTTTATTTTGTATTTCTCATTTCGATGAGCATAAATGGTGGTGTCATCTGCATAGATGCCTACTTGGGAACTGATTACATCAGAAAGATCATTAATCAAATGGCTTACGGCCTATCACGTTGAATACATTGGTTCTCGCTCGATTACCGAAGTTAAGCAAAGTTGAGCCTGGTCAGTACTTAGATGGGTGACCGCTTGGGCATACCAGGTACTGTAAGCGTATAGTGACGGATATGCGTTGTGGTGCAGTGGATATCGGCTCGGAAAGAGAAATCGATGAGCCGAGTTCGAATTTCATTTGAATACCCTGCATTCTCTTAAGCACTGGTACCCTTGGGAAAGGTATTAATCCGTCCCTTCCCTCTCGTCATGTGTTAAACAACAAGGGTAGGACTTAGGGACCCTGCCCTTAAAAACAAATTCCAATGAATCTTGATAAAAGAAAAAAGTATTACTAGACACAAAACTTATATAAAAACAACACTAAATTGTTGAACGAAAAAGGTATTACCAGCAATAAATAAAATAAAAAGTTTAGTTGGCAATAAATGACCCATCTAGGTGTTGATTTCCCATAAAAATAAAACAACCAACCAACAATCATTAATGAAAATAAAAAAAAGAATAGGACTTATTAATTTCATATTTAATAGGATCTCCTATCACCTGGTTCTTACTCCAGAAAGCTTCTGTTAAAGTAGAATAGAGAGTTACATTTTACTATTTTTGACGTTCAAAGGGTTTGACCTTGCTGTCAATCTAGTAACACAAATAAATACATGTAGTCGAGGTAGCAGGGGAAAAGGTCTTTAGAGCAGTTGGCATGAAAAGACTTGTAGAAAAGACAGAGGGAAGCCTCATGACGTCGGTGAGAAAGTGACTGAAGGTGAGCAGCCAAGTCAAGATCAGTTATATTGCAGATCCTCCTTTGGACTTTGTCAAAAACCTCAAAATTAATAACAGGAGCACCTGCCCAGATATGGCAACAGTATTCAATGCACGGACGAATGGTAAATTTATAAATATGCAAAATGTATTCTGAGACGAAAAAATCCTGGTCCGACACAGCGAACCAACCTTCAAAAGAATTTATTAGTTATTTTGCGTAGTCTTTTCGTTATTTTAATTTCAGTTGCATTTTTATCGCATCGACCTGGATTATCATTAAATGCTCGTTAGTAAAGACCTCAGATCGGAAAAATAAATGTTCTCAGCATGCCATGATACAAACCACTTCTCAGTCACCTTTAAAATGAGTCATCTGATAACATTCAAGAGAGTTTGAATGTTTAACAAATAGATTTTTATAAATATGGGTTGAGAGATAAAAGAGTGAATCAAAAGAAAGAAAAGACGAAGAAATCAACGAAAAAGAATGAGTGAAAAATCGAAAACAGAAGGAAAATTATTTTTCATTAAACTGAACGGCTTTTAAAGATAATAATGAAAAATAAAGAGAATAAAAATCAAGTAAAAAATAGAGAAAGAAAATTTGATATAATTCCGAATGAAAATCAAAAATAGCGAATGAATGCAAGCAAGATATGTGAACATCAAATGAAACAGAAGATGCAGATCAAAAGTCGTGGTATCAAATGAAAATGAGCTGTGAGATGATATCTGCGTCAGTTTTGCATACAGATGTACTGAGAGGTTATACAGCAAAGAAAGAGCGATAGTGAGGGAAAGAGAGACAGAGAGAGAGAGAGAGAGAGATAAAGAAAAAAGTAAACAAAGAGGGAGGGAGGAAACGCTGTTCTCAGATTAAAATTCAAAATTCATTTTCGTTTTTCTTTAAAAAAAAGAATCGATTTACGACAGCCATTTTTCTAGACGTTATCCTCTATAATCCATCTTTCTCTCCTTATTTTTTTCAACTCTAGTTCCGTTTCTTTCTTTCTCATCTACCATTGTTACCTCGTACCCTATCTCAATAACCTTATTACGGCCAGAAGAGAGTGATAAGAAAGGACTACAAACAAACTGCAAGAAAACCGAATGAATGGTCATCAGTAAAAAGGGCAGCCCAATATGCCAAATACAGGTCGAAGATACTAGAATCAAGAAGGTACAAAAATTTAAATACCTGGGAAGTGTTATAACAGAAGACGAAAAATGTGACACAGAAATCCGAAAGCGAAAGAAGCATTCAAGAAGTTAAGTAAAGTATTAAGAACCAGGACAATTTCGCTAGAAACAGAGAAGAGATGACTGGATTGCTATGTGATGTCAGTTCTTCAATATGGCAGTGAATGCTGGACAATATCATCAAAGATGAAGGAAAGACTTGAAGCAACTGAAATGTGGTCCTACAGAAGAATACTGGATATAAAGTGGGGGATCAATTCCATGTTACAATCAATATATAAATTGACCCCTCATTTTGTGGCCGCAGCAGTTTCTATACATTTATATTCCTGAGATCCAAAAGCACAAGGAGGCATTCAAGAAGTTGAGTAAAGTATTAAGAACCAGGACAATTTCGCTAGAAACAAAGAAGAGATGACTGGATTGCTATGTGATGTCAGTTCTTCAATATGGCAGTGAATGCTGGACAATATCATCAAAGATGAAGGAAAGACTTGAAGCAACTGAAATGTGGTCCTACAGAAGAATACTGGATATAAAGTGGGGGATCAATTCCATGTTACAATCAATATATAAATTGACCCCTCATTTTGTGGCCGCAGCAGTTTCTATACATTTATATTCCTGAGATCCAAAAGCACAAGGAGGCATTCAAGAAGTTGAGTAAAGTATTAAGAACCAGGACAATTTCGCTAGAAACAAAGAAGAGATGACTGGATTGCTATGTGATGTCAGTTCTTCAATATGGCAGTGAATGCTAGACAATATCATCAAAGATGAAAAAAAAAAACGTGAAGCAATGAAATATGGTTCTACAAAAGGATGCTGCAAATATCACGGATCGAGCATGTGAGCAATGATGAGGTCTTAGAAATGATGGAAACAAAAAGGAAATTAATACTGAGAACTAAGAAGACACAACTGAAGTTCCTGGGACATGCAATGAGGAAGGAGGGCTTGGAGAATCTGATAATAGCAAGCCAGATAGAGGGAAAAAATAGACAGCGGACAGCGGATGATGGAACGATGGTTGCATGGTGTAAGAGGAGAAGGAGTGCTAAGAGTCAACAGGGATAAGGAGATGTAGAAAATCATGATCGCCTGCGTCTTGAAGGGACAGGGCATATAGAAGAAGAAAAAGAAGACGAAGAAGAAGCGTTGAAAGATTCCCGTACGATCTCCAAAGACAAGCAATGTCACTACTCTTTTGGGAATCAGTACGCTATATGCTTAGAATTGCGCAGTGGTGCAACGGATACAGGCTAAGAATTGTTAATCAGATAGACGAGTTCAAATACCGGTTGCTTCCGTTATATTCACTTCCCTCCAATTACTACGAGGAAAGATTTGAATACACCAGTCCCATTCCAGTCATAAAGTAATTAATAATAGTTGATTCTCCCTTTTCTATGCGTCGTGTCTTTTCCGCTTGCACGCAACCATGGCCTTCCACATCTCCTTATTCCTAGCCTGTACCAGGCTTTCACTTTTGTTATGAACCAATTCGAGATTCCCAACCTCCCCAGTTTGTTTTGACCTCGTTTTATCGCGGATGGGTCAGCCTTCGATTTTCCTTTTTAATTATTTTAATTATTTTCACCCCTCCCCACTCGCTTAGCAAGGGTGCCTCTTGATTTCGCCGTTAGGCAGAATACAGTAGCCACTCTTTTTGTGAGATGGACGGGTATTACTAACATCGTTTATTTTGTTTTAAAAATTACGTTGTATTTCGTTTTTCATTTAAATGTTTTATATTATATACTGTACACAGTTTCATTTTTATTGTCAATACCACATATTTACAAGGTGGTGTATAAAGGATTGAGAGATGATCGATAGGTTCTTGTGGTGAATGTGCAAATTAGGTCATGATAGTGTTTAGCTAGGTATAGGATAGATACTGAAGATCATCCTCTACCCACCCACTTTTCGGCCTTAAGCCATAATTTGTATGTTTTATGCATATATATATATATATATATATATCTTATTTTTAGAAGCTCTTATCACGCTTTCTCCTCTTACCAAACCGAAATCCGCTCTGCCATGTACTTGTTCAAGACTGCCAAGTATGCTACTTGCTGCTTTACTTTGTCTCTTTTTCCCTTCATGTGACCTGTGTGTACAAGATTCTCCAAGCCCTCCTTTCTCATTGCATGTCTCAGGAACTTTAGCTGTCTTTTTCTTAATGTTAAGTATTAATTACTTTTTCGTTTCCGTCCTCTTTAAAACCTCGACATTGCTCATATGTTCAGTCTATGGTATCCACAGCATCCTTCTGTAGAACTACTTTTTGGTTGTTTCAAGTCTCTCCTCTATCCTTGATGAGATGTTCCAGCATTCACTGCTATATTGAAAACAAAAATCCAGTTCCCTCGTTTTTGTTTCTAGCGAAATTTTCCTGTCTCTTAATACTCTACTCAGTTTCTGGAAGGCCTCTTCAATCATTCCAAGTCCCCCTCGGGTCTCAGCGTTGCACTTATTGACTTCTGTCAGAATACCTCTCCTGTTCTTCAATTTCGGTTCCTGTAGTTGGCATTTTGGGCTATTCTTTTTACTGAAAACCATGCATTCAGTTTTCTTGTTTATTTGTAGTCCTTTCTTTAGCTACCTTCTATAGACGATCTTTTCAAGTCTGCTATCAACGGCGTATCTTATGCTGTTCAGAAACAACAGCAAGCACTCAGTACCTCCTCTAATCAACGAATTTGATGTCCTCACTTCTTCAACAGGCAATGCTGAATGCCTCGCTCGCAGATTCTCCACAAAGTCGTCACTGGACTCGTCTGGAGTATCTGTACCAGACTTCCCACCCAGAACTGAGACACAACTGACTGACATTCACAAAACTCCCTCGGTGGTCTCCAAAGTAATTTCAAAGCTCGACCCCCATAAAGCGAGCGGTGATGACGGACTACCAATCATTGTCCTAAAGAAATGTGCTTTGGAACTCTCCTCTGTTCTCTCTGAACATTATAACTACTGCCTCTCTGCTTCTTGCTTTCCTGCCTGTTGGAAATCCTCCCCTGCTGTTCATATATATATATATAAATAACGGAGAACCTTCTAACTCCGCTAATTATTGTCCTATCAGCCTCCTACCGATCTTTGGCAGTGTTCGAAGCCATCATCAATGCCGAGGTGGTACAATATCTCACAACCCACAGACTCTTCTCTGAGAAACAGTATGTTTTCCGCTTCACCAGGTCAACTGCTGATATGCTCACGACCATCACTGTGTATATACACCAGGATTTCCACAAGAACGGTGAAGCCCGAACTGTTGCCCTAGACATCTCCAAAGATGAGTCTGGCATGCTAGCCTTCTATGCAATCTGCTGGGCTACGGTATAACTGGACAATTGTTTGACCTAATCCAGTCATTCCTCTCAGATCGCACAATGAAGGTAGTATTGAACGGACATGAATCCCAATAATATCACACGAACGGCGGTGTCCCTCAAGGCTTTATTCTAGGTACTACACTTTTCCTTATCTACATTAACGATCTCCCAAATGTAATAAGATCCCAAGTAGGCATATACGCTGACGGCACTACTCTCCCCTCGATCAAAAGTCTGCTGAGGCTGACTAAGCAAACCTCGCTGCCGAGCTTGAAAGGGACCACCAATCCGTGGTTGACTGGGGTAAGAAATGGCTCGTGAACTTAAATGCTTCCAAAACGAAGCTGCTATCTCTATTAACCACCACAGACAATCGCGCCTAGCCCCATTAGCATGGATCAGTCTAGTTTCCTTGAGAGTAAACACTGCGCTTCCTCGGGTTAACTTTCGCAACAGGCATTAAGTGGAGTGATTATATAGAATCCATAGCTAAATCCGCTGATAAGAAGGTCGGTTCTCAGTGCAGTGCCAGGAAGTTTTTCCCGTCTGAAACAATCCTGCACATATGCAAATCTACCATCCGCCCGTGCATTGAGTATTGCTGCCATATCTGGTACCTATCCATCGAGATGTCCTTGACAAAATCCAACGGAGAATCTGTAATGTGATCGATCCCGATTTGGCAGCTCAGATACAGTCACTTTCTCACCGGCGCAATGTGGCTTCCCTGTGTGTCTCTTCTACAAATATTTTTATGGCTTCAGCACCGATGAACTTAGCTCACTTGTCCCTCTTATACACGAATTTACTCGAGCCACAAGATTAGCAAATAGGTCCCACAATTTTACTGTGAAACCAATAAATTGTAAACGCAAATTCTACTCCATCAGCTTCTTTTTTCGCACTTCCCGTCTGTGGAATTCCTTTCTATTTACTTGCTTTCCCAACAGCTACAATCTTCAAGAATTTAAATGTAAAGTCAATAGTCATCTCCTGTCTCACTAACATGCTTCCTCTCTCTCTCTCTCTCATGCTCCTTTCTTCGGCTACTCCACTCTCATCAGTATTCTCATCCTTCTCTTACCCTTTTCCTGACACTCCCTGTAACCTGTCACTCTTTCTCATAACCTACCTCCTATGTAAACCCTGCCCAACAGTGTCAGTAAAATGCCTTGCTTGGGGAGACACGATTATAAAAAATATATAGTGGCGGATGAATATTTCCTTGATTTCTAGGACTCTCAAAATAGTCTCGCTGTATAAGTTGAATAGATCCGGTGAAAAGACTCATCCTTGTCTTACACCCCTTTTTATCTTCTATATCTGCTAAATTCGCTTCCTGTCCGTATGCGGACGCTCTGGTGTCAGTTGAAGTTCTTTGATTCATAAAAGTATTAATATCTCATATATTTACATTTTTGTATTCAAAATGTACATTAACAGGTTTCTATAAAACCCATAGTCTTTGCTTTATATTTTTTTTTTTACATTTGGTCTACACAAACATGTAGATACATACTGTAATATCTGTTGGCATATGCTTATTATCTCGAATCTTGATTTTGTGCATGTCGGTTATAGACAAGATATATACCGAAAATGTCGAACACCTAACGTATACTCAGTTCATTACAAATGCCATAGACGTCAATTATTAATAAAAGTACCTTCTTATTTTATTGTGATTTTCCACGATTTATTAATAACTCATTTGTATTTTTTATTTCATATATTTTTTATACCCACACATTTTTAAATATTCAGAGGGATTAAAAAGTAACACTCTATTTCTTAAAATACTAAGCTTTTACAAGAAGTGGATATAAAAGAAAAGCGTTTAGCATGAGTTTTTTTTTAATCTTCGATATTGGGATCAGATTTTGCAACCGGCTTCTCGACCCAACCAAGAATTTCGACATCTGAAATCACAATGGAAATCTTGTGGCATTGAAGACATAATCTTGCACTTACCTTTAAAGTTCTGCCAAAATGTTGGTTTGATATACTAGACTTGTTCCTTTGACCAACCGCAAAGAAAAAAAATCACAGAGAGTTAAAGTCGGAACTTCTGGCTGGCCAATCATATACAAACTAGGAAGTGACTTTTCAATCATATATATATATATATATATATATATATATATATGTTATGGCGAAACACACCTATTCCTCAGAATATTAATAAGAGTTAACAGGAAGTTAACTCGGGAAGTTCTTAGGAGTTCTTAGAAGTTCTAGAGAGTACTTTAGGGTTCTATTGGAGTTCAGTAAAACTATTAGTTAGTTCCAGTTTGGACATATGTACATAGAAGGTTGGTATGACGTCGTAACAATACGGTTAGAGAAAATGCGAGGTAATAACGAGACGTGAGACTTAGTAATGCGATAACCTCAGGACTAGATCTCCTGTAATACACTGTAGTTCTCCCCCTGTAGTAGTATGAATACTACTATAAATAGTCTGTGGAAGAGTTCATTTTTAGAGTAATAGGGAAGGTGCCACAACAACAATTTAGCACTTACTAAACAATATTTCACTACAAAATATATAATATATACATAGTAATAGGAGTTGTTACAACGAGAGAAAAATATAGAAGAAAAATACGCGAGAAGGCGTGAACGTTTTGTTTAAAGTGTAGATTTATTGTTGTTACTATCATTAATATTACTTGCTTTTGTATAATATCTTAAGTACCCATAATAGTATTGGCGTCGCTACATGTGTTTCGAGTCCAAAGTTGACTCACTTCAGGCGAATAAACTTGTGACTTTACATAACGTGATCTGTGTCTTCCTGAAAGCCTAAAATACCGGGTATATAAAGGTAAGTGGTCGGTGAATCGCTCCGAAAGTTCATATGCGTCCGTATTTTTTTTTTTTTTTTGCAAACTCGATCATCAAATCTCTTCCGTTTTGAGAATAATTCACTTTTCATTGATCGGTAAAAATTTTTTTTTTTTTACACTGGCTTGTGAAATTTGATGTCATCTTTATACTTCAAAATTGTTTTTCAGCAATTTTGATTCAATTCTATAAGTCATCCATTTCTTTTTGTTGTTTGTGGAATACTATCTTTTGTAAATTTCGCAAGTAAGTGTAACAATAATTTTCTGGTCAGCAAAAGGGGAATGATTCCCAGAGCGGAAGAGATTTAACAAGCGAGTATGACAAAAACAAAACAAAAAAACAAAAACAAAACAAATACGCACACATATGAACTTTCTGAGCTGTTCATCGACCACTTATGTCACATCCGTTAAACGGAAAGGATAATCCCCCAAAATGTTATAATTAATACACTAAATAGATAAAATACAGAGCTCAATGGATATTATCCAGAGCAATATGATATACAAAAAAGAAATATCAACACATTTAAACATGTGTTGATTTTTCTTTACTTTTTGGATATTATACATATGTATATGTGTGTGTCTGCGTGGGTGGGTTTTCGGTGGTGCCGAGTGGCGATAGCCTGAAAGTAAAAACATCGTGTTTTGGCATGAGACAGACAACCGCCAGTCTTCATGATCATATTTACAAGCTCTGTATCCCGAATAGTGAGAACTTTCCCCCATACCTTAAAACTATATTTTATCGTCCATATACGCAATCGTCAGGCTATCGATTGCGTGTAAGCATGAAACAGACTGTCACTACTGGGTGTTGACTTCAATGTCCACTTATATATATATATATATATATATATATATATATATATATATTCTTTTTACATCGCCCATGCGCGTTCTTTGTTTTTATCAATTGCCCAATATATCAGAGTGAGTTAGGCACTCTTATAAGAAAAATAGCCCCATGACGCAATTTACGCCACCAGAAAATTTAAAAACGACATGCTGTACTGCTTGGTGTTTGCACCGGAAACTCAAATATGAATATTTGAGAGTCTTTAAAAATGTCTGTCTAACGCAATGTTGGCACAATTCATATATTATACATGAATGTATACTGATCTTTTTAAAAAAATGTTTAAAATAGACGGGGTTTGTAATTTATATTTAGCATAACCGAGGATTAATTGTATCCCAGATACTGCAAAGGTTTCGGAAAGAGCTCGATGTGTCTAATGGTGATTACGAAGGTAGGGCGGCTTGGAATTCTCACACTGATTGTTCTGATAAGAAAAGAACTCCTGAATTTGTTGGAGAGGTCTTCAGACTCAACCCAGATGCCTTCTTCAAGTACATCGACGAGTTAGTGTTGCCCTGAGTCAAAAGGGAGGCTGATTAAAAGCCCTATGTCTGACAACAGAACTCTGCACCATGTCATACCAGCAGAAAAAAAACAATCATGACCCTCAAACAATATCTGCGACCACATTACCCCTTACACCTGGCCACCTAACTCCCCAGACTGCACCCACCTTGATTATTAGATGTAGGCTCAGTTGAGCGAGAAACAAAAAAAAAAACTGCTTTTAACACTAATGATATCTACGGTTATATTGTGTTGAATACACCGGTTCCCGCCCGATCACCGAAGTTAAACAACATTGAGGCTGGTCAGTACTTAAATAGATGACCATCTGGGAATACCAGGTGCTGTAAACGTAAGGACCAAGAATGGTCCACCGGTCCTCCATATTTGGGAGTTGGGTGCATAGCTAACAACCCTGCCCCGTAAGAAACAGTTTGTTACTGAAACAGTAAAAAAAGTTGCTGCCCTATGCACCATCTGGGTGTGATGGATAAATGATGAACACCAATGATCTAAAGAAAAGTATTATAGCAGAATTCACCAACTTAAACAAGGAGCCAGTTAGTTAGTTAAGTGGCATACGTGATACACGCTTGGGCGATCATGTCTCGAAAGAGATATGACTGACTGGGCAGAAGATTATTCCGCAGTAGGTTGCCATTGCTTTCTGCGGTAGATTGGTTGCCGACCAAGGCTATAGAACCCAGTCTGTCCTGCTATTTAACCCATAACTGGAAGGAAGAGACGGATTAATACCTTTCCCAAGGGTATTTGCGCGTAAGTGAATACAATGGATTCAACTGGAATTCGAACTCGGCTCCCCGGTTTCTCGTTCCGAGCCGATATCCACTGTACCACAACGCACATTTTCCCAAAAAGTTAATGAATGGACACTTGGGCGGAGAGCAGTGGTTTGCAAACTTGTTTAGCTCGATTAATTACGACTGAATAACGAGCTCTATACACATAATGTTGCATGATACTTTCGTCTTTGGGCCATGTTTATCCTACGCTGAGAAAATCACTATCGGCAATCCAATGTTATGTAATGATTACCAATCTTGTCTCGCTAGATCAATTATGACAGATTAGTGAGCTGGGTCCTCACCTAGTGTCACATGCATTAAACCTTGTGGCGCATGTAAACTCCGCTTATAAATTCACCGTTTTAAATACGTTACCTGATCAACTTATTTTTCGTGTATTCTAGGCTTTTCAAATCTTGAATTATTTGTGTCGCGGAATCAACCCATATTTTCTATATCCTTCAGTTGTATGTCACTACTCGGAAAGGTCACCTTTTATGAACTTATGAGAGAAGACTTCCGGAATATTACAGAAAATAATATTGTTTTTTATCAGCAGTGATTTATTCTTTCTTTTTTTAATTATTTTTTATTGTTATTTTGTTTGCTATTTTTATTGTTATTCTTCTTTTTCAGCAGTGCCATCAGTTTGAGTCTCCTCATCCTCATCTTACGAAATGGCGACATCAGTCCTTACTTCAGCTAAATTAGACGCGAAAAGATTACATAATATTTACGTAAGTTCAGTTCGGTGCCTCTTTGTCTATTTTGGCACCGTTCCTTTGCATACATTTCGACTTGAGGGGCACGTCTCCATGCAGAACAGGCTGACATCTCATGGCAGGTCTCCTAATCGCCAGGGTTAGGACAACTGACAGTAAGATCATTACCAACCCCTTGCTAAAGTACTCTTCATTCGAACTGACACGTCACTGTTTTTTTAAACACAGACACGCAAACGCAAACGCACAAACACACACACACACATATGCACACACAGATGTATATATATATATATATATATATATATATATATATATTGAGGGAAATGGAAAATAAATTCCGGCAATGTAAGATAAAAAATATACTTGAGAAACAACAAAATATGGTTTTATTGTAGGGTAGCCAACAGTATAATGCTTCGGTTGTTATAACCATCATCAGGGCTTATATTTACCAATAATAGATATATATGTTTCTGTATCTCAAGTATTTTTATCCCATATATATATATATATATATATATATATATATATATATAGTTAAGTGCCATGCATCATCCCTGACTGAGCACTCTGGAAGAATGGTAAACTTTGAAAAAAAACCCAACAAAAAACAGTATCTACTCTAGCATCTACGCATCACTCATTCAATAATGAATTAGAGCACTCTGGCCACTGATATATGATATATTATACGCTAAAATTCTTCCTCCTCCTACCGAGCGCCCATAGCTCGGAGGTAGAATTGCCGACTGACGCCAATTCGGTCGGGTTTCAATCCTGGGTTAAAAGCAATTGGGTGTCTAACCGTACTGATGAGCTGTGATACAGCGAAAGAGATCTGTCTGCGGATGACTATTTATATATATATATATATATATATAATGGAAACTCACCATTTAAATTGATTATAAATTATTATTTATTTCATTGAGCTAAATTAGATCATTTCATCAGACCACACAAATATAGTATAATATAATATAATATAATATACATATATATCAGTACAAAGGTTTTTACCGGTAAAAATCTTTGTACCAAATGGAAGGAATATTGTGCGGTCTGATGAAATGTGCAAATATAGCATATTGAAATGAATTATAATTTATAACCAATTTAAATAACGTGTTGAGTTTCCCTTTATAAATATCACATTGCTATGGATAACATCCATTCAGCTCTCTATACTGATATACACTTAATATTTTATATTATGTTGATCTTGTTGGATTATCTTCGCCGATTACGGACTGGACATATATATATATATATATATATATATATATATATATATATATATATATATATCACCTGTTCATGCACAACGCAGTCTTTAAGTGTTGAGTAGAGACTAATTTAAATTTTAATAAAAATATCTGTCTAACGCAATGTTGGCACAATTCCTATATTATACATAGATTTATATTGATTTTTTTAATTGTATTTAAAATAGACGGAATTTGTAATTTATATTTAAAATAAACAGAAATTAATCGTATCCCAGAATAATATATGAACTGCGCAGGAATTGCTTAACTAGCGTTGTTTTTTTTTTATTTTAATCAAAATTTATATTAAAATTTAATTTTCTTAATTTAAATTATGTAGTTCGAATTCCATTCAATTGCACCCAATTACGAGCAAATATCATTAAGAAAGGTATTAATCCGCCTTTTGCCTCTAGTTATGGGTTAAATAACAGAACAGATTGGGTTTTATAGCCTTAGTCGCTAACTAGTCTATCTCACTGACTAAGGGCAACCCACTGCGACAAATCTTTTTCTCAGCCAGTCATGTCTTGAAAGTGACATGATCGCCCATGCGTATATAGTGTATGGCACTTAACTAACTGACTGAATGATAGAAAGTCATCAATATATAGGGGATATGTCTATTGTTTAAGTAAAACTTTGTGGAAAGGATAATATTTCAGAAATTCGAAAAGAATGCACGTGAATACATTACTTAGAGGCGACCACATTGGTAATTCAACATTTTTATCTATAAAAATTAAAAGATTATTTATTTCTGTGTGAGAACCTTTCTTTTGATGATAGAAGCAATTTTGTCAACAGGAACGTTGGTTCAAAGGGACTTTATATCTGAACTAGCCACGAGTTTTTCAGTCATATATTTCCTTAGGTTGCCTGAATTTTGAACATTTAATGGAATAATTTTTTCGAGGAATGGGGTTAAAAAATTTGATTGCGTTCGCCACTATGGGAAGCGTTAAAAATGCTTGTCCTAATCGGTTGCATTGGAATTCCTGTTCTGTAGGTTTTCGATAAACAATTAACTTTGGGTGATATTATATCAGTTTATACCATAATTAATTTTCATTATTAATTAATTTTCTAATCGTTTTATCATTTTTTTTCTTTTTCAGTAATTATTTTTTGTTCTTTTTTTCATAAGTGTCGGTTTTGTTGAGTTGTAGATGAAATCATTGTACGTGTTTCTATTCATAATCCCAATCCCACCTCTTTTGTCCGGGGAGGTATTGTCGATTTTCTTGTTTTCTGCAAGGTTTCTTGGTGCAATTGTGTGTCACTTTAGTAAAGAACAATGAAGGAACTTTAACACAAAAACGCTTAAAAGGATGCAGAATTGCTATAATGAATAGGAACACATTTAATAATACTGGGCACAAAATAATTACTGAAACAGAAAAAAAGAGTCGTATTGCTGATTAGCACCATTGCTCTGACTTGTCCATTTTGCTATAGAGCACATTCTGCAACTTTTCACCTTTTCTTCTCAGTTGATGCTTTCATTTCCCTAATTTTCTCAGTTCTTCTCGATGTTTATTACTTAATGATTTTATCGGATTTTTTAATTTATAATCGCTGATCACTCACCACATACATAAGTTGAACTTATAGATATAAATTTGTCTATAGTCGTAAATGGATATTTTCTACCTCACTAACGCGGCATAACATATATATATATATGTGTGTGTGTGTGTGTGTGTGCTTGTATATAGCTCAAACATGCACATATTAATATATGCGCAAGCACATACATAAGCCTAGTGAGTATATATATATATATATATATATATATATATATATATATATATATATATATATATTGTAACAAAATTTTGGAACTCGTAGGTTTTTTAACCTGCTGTTCATGCATTTACTTTTATAAAGAGTGCTCGATACAAACATAGAGCGTTATATTGTAATAGTTGTAACAATGGTTTATCGTTCTTCGTCACCCGATGAGAAGCACCTAAAGGTAGCTTCGAAACACGAAAATTTTTGTGTAGTGATACTATGAATTTATAAACCATTGTAACAACTATTAAGAATATATATATATATATATATATATATATATATATATATATATATATATAGTCATCCGCAGACAGATCTGTTTCGCTGTATCGCAGTTCATCAGTGCGTTTAGACAGTCGATTGTTTTTACCCATGATTGAAACCCGACCGAATTGGTGTCAGTCGGTGATTCTACCTCTGAGCTATGGCCTCTCGGTAGAAGGGTACAGACCTTTTAGCGTGTATATTATCATTATACACGCCCAATGGCCAGAGTCCTCTAATTCATTGCTGAATGAATGATGCGTAGACGCCAGAGTAGCTCCTGTTTTTAAAGTCTACCATTTTTCCAGAGTGCTCAATCAGGGTGTGAGAGCGTAAATTGTCTATATATATATATACGAGTTTCGTAAAAAAAAAATGACACAATTTGGTGTGGTTAATTTTTTATATAATTGATCATGTTATCTTGTATTATTTTTATTTTTCGTATATAAATTATATAAAAATTTTCCGAATATATAGTTTTCAAACATGGTCTGCACATTGTGACCATGTTCTTCAATAATATTATTGATTGTTGGCTTCTTCTTTTATTAATAATGCTTCCATTATTTTTAGCCTTTTTTTTACATGTGACTAATGCTATTGAATTTGTATTATTAACTTATATGTTACATATAGCGTTTGCAATGTTTCCATGTTTATTGAAATGATACATAATAAAGTGAAGGTCAGAGAAATGTTACGTGAATCTTCTCGATAAACATTTTGTAGTATACGCATACATATACATATGTATGGACAAATAGACATATATATACACATATATATATGTATGTCATAACTATTTAAACATTTGGATTAACCAGGAAAATTCGCTAAAATATTGTAAATGGGTAAATAATATTGATTCTCTGTAATTTCAAAATTTTAATATAATTTATGCACTGAAAAAATAATTATAAGATCACATGAAAAATTATATAAACAAAACTTAACCACAGCACTTTGTCACTCATTTGTAACGAAATTTTCATAAAAATGGAATGCTATCTAAATGCGCAATATATATATATATATATATATATATATATATATATATATATATATATTCTAAACGTATACTGTTAAATATAAGAGACAATGAATGTCTATTATGTTTAATCATGAGCCGTCTAAACATCGTATTTTGGTTGAAAATAAAGACAGAAATTCTCCAACATTTGGATAATATGTTATTAAGTTGGTTCTAAGCGTTAGGCTCACATGAGCCATCTTCAGAGAGGTTATAAGGACGTTAACACAAAAACATCCACTAGCAAAGACGATTTTACCTTGTGTTGACATAAAACTTTGCTAAGCAACAATTACAGTGACTAAAACTAGCAAACTCAGTTCATAAATTTGCAATGTGGTTCTAAGACGTCACACCGCGGGAGAGCTAGAAATGTTCACAGAACCATGTATCTAAATGCAATGTAATGTGTTATGACCAGATTTAAACATGATTTTATTTAATGTGGGTTGTTTGGAATTGATGTAGATGGCCTCCAATATCTGAAGGTTCTTTTTACTGTGTGTATGTGTGAGGATTATTGTATTGTTAACTAAAATCTGTCTAATATTATTTACATGGCTATGTTTTTCTAAGAAATGACCAGAAAGGTGACAGTTAAGTCTACGGGAGAGCCAAAATACGATGTTTAGAACGGTTCATTATTAAACATAATAAACATTCATTGTCTCTTATATTTAACAGTATATGTTTTAAAAGGTATCTGCTGCTTCGATACACTATATATATATATGTGTGTGTGTGTGTGTGTGTGTGTGTGTGTGTGTGTGAGCGTGTGCGTGTGTGTGTGTGTGTGTGCGTGTATGTGTGTGTGTGTGTGTGTGTGTGTGCTCTTATTGCGATTGAGCCTTCTAGAGAAGACAAATTGTAAAAAAGTTACTACTTCCGAAATTTACGCGTTACTTCTCTGTAATGAGTTGAGGTCTACACAGCGCATATATATAACACGCTAAAATTTCCCATCTTTCATTCAATGTACCTATGGTTTAGAGAGTAGGGATTCCGACTAATACCAAATCGGTGGAGTTTCGATTCCGGCTGGAAGCAAGTGGATGAGTTTAGCCACACGGATATGAGCTGTGATACAGCGAAATAGGCTTGAATGTGGATGAGTAATATATATATATAGTAGATTATTTAAAAATTTCATGGGTAATGCATATTTCGCAACCTGCTGCTTGTTAGACCCAAAAGATGCAACAGTTAATTTTCAAAATCATCCAGAACAAAAATTATATATTTATCTGAGCGTTGGTGTAAATTATGAGGATATGTGGGAAATATAACGGTTATCTTTAGATTTGAAAAGATTAAAATTGTAGTTGTTAGGAAAGCATTGTTTCGGGAATCTTTTCCACAAAGTAGCGGTTCTCCAGAAAATGCTTTCTTAAATATTTTCACTCACTAATGGAATAAGAAAGAAATGGAAACGATTTATTTTCGTGCCCATGACATGTTGGGCCTTAGATGTGAATGTCTGAACTGGTGAAGCTAAAGAATCTAGCTAATCAGAAAAATTGCCATGAAATCGTTTTGTTCTATGACATATCAACCTAAATGGGTTATTTAATGCTGACAATATTTTTATAATAGATTCGCGTGGATAGAATATGTATTTTGTTTAATAAATCAGTTTGTAAATTAGGTTTCATTGATACATTTTTTTAAATGGGCTTTGTCGAGTGTCAGATGTATTACTGATATTTTTTTTTTCGAAAGTATTTACCTGATATTTCCCTCAAAAAGTATTGCTGGAATTTTCACGTTAAAAATCTATTTTTATACTTTCATAGTATTTTGATACGTTTACGGCTATATCGTGTTGAATACACCGGTTCCAGTCCGTTCACCGAAGTTAAGCAACATCGAACCTGGTCAGTACTTATATGGGTGACCATTTGGGAGTACCAGGTGCTCTAAACGTAAGAACCAAGAATGGTCAACCGGTTCTCCATGTTTGGGGTTGGGTGCAGTGCTAAAAACCCTGCCCCGTAAAAAAAACAGTTTGTTACAGAAACAGCAACAAAAGTTGCTGCCCTTTGCACCATCTGGGTGTGATGGATAAATGATCATGATAGTATTTTGACCCCAGTTTCGGGAGTTAATTATGTACTAGGACCCTAACAGGTGCTACCACCCGGGTCAGGGAAGACCTGGAAATAACAGCAGTTGCTAGGTGGTTCCATGCACCCACAAACTTTCCAAATAGAAGCACCGCTGCCGGATGCGGTTTATCGTCATACCCAGGACGTATCAATTGAGAAGAATATCCACTGCAGAGGTGCAGTCGGCATGTTCTGAAGCCTCTGCAGACAGAGCGATGTGAATATGAGTAAGGTAAAGAGGTTTTCTTGATTTAGTAAGTGTAAAAATGTCGTGGATTCTTGTTAGGAACCACACAATTTAATAATAACAGAAAACAGATATCAGAGGAAAAATGTAAGTATATTGAACAAAATATATACAACCTGTACACGGTTAGTAGAATTCAGAAATACTAGGAATACTTGTTTGTAGGAGTCAAATATATACAATCTTATAGATAAGAAGTAATAAAAAAATAAACGTTTCCGTTACACCCAATGGTGTGTAGGGCAGCGTTTATGCTGTTTCCGTAACAAACTGTTTTTTTTTATTGGGCAGGGCTGTTTGCACTGCGCCCAACCCTCAAACCTGGTGGAAGGTGATTGTCTATTGTAATGATTCAAGCTTGCTAACCATTACACAACAGCTAATGCCCAGATAAGAAGTCCAGGTATATAAAGACATTTGGATATTTGTTGTGCATTCTTGTTAGAAACCACACAATATAATAATAACACAAAACAGATATGAGAGGAAAAATGTAAGTAGATTGAACAAGATATATACAACCTATACACGGTTAGTAGATTCAGGAATACTTGTTAGTAGGAGTCAAATATATACAATTTTGTAGATAAGAAGTAAGTCCGGCTAATAAGTCTATATTCTTACTGACCAACTAGCGGCAGTTCAACTGCTATGACAAGCACTGCGTTACACGCTCTGCCTTACACACTGCCGTTATCTGTAGACAGGATCATCTGTATACATCAGACGAGTCCATTTATAAATGTAAAAATGGGGGTGGGGTCCCCAACAAAAAGAAAGAATGAAATCAACTTTTGGTAAGTTTTTTTTCTTGCCAAATTCATGGATGCATTTGGTTTTATTTGGAGTAAGAAATTTTTCTTTGTCGATTATGAAATTATCTATCCATATTTTTTTCGATTTCATGTTGAAGAAATTTATAAGAAAACACGGACATTTTTAGCAGCCTTTAAAAATGTCAGCAGCACTCAATATGCGTGAACCTCGCTTCAATATTAACAAGTGTCCTGACTATCATCATTGATGTCATGTTGTCAATTAAATCAATGAAAAGATATGTGTAAGCAATGAATTTGATTTTTCAAATGAACAAAACAAAATAGGTTTACCGTTTATGCTATTGCAAAATAAAGAACGAACCAGCCCGAGCTGACTCACATCGATAGAAGTGAAAAGAAAATTCAAAGACATAAGTAAATCCCCACAAATTGCTCATAGGTCGCAGAAAATTATTATGTATACATTGAGAGACTGGTTTTTCTTATCACATCTCACCCCTGCTTACATCTGGTATAAGAACGTTATTCTAACGGCAAGAAAATATCCAGTGAAAAAGAGGCTGTGTGTTATATAGCGACAAATAACAAACACGGGTGTATATAAAAATATATGACTTATATTTTTTATTGACGACGATGGACCGTGTCGCCTAGTGGACAGGAGTGAGAGAGCGCTCTTTCAAGGTTGACAGGGGTGACGATGGGAGTGTACTTCTCTCTGCTTACTCGTCTAGCTTCTTCTTCGACTTCTCGAGACTTGTCTGTCGAGACTGACTTCTTCGACTTCTCTGTTTCGACTTCTGACTTCGACTGTGACTCGACTTCTCTTCTACTGTCGAGGCTGGAGACTCAAAACTGATTCCAAGACTGTGTTTTTCGCAGTCTTTATATATCTTCCAAAAGCGGAAATTGTTTCTTCCGGTTTTTTCTTGATCACGCGACGCCTACGCGACGCCTACGTAAATTCTCAGAGACCCTGTCAATTTCCGCTCTGCCGGAAATAGGGTCAAAGTGACATCCGCTACTTTTCATCAACCGGGAACGCCCACGCTTCCTCAGCCTTCTTCGGTCGGGCCAGATTATTATATTACATGTGCAGTCGTTCGTCGGTGCACCAAATCTTTTGGAATCAAACTGAAAAAAAAGAATTACGAGTAGAGGATCACACACACACACACACACACACACACACACACACACACACACACACACACACATATATATCTATATATATATATATATATATATAAGGCTTGGTACTTGGTAAGGTAAATTTCACAGGAGAACTCAATGTCAAAATTTAACAGAGTATTATAATCACGAACAAAAATTGTATGTTTTTATAAAACTGTAGGTAATATGATATTTCGCGGGATCAACCGCTCGTCAGACCAAATTCATACAACAATGAATAGGTCAAATTTATTCAGAAAAAGTCAAATAAAAAAGAAAAAAAGTAAAGGGAGTAGGTTAAGTAAACAGTGTTAACTCTTAGTGTCGCGCGACGTCCATGGCCTAGAGTTTCAAAAAACTTAAGGAAGTCACTGAAACTTGACTTGGGGTTCTTTGAGATAATGCGGAAATCTTAATTTGAAGCCAATGTTTGCACAGAGTAGAGATTTTTAATTATATATATATATATACAAACAAATTAATAAAATATGTTAATTATAAACAAATTCACAATCCCCGCCCACCTAAATAACCGCTAGAATTGTGAACAGATGCTCAGTGACGTGGTCGTTGATGGCTTTGATTCAGTAGCTGGTCTTCGAGTCGACTATTACAACGGTGTTCTTCCCCGCCTACACTGTGAATTTCGATTTCAAGTTAGTCACACTGAAATATTGGTAGATGTCTCTCCGCCAAGTTGAATCAGACTGGACGCGCGCACAATTGAGTAAATGAAAACGCCACCAAAATAAATTGAATGACGCCCGAATAAGTTGCGGAAAACGTCTTTATATACAAAAAATAAAAAAGAATATAAACAATCGCCAATCCCCTGTCTCTACTTAGCTGACAGCGGAGCGGAAGTTTCATCCTAAAGGAGCGCTTTTCTTCTTTTCTTAATTCGAGTTTTTGGTTGGCAATGTCAGTTCACTTCAGTCGGAGTTTTCAAGTTTGTGACGATTCAAAAATGTTTTTGTTCGCTTCCCACCAAAGCTTTACGGAAACTGCCGAAGGTTGGTCTTTCTGTGTGGTGGGTAGCGGCGGTAATTCGTCTTCTCTCTCTCAGCTCAGCGCTACAACTCCCTCTCTTACCCCGAGCTCTATGTTTATGCTCGCCCCAAATTCACTGGTGGGAGGATGACGAATGCTAGGTGTTCATGCAAATCCAATCTCTAGCCAATGAAATCGCTTTCGCCCACGTACTTGGGACTTTTCTCTCTTCTCTTTCCTTGGTTCGACCATTGAAGCAGCACTATTGGGGGGACATCACTTCTTTTCGGGTTTTTCTTTTTGATGCCAATAGATCTAGCTTTTAGGTTTATAAATCTTTTCCAACCAAATTTTAAATTTAATTTTTCCTCATGGAATTTAACTTTTTGCATTTATCAAATATTTTCTTTATTTGTGACAATCCTTTCCGACAATCAGAAATCATGTTTTGGTAAATTTTTTACCTTCATCTGCTGTGTAGCTCAGGCTTGGAAATTTTAATTCCACTTATCTCCTCCAGCCAGAATTTAATCTTTTTCACTTATCAACTATTTCCTTTATTGGTGACAATCATTTCCAACAATCAAAAATTGTTTTGTTTAAAATTTCTACTTTTATCTGCAGTGTAGCTCAGGCTTCAATTGCATTTCTCTTAGTCATGCCATCTCCATCTGTCAATAATAACCTCATTTGACCCGGCTGGTTATCAAATAGAACACCCGAAAAATAAAAATTCGTTCATATCGCTCGGCTTTGGGTTTGCGATCTCTCTTTTTCATCTGCTCATATTGGAATAAATTTATTACCCGAGTTCATATTAGAACAAACAACTTTTTTTTCAGTTGGTTCTTTTCGATGTTGATATATCCCGGGAAGGAATATCAGGGAAAAGAATAGTTTAAGAATAATACTTAACACTGAAGATAGATTAGAAGAGATTTATTATACAACAGTACAATAAACCAATAGACGTACAAGAACAATCAACGAATAGTAACAGGAATAGCGTAGCAAATGTCTCCGCCTATGACGTATGCGTCCGTCTAGTGACGTATGCTGACGTATGCCCCCAGTTCGCTCAAGTCACAGTCTTTTATAGACTAGAACATATCCATTACGGGGTAGGATAGGATGTTCCTCTACAACAGATGTATATAAAACAAAATTTTGGACCAACATAATTCTTTCCGCCTGACAGGCAACAATTAATCTGCACAATTAATAATACAATGAATTATAATTTCTTTCTTTCCATTGCCGGCGAGAAGAGGGTTATATTTCTTGCATGCAAAATATAGTGCCACAGAATTATACAATAGACTACCCACAATACAATATCCACAATGTATCTCTGATCTGTATATATAAAACTTCGATCAAAAATACAATGTTTTAATGTACAAATTTGTATTTACATTCGCTCTATTCCTGATATTGACCATTTTAGCCCATACATATAGCAAAGATTCACACTACATTAATTTATCATATATATATATATATATTCATCCGCAGACAGATCTGTTTCGCTGTATCACAGCTAACCAGTACGGTTAGACAGTCGATTGCTTTTAACCCAGCTTTGAAACCCGACCGAATTGGCATCAGTCGGCGATTCTACTTCTGGGCTATGGGCGTTCGGTAGAAGAAGGCAGACTTTTAGCATGTATATTGTCATTATACACGCCCAATAGCCAGAGTGCTCTAATTCATTATTGAATGAGCGATGCGTGCATGCGAGAGTAGCTACTGTTTTTCAAAGTCTACCATTCTTCCAGAGTGCTCAATCAGGGTGTGAGAGCGTATATTGAGGGATAGAGTGTGTGTGTGCGTGTGTTCGAGAGAGAGAGAGAGAGAGAGAGAGAGAGAGGAGATATTGGCAATTTCACGGTCTAAAAGAAGTACAATCGCTCAATAAATCTCGAAGCTACCAATAAAACAACAACTTTTCGGAAAAATTCATCAACACAGCCTCCTTCTAGGGTCATACACAGTTTCCAACACTCTTCTAATAATTCGATGCATTTTTTGTTGAACGATGTGTATTTGGCCTCGGAATACGCTCAGTTTCTGATATCGCTTCTTCATTGGAGCCAAATCTCTTTCCCTGGAGCATTCCTTTGAGATCTGAAAACAGTCAGTAATCGCCTAGGGCCAGATCTGGAGAATAGGGGGGATGCGGAAGCAATTCGAAGTGCAGTTCATGTAGTTTTGACATCATTGCAATCGATGTGTGACACGGTGGATTGTCTTGATGAAAAATCAATTGTTTCTTCTTCATTTGTTGCTTTTTGTTTTGGCGATTTCTTCCTTCAAAAGCACCAATAATTTGACATAATATTCGCTATTGATAGTTCTTCCTTTCTCAAAGTAAACGATGAACAAAATGCTAAAACCTTGTCTGTTGATGTTTGCGTCTTTGGTTGTATAGGACGGTTTTCAACTGCTGCTGTCCACTCAACTGACTGCCGATTTAACTCCAAAGTAAAGAGGTGGATCCATGTTTTATTCATTGTTGCGCTGAAAGAGTTGCAAACAATGATCTGAATCGTCGACGCGTTTTTGTTTTTGATCGAATGTGAGCAAAGGCGGCACCCAATTTGAACACAGGTTTCTCAATGAGAAATGTTCATGCAAAATGAAAAATACACTGCCTTCTGATATGTTCAACTTCTCTGCTATCTCAAGTAACTTCAATTTACGATCGGCCAAAACGAGATTGTGTATTATTTTGGTGTTTTCCGGGACAACTGCCGATTTTGAACAACCTGAGCATTCAGCATTACTTGTGTCTCTACGACCTCGTGTAAAATCAACATACCACATTTTAACCCTTGTTTCCAACTGAGCAGAGTCCGAATAATACTTATCAGAACATTGCTTTGCTTAAACAGTATTGTTCTTATCAGAAAGCAATGGCTTATAAACAGACGAAATTCAGATATTTCCATTGTTTAGAAAATTTGAAACAGTAGTTTCACTTAAATAACAGTAATTTGTAAACTAATAATCCAATTATGTGTAAATCTCATCACGTGCCATTTGAAAGTTAATACATTATAAAAATCATATTGATTTTTTTATTAGTGGCGCAATCTATATCTATAGGTCCTGGAATATTGAGTGATGTTTTATTTTTCCACGTTCTGAAAGAAAAAGATTTTAATTTTTTGAACAGCCGAAATAAATCCTGAATTCATAACCGTTTAATTATATGTTGAGCTTTCATCTCAATATCTAATCTCAATATATATATATATATATATATATATATATATATATATATATATATATTAATCATCCACAAAAACCTAAATAAAATATTTTCAATACAAAACCCACTACCCAGAATAATTAAGCAAGCAAAAGTAAGAGACAAAGTTATTTTGTAATTGTATCATTAGTTGGAGATTTTGGTATCGGTATGTATATAGACATGTACATAGCTCATCATTACGGTTAGACATCCGCTTGCTTTTTGCCAGGATTGAAACTCGACCGAACTGACATTATTCGGCGATTCTACCTCTGAGCTATGTAGAAGGCAGACTTTTAACGTGTGATATACTATGTAAATCTACGCCAGTAACTAAAAGTGTTCTAATTCATTACTGAATGAACGATGCGTTGATGATAGAGTAACTACTGTTTTTTCAGAGTCTACCATTTTCCCAGTGTGCTCAATCAGGCTGTGAGAGCGTTATATATATATATATAACAAAAAGTGTGAGAAGCCGTGAACGTTTCCTTTAAAGTGTATATTTATTGCTTTTGTTATTATACATGTTATGATGCATTAAGTGTCCCTAATGGTATTTGTGAAGCTACACGTGTTTCGAGTCTAAAATTGACTCACTTCAGGCAAATAAATTTGTAAAAGAAAATAAAATCAGTAAAATAAAATAAAATAAGATAAAATAAATCAAATGTTGTCACATTGTACGGTCTGTGTTTTTTTAAATCAGCACGTGTATCAATGGATAAACAGATAAATAAATAAACAGATGAATGAATCAAGTGCTTACCCCAGTTTGAAGTGATTTTGGTCTGGGATTACCTTTTTAGTATGCTAAAATTATCTTCTATTCGTCTTTGCTTATCTATCATCCTTTTCACCGATCAGTTGGTTGTTCTTTATTGCTTTGTCGGTGTTTGAATTTAGTGTGTGTGTATCTGTGTGTGTGGGTGAGTGTTTTTTTTCATCTCGTCTTTATGTTTTAGAATTGTTTTTCATGGGTCATTTTTGTTATTTTACAAAGTATAGATCTAATCTTACACAACAATTCCTTCCAGTTTACACAACAAAAATTATATACAAACAACAGGTACCGCGATGGGAACAAAAATGGCACCGACATATGCAACACTCACCCTAGCATATTTAGAAGAAAACCTATGCATCCAAATAGGGCATAAATATGGGGAAAACATAAAAACAAAATTCACGAAACCATGGAAGAGATTTCTGGATGACTCTTATCTTTTATCTTTTGGAAATCAACATGGGGGGGGGGACATAAACAAACTACAACACCTGCACCCCAAAATCAATTTCACGCTAGAATATAGTTATAAAGAATTATCGTTCCTAAATATAATCATAAAAACAAAAACGCTCACATCATCATGGACATTTACCACAAAACCACAGGCATCCACTTCAAGAGTCACCATCCAAAAAGCTATTTAATATCCATCCCCTATTCCATAGCACGACGAATCTGCACGATAGTAACCGACAAAACCCTCCGTAAAATACACCTAAAAGAACTACGAAAAACGTTACAAATAATACGATACTACACCTCACTAATAAACAAGGGTTTCCAACTAGAAAAAAAATACCATTAGAATCCCCCCGGAATCCAAAAAAATAACAAGAAAAACAGGAAAAAGAAGAAAACATTCTAGCATACGTTTCCACTCACAACAAAAACAATCCAGAATTATTCACAAAGATCAAAACCCACATGGAATTACTCAACAATAATGAAAAAATAAAAGAAATCTTAAAGACAACCAAAATAATTAACAGCAAACGCCAGCCCCAAAATTCAAAAAACATCCTAACTTCATCGAAATTCGAACAACAACACACAACACAGGGTGTCGTAAAATGCAACAAAAAAGATGTGGAGTTTGCAACATCATAGCAAAATCTACTGCTAAGAAGATTGGGTCACTATGTCGATCCAGGATGTTTTTTCCACCTGAATCCATCCTGCATATATACAAGTCAACCATCCGTCCGTGCATGGAGTACTGCTGCCATTTATGGTCAGGTGCCCCTGCTGTTCTCCTCAGTGTTCTTGACAAGCTCCAAAGGAGAGTCTGTAATGTGATAGGTACTGATCTGGCGACTCGACTGCAGCCACTTCCCCATCGTCGAAATGTGGCCTCCCTTTGTCTGTTCTGTAAATACTTTCATGGCTTCTGCTCGGACGAGCTTAAGTCACTGATGCCTCCTCAACAGGTGTTTACTCGTGCAACCAGACTGGCAACTGGGTCCCACCCATTCACAGTCAGGTTAGCCAAATGCAGACGACAATTCTACTCCTGCAGCTTCCTCTCTCGGACTTCCCGCCTGTGGAACTCGCTCCCGTATTCTTGCTTTCTTGACGGCTACAACCTCCAGAAATTTAAATGCAAAGTCAATACTCATCTACTAACCACTGGCCTCTAGCTCTCTCCCCTCGCCTGTATAACCTTCTCTTTCTCTCCACCTATGTATCTGTCATCGCACCTGCTTTCTCAGCTTTCTATTGTTCCTTTCTAACTAGTTTGTACTCCTCACTCTTTTCTAATTAATCTTTTTACATTTATGTAACCCCCTGCACATCAGTGGCGTTACCGCCTTGCTCGGGGTGAAATGATAAAAAAAAAATAGAAGGAAAACACTTCCAGTTCGAAAACGCAACTACATTCGAAATAAAATCGGATCTGAGCTGCAACTCGAAAAATATAGTTTACACTCTTAAATGCGAGAAATGCGCAAAGATATACGTGGGATTAAATAATAGAATTTCCCTTCACAGAAGCAATATAAGATTATCACATAACAGGAAATTATATGTTTCCCAACATTTGCATGAATGTAGTGATGGCGAATTCAAAGTTATACCTATATCAAAACACAGATTATGAAATATATATAATGCAGGAAGAAAGATACTAAAAATGCAAGCCTTCGCTCAAGAAACAACATGAAAAACACACACACCAAAAAACATACAGACACATACATACATACAAACACATACACACACACATACATACACACACACCATATTCAAAAGATAACCCCAAACAATAAAAAAGAACCAGATGCCCCATAAAAAACAATTCTAAAACATAAAGACGAAATAAAAAAACGCTCACACACACACACACACACACACACACACACACACACACACACACACTAAATTCAAAACACCCTCAAAGCAATAAGGAACAACCAACTGACCGATGATAGATAAGCAAATGCGACTAGAAGATAATTTTAACATACTAAAAAGGTAACTCCAGACCAAAATCACTTCAAACTGGGGTAAACACTTGATTCCTTCATCTGTTTATTTATTTATCTGTTTATCCAGTTATACACAGACCATTCAACGTGCCAAAATTTTATTTATTTTATCTTATTTTATCTTATTTTACTGATTTTATTTATCTTCTTATTTTTTCTACTTATTTATAAAACAACACGTTGCACATCAGAAACAAAAAGAACTCGATAAGTAAAGCCACTAATTTACTCTCCTGAAAAGAGTCAATTTTAGAATCGAAACACGTGTAGCTTCACAAATACCATTAGGGACGCTTAATGTATCATAACATGTATAATAACAAAAACAATAAATATACACTTTAAAGAAAACTTTCACGGCTTCTCACACTTTTTATTTTATACCAATTTCTCTCTTTGGAACAACCCTATTTCTTTATCATATATATATATATATATATATATATATATATATATATATATATATATATATACTTGACTCACCCGTCGCTTTTTAGAAGGAAGAGGGTAAACCAGCTCATTTCATAGAACCAACAGCAAGACTACCCACAAATATCATTTGATTATCATAGTGAAGGTTTGTGCAAAACCAACCATACTTGTTGGAAGAGCCGAAAATAGAGATAAAAGCTACTCAACCGACCCAATGCACGTTTTGAATTCTTCTGTCGTATGGTGGTCAAGCAACCCAGTTCTTAGAATGAAGAGTCAAACTGCCTACACATATTTGATTATAGTAATGAAGCCTTGTGCAGAATTAACATTCTTTTTGGAATAGCCGTTTATAAAGAACTGGTACAAGGTCCTGAAACGTCCATCGGTAGTTTTTTTTTTTTTTAATTCAGAGTTATACTTCACCTAGACGGTTCACCACTGAAGGCTATAGAAGCCAGTCTGTCCTGTTATTTGCTTATGGCTATTCGGGGCGTTAGAGATGAGTTCATACCTTTCCAAAGATTATCAACACGTAAATGTATGTAATTAACTCGACTGGAATTTGAATTCTGCTCGAGGAGAATCGGAGAGCGGATTTATCCATTTACTTTTGCCTTTATATAGAAGAGAAACAAAGTGAATGTAGATCATAATGAGTTCAAGAATGTTCCACTCACAAAATCTTATATTAATTTTGTCAGATTTTATGAAGTTGGTTGGTTCAAGAATAATTCAGCATGCAGAATGCTATGGGTGTTTGAGAATCACACATTTATCGTCTGATAAATGGAGAACAACTTAATATAATGTTAACATTCAATTTTCTTTGTCAGTCGTATACATTTTTAACTGTAGTATTGTTGTTGGTTTTTCTTCGTTTGGTTTGTCTGAAATAATCGTCGTGACCGAGCTTTCGTTTAGCATATACAACTGTTGCCGCTGCTTTTCCTAGTAATCCTTCTTTGCTCGCTTTTTCGATTAATTTGTTGTCTGCGTTTTCATTTGATAGTGTTTCGTCTTCGTATTCTAATTCGTGTTCTTTAGCAATTCCATCTAGTTTTGATGTTCCTGGTAAATTCCTTTTTTTTAATCTAAATCTATTCCTGGACCTAGGAAGTTATGCCCAGGTAGTGTTAAGTCCTATGGTTTTTTTTTTGGGGGGGGGTCTTTTTTGGGGTGTTGGCATACTGCATCGATTATGATATGTTTTAGTTAATATAGTAAAACGCCGGTCCAATAGGATGGCACCACTTTAACCTCGTATAGAGGAATTCAACCCGGAAGTTGCCAACCTAGCCCGAAATGTAAACAGACTCGCCATACTTATTACACTAGACATCAACTGCAATGTTTCAAGGAAAACTAAATTTATGGAAGTAAGATCGGCTTTCGTGTACAAGTCGAAAATTGAGATGGAAATCTCCGGCAGCACGTGTCATCCGTGGACAAAGAAAAAAAAAACGATTTAAACTACCACGAAAAAGAATAAAAAAAACAATTTAATGACGATGAGGACCATAACTGAGCATCTATAGGTGGCGGAACTGACACTTAACATATGTGTTACACGAACAGATAAGCTATAATCCCACAAACGCTTGTTCTCTAAGATAGATACAGGGTGTCCCTAAAGTCTGTGTACATTAAATCCCAGTATAGGATTGGTATGTGCGTTGTGGTGCATTGGATATCGGCTCGGAACGAGAAGTCGGTGGAGCCGAGTTCGAATTCCAGCCAAATTCATTGCATTCACTTACGGGCAAATACCCTTGGGAAAGGTATTAATCCGTCTATTCCTTCCAGTTATGAGTTAAATAGCAGGACAGATTGGGTTCTGTAGCCTTGTTCGGCAACCAGTCTACCGCAGAATGTAATGGCAACCTACTGCGGGATAATCTTCTGCCCAGACAGTTATATCTCTTTCGAGACATGATCGCCCAAGCGTGTATCACGTATGGCACTTAACTGACTGATAGGATTGGTAAATAATCCTGGATAGTCAGTCAGTTAAGTGCCATACGAGATACACGCTTGGGCGATCATGTCTCGAAAGAGATATGACTGACTGTGCAGAAGATTATCCCGCAGTAGGTTGCCATTGCTTTCTGCGGTAGACTAGTTGCCGAACAAGGCAATCTGTCCTCTTATTTAACCCATAACTAGAAGGAAAGAGACGGATTAATACCTTTCCCAAGAGTATATGTGCGTAAGTGAATGCTGGAATTCGAACTCGGCTCTCCAATTTCTTGTTCCACGACGCACATCCAATCCGGAATAAGGTTGGTAAATAATCCTAGTAATATTGTTAAAATATTAAAATTGATCCAATACAGAGCTCATTGTAATTAATTTACAGAGCGGATATTTTTTTATTTAACTGTATATTCAGATAAAAAAAAAGAATTAGCGGGAAAAAGAATTAGAGGAAATAGCCATTTTCAACATGTCATTTTAAGACAAACTTTCTTCAACGGTTGTGCGTTGAGTGCAATGGATATCGACTCGGAATGACAAATTGGGGAGCCGAGTTCGAATTCCAGTTGAATTCTTCCATTCACTTACGTACATATACCCTTGGGAAAGGTATTAATCCGTCTCTTCCCTCCAGTTATGTGTTTAGTAAAGGAAGGGGTTGGAAGGCATTGGTTTTATTAGCGGAATTTAGTAGTAATTACTTCTTTGTAGTGGGCATGTGGTTTGATTCTTAAGTTAGTAGTGGTAGGTGGTGGGGAAGTAATTGCTTGTTCAAATTAAAAAAAAAAACTTTATTTTTTACTAATTGGAAGAATAGGATAATTATTGTAATTTACACTTCTTTCTATGATAACACATACTTATGATCTCCCTTCGTTTATTTAGGAGTATATTTTGTTATTGAAATTTCAAAATTTTAATTTTTTCTGTCAAACATAAATTACATCTACTTCTTAAGTTATTAGGAGTCCTAGCCTTGCTTATGAGCTTCCATTTTATCTGTGGATTTAAGATATATATATGTGGACATTCAGGTCTATACCCAGCGGCGACAGTTTGTTCCGAGCTTAGACGCAATCTTTTTTTAAAGAACTATCTCCATTTGTTGTTGAACCCATTGCACTTTTGTGTTTAGATATTCTATCCTTGATACTGAACACTTAAAACCATTATGATAACTTACCTTAAAACTATGTATAAAGGGTGTTGTTATTTTATAATTTTAATTTCATGCATGACTGTTAGTTTGCCTTTATTTTGTCGACTGCACTGTATAGTAGGGCTAGACATTTCGAAACAGTATCTTGTATTTGTGAGGATGTGCGTTGTGGTCCAGTGGATATCGGCTCGGAACGAGAAACTGGGGAGCCGAGTTCGAATTCCAGTTGAATCCATTGTATTCACTTACTCGCAAATACCATTGGGAAAGGTATTAATCCGTGTATTCCTTCCAGTTATGGGTTAAATAGCAGGACAGATTGGGTTCTATAGCCTTGGTCGGCAGCCAGTCTACCGCAGAAAACAATGGCAAACTACTGCGGGATAATCTTCTGCCCAGTCAGTCATGTCACTTTCGAGACATGATCGCCCAACCGTGTATCACGTATGGCACTTAACTGACTAACTGATCTTGTAGTACTTGACAGTTGGGCTAGAAGAAACATTTCAGTGTTTGATTTCTTTTTTAATCGTATCACCCCGAGCAAGGCGGTAATGCCACTGATGTACACGGCGGTACATAAGAGTAAAAAGATTAAGTAGAAGAGAGTGAAGAGGAAGATGAACCAGTTAGAAAGGAGCAAGAGAAGGATGGCAATACAGGTTTGATGACAGGTGCAACGATGGAGAGAAAGGAAAGGATATACGGGGTGGTGAAAGAACTAGAGTCAAGTGGTTAATAGATGAGTATTGACATTGCATTTAAATTCCTGGAGGTTGTAGCCGTCAGGAAAGCAAAAATATGGAAGCGAGTTCCACAGGCGGGAAGTGTGAGAGAAGAAGCTGCAGGAATAGAACTGTCGTCTGCATTTGGCTAACCTGACTGTGAATGGGTGGGACCCAGTTGCCAGTCTGGTTGCACGAGTGAACACCTGTTGAGGAGGCACCAGTGACTTAAGTTCATCTGAGCAGAAGCCATGAAAGTACGTATAGAACAGACAAAGGGAGGTCATATCTCGTCGCTGGGGAAGTGGCTGTAGTCAAGTCGCCAAGTCGGTACCTAAGGACAGTGCAGAGGATTAGGACAGAGTTGGATGAGTCTAATGGTGATTACGAAGGTACAGCAGTCAGAACACCGAGGCATACATCGAGGAGGTAGTGCTGTCTAGGGTTAAGAGGGTGGCTACTGAATTTTCACTTGATGCCTCATACGTTCAGCCTTGTGCAACATCAAATCTCCGCTTAGAAAAATTGATATTCTTGGAATGTAACTAAATACGGTTACTATTGAGTAAGCTCGGAGTGTAGTTTTATTTCTAAACACTGTAATAAGGGTATAACATATAGCGAAACTGGTACAGATGACCGACTATAGCTCGTATTAATTCTTCATCTTAAAATATCACAAAATGTTTAACAGAATCAAACAAGTCCAAGAATTGAAGTACCTAGGAAATGTTCTAACAGGAGATGGAAAGTGCGACACGGAGATCCGAAGGCGAATTGGCATGGCAAAGAAACGCGTTCCAGAAGATGAGCAAAATACTAACACACAGGAAGATCTCAATAGAAACGAAGAAAAGAGTGCTAGACTGCTACGTGATGACAGTTCTTCAATACGGCTGTGAATGCTGGACAATATCATCGAAAATGCGGACAAAACTGGAAGCGGCCGAAATGTGGTTCTACAGAAGGATGCTACGGATATCGTGGACTGAGCATACAAGCAACGACGAGGTGTTAGAAAGAATGGCAACAAAAAGGAAATTAATGCTGAGCATCAGGAAGAGACAACTGAAGTTCCTGGGACATGCAATGAGGAAGGAGAGCGTGGAGAACCTGATACTGACTGGTCAGATAGAAGGAAGGAGAGACAGAGGAAGGCAGCGGATAACATATTTGCAGGGTCTGATCAGGTGGATGACGGAACGGGGGTTGCCAGGAGCAACAGGAGCAAACATACTAAGAGCCACAAGGGATAGGGAGACGTGGAGATCCATGATCGCCTACGTCCTGAATGGACAGGGCACATAGAAGAAGAAGAAGTTTCATTTCTATTAAAATTCTTCTAAAGTGTGTGATTCATTTCGTACCAGACAATGAAAATGAGGTCTTTGTTGAAGTTTTTGGGTACCGTTCTATACTAGTGAACCAGCCATGAGCTGACTCATTTGATTGTTCACCAATGGAAGGGTTAATCAATCAGAAGGCTCAAAATATTCAATGCGACCTGTAAAAGGGCGACCATATTTTCCCGAGTATTGGCGATACAATCAGATTCAAAAGAGTGCCTGACTCGTGAGTATTAATATTTGACGTTGTTTCATTGAGCATATTACGTACTGCGCTGTATTCTATAATCATAAACTATGGTAGACATAGTCAACAGTCTTTATATTTAATTGTATAAATTGTCCAATATTGTCCAATATACCTTTATCAAAATATATGATCCTTCTATAGGAGCGAGTTCTTTCTACTATTCATTACGTCTGTAAAAAAATTAAATAAATAAACACGAAAGCGAAAATAATTCAAAAGTCTTGACGGACTCAAAAGCAAAGCTTTACGCCGACAGATAATACCTCTCTACGGCATTTGCTTAAGCTCTTTTTACTGGATACAAACGAATAAAGACGAATACAATTCTACTTTATACATTTAAAACGCCCAGAGACGCCATTTCAGAACTAGATTGCAACGCAATTCTACATTTATAAAATTACAGTTGAGAGAAAGTAAACATTCACTTAGTGTTTATAACACTGCATTACTCTTGACATTCCGATTTTCCTAATCAAGTTACTCAGTCAAAACTAATGGAAATGCTAATGTTTAAGCGAAAGAAACTTTCAACCGAATAGACGCTTTATTGCGTATTGGCCAGCGTAACCGTCGCTCAATGGTTAAAGCAATGAGTTTTCAAGAAAAGCCTATCCAATCACTGTTGCATAATTCAGGCCAGTGATTTAAACGTTTATTTAATGGATACATTTGTTTGAAAGACATCTGTATTTCTGAAATGAGGCACTGTAACTATTTACACAATTTACATTTTTCACACTCCTGTTCTCATCTTTATAGCCATACTAGCAGGGTAGCCCGGCTTTGCTCGGGTGTAATAAAAGCTTTAAAACTAATCCATGGTCCTGAGCTCAGACTCTTTGGACGTTGGCACGAAAGACTAAAAAGCAATCGTTGTTTCCAGTTCAAGCGAAACGGTAGATTGAAAGAAAAATGAATGGATCTAAGTCAAATTTTCATTTCCTGGTATCGATATCAAATCAGTTTTTTTCGTCGTAAACTGAATTTTGAAGGCTAAATAAGTCCTCTGAGTAAATGGTATGATGGCTGAGACTAAGAACTACAATTATACCTACTTAGAGCCAAACCCGAAACAAAAACTAAAATAAAATGGCTGAAAAAATACAAACATACACACACACACAAACATCTAGCCTTTTATATATATACTAGCAGTATAGCCCGGCGTTGCTCGGGTGTAATGAAAGCTTTAAAACTAATCCATGATCCTGTAGCTCAGACTCTTTGGACGTTGGCACGAAAGACTAAAAAGCAATAGTTGTTTCCAGTTAAAGCGAAACCGTAGACTGAAAGAAAAATGAATGAATGTAAGTCAAATTTTGATTTCCTGGTATCGATTTATATATATATATATATATATATATATATATATTATCGATTTTCTGCACTATTGTAAGCACTGCAACCTTGAAACTTTTGAATGTCGTTTCTTATGTCTTTGTCTATATGTGTGTATCAAATTTGATTAAAATCGGACCACTCCTTCTATAACCCGATTTTTTCGATTATCGATTTTCGATATTTATCGGGGATACCTCGACACAAAACCTAGCCAAGAACATTCGCAGAACTTACAGGAACCTTACCAACTTCTACCAACGCAAAAAAATCAGACGTCAAATGAAGTCTGTTAAGTGCCATACGTGATACACCCTTTGGGAGATCATGTCTCAAAAGACACGACTGACTGGGCAGAAGATTAACCTGCAGTAGGTTGTCATTGCTTTATAGGGTACATTCGTTGCCAGCCAATGTTATAGAACCCAATATATCCTATTATTTAACCCGTAACTGTCAAGACGGATTAATACCTTTCCTTAAGGTATTTGTGCGTAAGTGAAAGCGAGAAATTCAACTGGAATTCGAAATCGGCACCCCGATCTCGAATTCCGAGTCGATACCAATATTTAAATTAGTTTTTAAGATCTTAACATTTGTCTAGATTCGCACACTTTTATTTGTTCTGTGTGTTTAAAACACTAGTTCTGATATTGCAAAACATTTCTTTCATCAATAATTATTTGTGCCGTAATAACATTAATATATCTTATTATAGCCATATATTATCTGTTTGGGATCTATCTTAAAGCAGTTATTGATGGATGCTGATCTTGACAATGATCTACACTCAGTGGTGGACTGGAGTAAGATTCTGTTAAGAATTTGGATGAAGCTCTTTTGGATAATATAGTTTCGTAATTGACCTTGATTCTGTTAAGAATTTGGATGAAGCTCTTTTGGATAATATAGTTTCGTAATTGACCTTGATTCTGTTAAGAATTTGGATGAAGCTCTTTTGGATAATATAGTTTCGTAATTGACCTTGATTCTGTTAAGAATTTTTGTGAAGCTCTTTTGTATAATATAGATTCGTAATTGACCTCTGGCAATCAACGGGCTGAAATAATTCAACATTAAAGGTTCGTAAAAAAATCAAAGACTAACATTTGAAACCTACATGAACCTTACCAACTTCTACTAACGCAAGAAATATGACTTCAAAAAAAGGTACCGGTCTTTGAATTAGCTTTTAAGATCTTAACATTTTTCTAGACTCGCATATTCTCATTTGTCATGTTTGTTTAAACTACTAGATATGTAGGCCTTTTAAGTTTGGTATTGTAAAACATTTTACTTCTTATAAAGCTGGTGTTTGAAGTGAGATTTCATAATTTACCTCTGTTAGTCAGCAAGTTAATAAATTAAATTAGATGAACGTTTCTTTTTTAGTTAACAGTATTTACTCCTGAAGAATACTGCAAGCCCAAACAGTCGAAACTGAATGGTACTAGGTCAAAAGATCAGACAACTCGTCCAACAGTATATAGTATATGAGGTCTAATCAAAAAGTATCAAGACTGGTTCTATAAAAAGAATTCAACCCATAGCAATTTGGTATTTGTCCACTTCAGGGACTACACAAGCCAAGTACTATTGATGAAAGAATTCTTGAAACTCCTTTTTGGGGTAATAGCAAGCAACTACCTTGTCACATTGCCTTGGATTGCCTTGACGTATGAAAATCTTGTTCCTTTCAGGTAAGATTCGATATTTGAAGAAGATATAGTCGCAATGACAGAGATGTGAGGAATATGACCGTTGTCGGATCTGGGGAACATCAGAATCTAGCCAAAGTTTTTACAATATCTATGGTCACTGACGGAACCCCTATGGTGTGATGAGATGAGCACACTCTACACACATTTCTTCCAGGGACCTCTGTAAATACCGGAATTTATCGAAAAGGTTATAATTTGGTCTGTATGGGCGACAGCGTTGAATCTGCTACCATAGCAAGAGTCCTTATACTTTTCGATCAGGCCTCATAAATAATTATAACTCCCTTCTCATGGCAGACATTGAAACAATGTATAAAAGCCAGTTAATATTAACATAAATCATGAATTTCAAATAATGCTACTACTAAGCATTGCTTAAAATGGATGACACATATAGAAGGCAAAAGAAACAGAGTTAATGGGTTTGTATCTAACGCAAAAATGTTGTGAAAAAGAATAGCTGAACACGGATTGGGATGGACAAAAACCCATCGATAAAATCTACCAGTTAAAGGCAGTTCTGGAGGTCTATTTTCATACAAGTCCTGAAGGGACACGGTATACAGAAAATAACCACAAGGTTTAATAAATATACCTAGGGCACCAATGGTTAGCAAGTATTGCTTGGAAACTGGTTGACCAGTGTTTTGATTTGGCAGTTAATAATTTTGTATGGTGTGTAATTAATTTCATAAAGGCCTGTGCTTGAAAATGTCTTTGAATGAGTAACGATTTGGGAATAATTTTCTGAACAGACATTTTGCGATAGATAATTATCATAAATATATACTAATCATTTCTCGGGCAACTAGACTGGCATCAAGGTCCCACACTTTTATAGTTAGATCAAACAAATGCAGGCGGCAATTCTACTCCATCAGCTTCTTTTCTCGCACTTTCGATTTTGGAACTCTCTTCCATATACTTGCTTTCCTGATGGCTATAACCTCAAATAATTTAAATGAAAAGTCGATTCCCATCTCTTATTCACTTAACTCTAGCCCTTTCCACATCAATAGCGGTACCGCCTTGCTTGGGGTGAAATGATTTAAAAAAATATTATTTACATTGTTCGGATTGTTGTCCGTGTCTTTATTGACGTCTCTATAACGTTTCGGCCGTTGTATGCTACAGTTTTCTTCAGGTGCTATAAATTTTATTTCGATCATTGGGGTAGATTGTTCTTGTTCCATGTGCAATGCTACTTCCGGATGCCCTGTGATCTTCCTTGAACTCAACTCTCTAAGTTATTTGTTCACCACAGCTGTAGCCAGACTCACAAATCTTTGTGTCAATCACTGCAACTAACAAACGTCTCTATCTACTTTCGCATGGGTACTTAGGACATCAGTGCATGAATTTTGGGACTTATAAGCCCCAATAACGAAAGTGATCCAGAAATATCATTGCACGTGGAACGAGAACAATCTGCCCCAATGATCGAAATAAAGGATTCGGTTTAAAATTCCTCGCACCTGAAGAAGATCGAAGCGTACAACTGACGAAACGTCGTAAACATGGCAATAAAGGTGAGAACAACAGTTCGAATAATGTAAATAATATAAATACTACCTCATCTCAGAATTATAGACGAATCATCTATAACTATTATAACCATTTATTTTAATTAGACTAGATGAAGAGCGTGCTAGTTAATGCGATTAAAATTACCTGCGAATTTCGCTTTTTAAATGTCACTAATAATCTATTTAAGTCTAACAATGGGTTATGTTGTTAGTTTTGAAGAAAGACATTAACATAGATTACTGTGTGGAATAGAAATCAATTCTTTTATTATCTGTGTGTAAGCATCAAGGCATGATATGACACTCAGAGATAGAAAACTTTATAAAGATAAAACATACTAAAATTGTGTCATCAAAAATCATCACCCGTTACAACCAATGCTGATTTAGGGCAGCATTTTTGCTGTTTCCATAACAAACTGTTCTTTTTTATGGGGCAAGGTTGTTAGCCCTGTGTCAAACCCCCAAACCTGGAGAAAGATGCTTTTACAGGGCATCCAGTGAAGATCGAACTCACTACTCAATTGTAATGACTCTATCGAGACAAGCTTGCTAACTATTACGCCACCTCGAGGTGACAAACTCAATTGCGTATGACACATAAAAACGTGCACTAATTTTAAAAATAGAATTAATGGTTAAACATCAGAGTACTGGGCTCTTTACTCTTTATGAAAATACTGACATCAAAATACTGAAGAATTCTGATGACGCTGCGTAATCTTCAAATTTCTGCTAGAACAATATTTTCTGAGATGAACAGCAAGAGCACCCGACCAGATATGGAAACATCAAATCTTGGGTCGGCTGTTATCTTCTGTTAAAAATTTCAATAAATAACACAGTAGTATGACGCTCTCTCGGGCAAAAAACAATAGAAAAATCCTAAAAAATCATGGCCTCGGTCTGACAATAAACTACATTTGGAAACATGTCTTCTGATTGAGATATTGGAGGTTTTCGAGGTGGGTGGAACCCTTTTTTTCTTATTGTTCCAAAACTCGCATTGATATCCTATATTAAGCTTCTAGTTGGGAGCAAATAGTTAAACCTCAGACAAAACACTGTAAAAGTATAAAAGTACATTTTCAAATAAAATTACTTGTAATACGTTTTCTATTAAAACAAATATTAATCGGAAAATAATCAGCAATACCTGCCTATAGTAAAATTACCAACAACAACTATTTATAGTAGAATTACCAAAAATTTCTACTTATGGTAAAATAATCAACAATACCTATTTATAGTACAATTACCCACAATACAAATTTATAGTAAAATTAACATTACATTTTATGGTAAAATAATAAAAAATGCACTTAATTGGAAGGTTAATGCATATCATTACTTTCAAAATATATTTAGTTGAAGCCATAAAATTGTGTTCGCAATATTTAGATTTCGGCATCAGCGCTGTTTACTGGGCAAGAGAGCCTGGGGGATTCCATTCCTTCCCACAATGATTTTTATTCAGAGATTTTAACTTCTTCTGCACCGGTTGCCACGGAAGACTTCTTCTTCTTCTATGTACCCTGTCCCTTCAGGACGTAGGCGATCATGGCTCTCCACGTCTCCCTATCCCTTGTGGCTCTCACTATGTTTGCTCCTGTTGCTCCTGGCAACCCCCGTTCCGTCATCCACCTGATCAGATCCTGCAAATATGTTATCCGCTGCCTTCCTCTGTCTCTCCTTCCTTCTATCTGTCCAGTCAATATCAGGTTCTCCAGGCTCTCCTTCCTCATTGCATGTCCCAGGAACTTCAGTTGTCTCTTCCTGATGCTCAGCATCAATTTCCTTTTTGTTGCCATTCTTTCTAACACCTCGTCGTTGCTTGTATGCTCAGTCCACGATATCCGTAGCATCCTTCTGTGGAACCACATTTCGGCCGCTTCCAGTTTTGTCCTCATTTTCGATGATATTGTCCAGCATTCACAGTCGTATTGAAGAACTGACATCACGTAGCAGTCTAGCACTCTTTTCTTCGTTTCTATTGAGATTTTCCTGTGTGTTAGTATTTTAGAACCCAATCTGTCCTGTTATTTACTGGTAGGTGAGCGAAGAAAAAATGAATTCATACCTTTTTCCGAGGTATTATCACGTAAATGAATAAAATGAACTCGACTGGAATTCGAACTCGGTTTTCCAGTTCTTGAATCCAGTCCGCTCCACTAGCCCTTACCTTAATCAATTAACTATTTGAACTGCAAAACATTAAATCTCATATATTTTCTATTTGCGGTAGAAGCAGTTTTTTTTGTATTTGTCTATATTTCTGAAGAAAGTCGAAGCGTACAACGGTCGAAACGCAGCGCATGTGGTAATAAAGATGAGACAACAATCCGAACAGTGTAAAGTAAATAACAGTTCTCTGTATTGAATAAAACTGAATAAAATATCCCAGTTTTTGCGAAATTCATTCAGTTTTTCAAATTTTGCAGGTTATTAAATATAACGGTATCATAAACGTACACACACACAAACATATATATATATATATATGTACATATTGATTTGAAAAATATAGACGTCAATTTAATAACCTAACCTGAGGAACCTTTCGGCCAACACTTTTCAAAGGTATTCGTTGGCTTTATTAAGTGTTATAAATCCAGGAAAAGTAAGAACAACAAAAGTTTAACTTATAAAAACGGGGGAAAGATGGAACCCGTCTAAAAGTAAATTTTAATCAAATAATTAAAATGTAAGGTGGGTGTAAACACACAACTCCATAAGAGTGATAAAATAGAAAAAGTGCAACACTCACAGACCCTCCAGTAATATATATATATATGTGTGTGTGTGTGTGTGTGTGTGTGTGTGTGTGTGTGTGTGTGTGTGTGTGTGTGTGTAATAACCAAACTAATGGGTAATATTTGTTCCTTTATTATTCATGACGTCTGGGCTGGTGACCTTTTGTCTTGAAACAGAAAGTGATAATCTCATTAAGTGAGTAATGTATACATAACATATGAATATACATTGCTTATTATCCGGTGTGTTGGTCCAGTGACATTTGGCCATTTACTTTTTGCTATTATTCCCCCCTATGAAAGACCCGAGAGCCAATCAAGTTAGTGGGTTACTGAAAAAGATTGTTTTAAGGGGTGAAAGAGTATGAGGTGCAGGTTATGAGGATGTATTTTAAAGAGATTTGGATTACAGTGTCGGAAGACATGGTATCGTGAGCCATGTTCACAACTATCGACTTGTGTCGGTTCTTGGGAATAAGCTGATCAATTAGAACGACTTTCTTACTAAAGGAATGAAGATAGTTCGATTCAATCTATGTGACATAGGGGTCTTAGCTGTTTGGGTTTAAGTTGGTGGGACTAGTTCGTCTGAGTGACTGTTGACTGTGTTTAATCCCTGCCAGCCCGTGTTTGAACACAAGTGTCGGTGGTGACACATTAATCCTATATAACACCTTCTCGGATAAAGTGGGTCTCTTTTTTACTTGGAATTTTAAAACTATTTCGGTTATAGTGGCTCAATAATCGACCAGAAAACAGTATTTAAATACAAGAGATATAATCTTTGGTATAACATACGCGTCGTTAGAAAACATTCGTTTTGTGTGTAAAAGGCTTTTTGCGATAAAATTAAACTTTACTTTTCCTTCGAAATTTCACTGCTTATTTTCTAGTTGAAACTGCTATATGCATACACCCTTATGTTAATTGATATCGACTTTAGAGTTTTTTCTGTATCTGGGAATAACTTAGTAGGTGATGTATTAATTAGACGGGAAAGTTCATTTACCCGTTATGCTTCAGCAATGAATTGAGTTCTCTCGGTGACTGGCATGTGTATACATTGCTCTTATATTACACACTAACATTTTCTTTCTCTCATTTCTTTTTTACGGAAATAGCGAGAGGCTTGCAACGTTTCGTCCGTGGGAAATGGGTTGTAGGCTGAAACATATTCATCACCAAGAATGCAGCGTAGGCGCATTTAAACTTTATTTTGACTAGAAAATGAAGACTGAATACCTCCAACCTACATATGGTAGTGGTACTACATATACGTACTGATCTGGCCCTTGCAAATGTGAAGTTTTGCAGGATCGAGTCATGTAATTATTGGAGCGATACATGGAAACGAAAATTTGTCTAATATTATGATTTCAATCCCGTTCAAAGACTCTAATGTCTTGATGATTAAAATGGATGTCACCTTCTTTTGTAACTTTGCTAGGGTTAACAAAATAACATCGTCAGTTACGTTTGTAACTTTATTAGGGTCAAGAAAATATTCGACGTTAGTTTCTAACTTCTACTTTAGCTAAATGATTTTGTAAAGACAGATTTTCATTTACGTGTCAGACACATATCCCCCTACACGCTGCAATAACTCTATACCCATATATTTAAACACGCTTGAGACATGTAGTATTTCCTCATGCATACACTTATATTTTAAATAACCATCTATTGTTTATACCTGGTACACACACATATAATCGGACATATTTTTCCTGTACATTCAAAAAATTATTTCCTAGCTTTATGACATCTGACACGTATCTGACCAATGAAACCGAACCTCAATCAAAATATAGTGTCTCCTTGAAATTTAAAAACAGTTTTAGAAAATTTCAAATTTTTTGAAATCACTCGACATTAAAATATCTCTGAAGAAACTTGTGAAAGTGGGGCATGTTAGATTAAAGACATTCTTTTACAATCTGTTCTTCACATATTGTATTAATATATATATATATATATATATATATATATATATATATATATATATATATATATATATATTAAATCCTTTGAACAATAAAGGCAGAGCTGATGATGGTTCGCCTGAAAAAAGGCCACACTTCCGATTTACCATGAAATAACGTGTTTATCTTAATTTTTCTTATATTTGCTCTATATGTACTTATATACATATATATTTAAAGCTCTCTTAGAGAATTATCTTACCACTGTATGTACAGGATACTCCTTTGTATTCTTCTTATCTACATCGCATGCTGATATATATAAATATATATTCTACGAGTCACGTAATCTTAGCATTACATTACTATTAATTACTTCAGAATGAGGTCGTTTGTCGACTGTGTTTAATCCCTGCCAGCCCGTGTTCGAACACAAGTGTCGGCAGTGACACATTAATCCTATTTAAATCCTTCTCGGATAATGTGGGTCTCTTTTTTTAATTGGAATTATTTAACTGTTTCCGTTATAGTGGCTCAATAACCAATCAAAAAACAGCATTTAAATATAAAAGATATCATTTCCGGTATAGCATACGCGTCGTTAGAAGACATTCGTTTTGTGTGTAAAAGGCTTTTTACGATAAAATTAAACGTTACTTTTTTCCTCGAAATTTCACTACAACTTATTTTCTAGTTGAAACTGGTATATGCATACACCCTTAAGTTAATTGATATCGACTTTAAGATTATTTTCTGTATCTGGAAATGACTCACTAGGTGATGAACTAACTGAACGGGACAGTTCATTTACGCGTTACTTATTAGAATATAGCATGCTAACATTCCCCTTCTCTCATTCTATATTGCTTAAGGAGTAGCGATTCCGACTGACACCAAATCGGTCCAGTTTCCATCACCGCCAGAAGCAAGTAGATGTCTAGCCACAGCAAAACAGGCTTTTTTGTGGATGACTACCAAGGTACACGGCCGAGTACATATACCAGGCTCTTGATAAGTCCGGCGAGGTTCATGCTGTTGCCCTAGACATCTTCAAGGTTTTTTATAGGGTTTTAGCACGCTGACCTTCTACGCAAGCTACGGGTTTATGGTATCACCCGACGCTTGCTCGATCTGATTAAATATTTCCTATCTAACCGCATAATGAAGGTTGTCTTGAATGGGGATGCGTCCACATCCTACTGTACAAACGCTGTGTCCCTCAGGTCTCTATCCTAGGACCGACGCTCTTCCTTATTTTCCTGAATGATCCCCCGGACGTGATCAAGTCCCAAGTAGACATCTACGCAGATGAAACCATAATTGTCAGTAAGAAATCCGGCGAGGCGGACAAACATAACCTCGCTGCTGATCTTCAGAGGGATCTACAATCAGTGGTGGAATGTGGAAAGTAGTGCCTTGTAAATTTCAGTGCGTCTAAGACGAAGCTGCTGTCTGTCAATCATTACAGGCAACCTCTCCTGCTTCCCATAAGCATAGACCAAGCTAGTCTCCCTGAGAGCAATACACTGCGTCTCCTCGGCTTTACCCTCTCTTCTGATCTCAAGTGGAACCATTACATTGAGTCAATAGCTAAACTACAGCTAAGAAGGTTGGGTCACTATGTCAGGCCAGGATGTTTTTTTCCACCTGAACCCATCTTGCACATACACAAATCAACCATCCGTCCGTGCATGGAATACTGTCGTCATATACGGTCAGGCGCCTCCGCTGTTCATGTCAGTATTCTAGACTCCAGCCGCTTTCTCACTGACAGGATGTGGCTTCCCTCTGTCTGTTCCACAAATATGTCCATGGCTTCTACTCTGAAGAACTTAAGTCACTAGTGCCACTGGCTCAGGAGTTTACTCGTGCAACGTGGATGGCAACTGGGTCCCACCGATTCACAGTTGGATCAACCAAATGCAGACGACAAACCTACTTCAGTAGCTTTTTTTCTAGCACTTCCCGTCTTTGGAACTCTCTTCCATATTCTTGCTTTCCTGAGGGCTACCTCCAGGAATTTAAATGCAATGTCAATAACCATCTATTAACCACTTGACTCTAGTTCTTTCTAGATCACCCTGTATATCTTTTCCTTTCTCTCTACCTTTGCAAATGTCATCACACCTGTATTTCCATCATTCACTTGCTCCTTTCTCTCACACCTCCTGTAACTGGTTCGTCTAATGTTTTTTTTCTCTTATGTAGCCCCCTGCGCATCAGTGGCGTTTCACCCCAGTCTTGCATGGGATGAAACGTTTAATATATATATATATATATATATATATATGTGTGTGTGTGTGTGTGTGTGTGTGTGTGTGTGTGTGTGTGTGTGTGTGTGGTGAACGTCAAGTGAAGTAAAAGGGGAAGTCACTTATTTTTTTGACGAAGATACACATACGTATATTGATTTACACCCATACGATTTATTTATATATAAATATTGATGGAAATATATATATTAGTCATACACTTACAAGCCTGTTTCGCTATATCACAGATCATCAATGTGTGTAGACACATCCACTTGCTGGCCGGGATAGAAACTCGATCGATTTGATGTCGGTCAGAGTCGCTACTCCCTAAGCCATAAACACACGGAAGCAGAAATTTTACCGTGTTTTATATAAGCATTGTATACACACGCCAGTCACCGAAAGAACTCAGGTCATTCCTGTAGAGTAAAGCATATATGCTCAAACGTAATGAGAGCATCACACACACACACACACACACACACACACGTATATATATATATATATATATATATATATATATATATATAATTGAATACGACATACAATTTGATTTTTGTCAAATTCTTGGAAATTGAAATTTTTTTTTTAAATATAAAGATGCAACGCCACTTTCAGTAGCGCTCGGCACGTGACAGCTTGAAATGAACGAACCTTTTTTCAATGAAACAAAATAAATGAATACGTAACAGTCAAAACATGATGGAAAATAACAGAAGCAGAGACATAACAACATTGAAAATGGCTATAGAAGCGGCCGAAAGCGCTTGGAACAATAGAAACTATGACCAATTTTTATATCCCTTATCTGCAACAAAATGGAAAAAGTGGATTAGGTATTTTCACTTGATCCTAACTAAGAATTATTCTGAGAATTACTCCCTGGTTCTCACCAGAAAATAATTTTAGATGACTTCTTAATTAACAGCTAATCAGAAATGGGCACAAATTCCCTATAAAAAATTCTGTCATTATCCTAGTACTGATATTCTGTTGATTGTTTAAACACTGCAGCCTTTGTGATATAGCAGCTATGCGACAACATCTCACAAAAGTTAGTACTGTAATGATCCAGATATATTCTACTATATCTGTAAGACTTCACTTTATAAAATCAACGACCTAACATTAATGAATCTGTCAAGAAGGTGTAGTTTGCCTACTTTCCACTTAGAGATCAGGACAAGAGCTTGGCCCCTTACAAAGAGTGTACAACCTAGATAAAAACGTTGTGATCATGGTATCAAGGGAAGAATGCTAAGCTCAGATTTAGTGTATCAATGGTTTAGAGAGAACCAACAATCCAAGTGAATGACTGCTACTTCTGCATTGTCAAACTAAAAGATTTCAAAACGAAAACTCAAAATACCCAAATATTCTATTTGCCATGTACATAGGGAGAGAGTTGGAAAGAGTGGGTGTGAGTTAGTGTGTTAGGAGGTGTCTATTGACCTTACATTTAAACTCCTGGAGGTTGTAGCCGTCGGGGAAGCAAGCATGCGGTAGGGAATTCCACAGGCGGGAAGTGCGAGGAAAGAAACTGTTGGAGTAGAAATTGCGGTTACATTTCATCGGTTTCACTGTAAAAGGGTGGGACCTAGTTGCCAATCTAGTATCTCGTGCAAATTCACATCTGGGGGGCACCAGTGATTTAAGTTCGTCAAAGCAAAAGACATGAAAGTATTTATAGAAGAGGCACAGGGAAGCCACGTCAGGCCGGTGAGAGAGATACTGCAGGTGGTCAGCCAAGTCGGTATCAATCACATTACAGATTCTTCGCTGTATTTTGTCAAGAACCCCGAGGAGAATAGCAGGGGCACCCGACCAGATGTGGCAGCAGTACTCAATACACGGGCGGATGGTGGATTTATATAATTGCAGGATAGATTCAAGCGGAAAGAATTTCCGAGCCCTGCACAAAGATCCGACTTTCATAGCTGCGGATTTAGCAATGGATTCGACGTAGTCATTCCACTTGAGGTCCGCTGAGTGTGTCAGGCCAAGCAGGCGTAGTGATTTACTCTCTGGGAGGCAAGCCCGTTCCATGCTAATGGGAGGGAGGTGCGGTTGTCTTTGGTGGTTAATTTATAGCAGCTTCGTTTTGGAAGAATTGAATTTAACGAGCCATTTCTTACCCCAATCCACCACGGATTGGAGGTCCTTCTCAAGCTCAGCAGCGAGGGTCACCTTGTTACCTACACCAGATTTTTGATCGAGGCGAGAGTAAACTATGGTATCATCGCCGTACATGCCTACTTGTGATCTTATGGTATCGGGGAGATCATTGATATAGATTAGAAAGAGCGTAGGACCTAGGATAGAGCTTTGGGGTATACCCGCGTTTGTAGGGTAGTTCTGGGAGACATGTCCGTTTAATACCACCTTCAGTGTGCGGTTAGAGAGGAATGACCGGATTAAGTCCAACAAAAGTTCAGTTATAGCTTCGCAGTTTCCGTAGAAAGCCGGCATGCCATACTCTGTAGAATGCTTTCGAGATATCCAAGGCGACGGTTCGGGCTTCACCATTCTTGTCGAGAGCCTGGTATATATACTCGGTGATAGTCGTTAGCATGTCAGCAGTGGACCTGGTGAAGCGGAAGCCATACTGTTTGTCCGAGAGAAGCCCGTGGGCTGTGAGATGCTGAACGACCTCGGCATTGATAATGGCTTCGAACACTTTGCTTAAGATCGGAAGAAGGCTGATGGGGCGGTAATTTGCGGGGTGCGATGGTTCACCAGCGTTCTTGAATATTGAAACCACAGAAGAAGATTTCCAACAGGCAGGAAAGCAGAAGGAAGATAGGCAGAGGTTGTAGAGCTTGGAAAGGATAGAGGAGAGTTCAGGGGCACAATTCTTCAAAACTATCACTGAAATTCCATCCCCACCACTCGCTTTGTGAGGGCCCAGTTTTGAGATTAAGCTAGAAATCAGAGGGCGTGATGTGGACGTCATTCAATTGGGCCTCAGTTCTAGATTGGAAATCGGGTGTATGGATTCCTGACGAATCCAGAGTAGAATTGGTCGAGACTCTATGGACAAAGCATTCAGCCTTGTCCGCTGAGGAGGTGAGGACCTCAAACTCATTTATTAGTGGGGGTATTGAGGACGCGTTTGCAGAGGCCCCAGTAGTCTTTGGTACCAAACTTGGAGGATGCTATGCGCTGCTTCATCCTGGCAGTAAACAGCATCTTAGCTTCGTTAAGTGTCTTTTTACACTTATTACGAGCTGAGGCGAAAAGGCCTCTGTTTTGGTCCGACACGTGGCTACGATAAAGCCGGAAGTAGTGAATACGGTGGGCAATAGCGGCCGAGCAAGCGGGCGTGAACCAGGGAGACGAATGGGATTTAAGCTGAAATTTACTGGCAGGGATGAATGCATCGATGCCAGCCTTTACCCAGGAGGAGACCTCTGATGCACATTCTTCGATGGGAAGACTAAAAACATTGTTCCAAGGGACGTCGCAAAGGAAGTCACGGAACGAATCCCAGTCTGTTCTTTGATAGCAGTAGGATATTCTATTGGTCTGGGTTTCTTGGGTAGGGATGGAGTGGAACGAGATGTTGACAGAAACTACGGCGTGGTCAGAATTTCCGAGAGGGCAGAGCCGTCTGGTAGAGCAAGAATCTGGGGTGGAAGTGAAGCAGAGGTCTAGTAGCGAGTCCCTTCCGTTAGGGCTATTGGAAAAACGCGTGGGGAAGTCCACCACTTGCGTAAGGGATTGGGAGATCGAAAAATTAAAGGTGTGGAAACCAGTAGGGTCTGTTACAGAGTTTTCCAGCCACTTAGTGTGGTGGGCGTTGAAGTCGCCAAACACGAAAATATAGGCAGATGGGTGCGAAGAAATGTCAGGAGGAGGGTAATAGACGGATGAGAATACTGAGGATGGGGTTGGAGTAGATGAAAAAAGAGCTTGAGAGAATGTATGCTAGTTAGTGAGATAGGAGATGTCTATTAACCATACATTTAAAATCCTGGAGATTGTAGCTGTCGGGGAAGCAAGTATATGGAAGGGAATTCCACAGCCGGGAAGTATGAGAAAATAAGCTGTTAGAGTAGAAATTGCGGTTATATTTTATCGGTTTCACTGTAATTGGGTGGGATCTAGTTGATACTCATTTACCTCGTGTAAAGTCATACATAGAGGGCACCAGTGATCTAAATTCATTGGAGCGGAAGCCGTGAAAATATTTATAGAAGAGGCACAGGTAAGCCACGTCACGCTGGTGAGAGAGCGACTGCAGCCGAGCTTCCAAGTCGGTATCGATCACAATACAGATTCTCCGTTGGATTCTGTCAAGAATCCCGAGGTGAATAGCAGGGGCACCCGACCAGATAGGGCAGCAGTATTCACAGGCGGATGGTAGATTTATATATGTGCAAGATGGATTCAGACGAGAAATCTTCCTTGCCTTGCACACTCAAATGGAACCGCTACATCGAAACCATAGCTAAATCCACTGCTAATAAGCTTGGGTCACTGTGTCGATCCAGGACGTTCTTTCCGCCTGAATCCATCCTGCATATATACAAGTCTACCATTCGACCCTGCATGGAGTACTGCTGCCATTTATGGTCAGGCGTCTCTGCCGCTCATCTCAGTGTTCTTGACAGGCTCCAAAGGAGAGTTAGTAACGTGATAAGTGCTGACTTAGCGGCTCGACTACAGCCACTTCCTCACCGACGAGATGTGGCCTCCATTTGTCTGTTCTATAAGTACTTTCGTGGCTTCTGCTCAGATGAACTTAAGTCACTGGTGCCTCCTCAACAGGTGTTCACTCGTGCAACCAGAATGGCAACTGTGTCCCACCCATTCACAGTTAGTTTAGCCAAATGCAGACGACAATTCTACTTCTGCAGCTTCTTCTCTCGCACTTCCTGCCTGCAGAACTCGCTTCCATATTCTTACTTTCCTGACGGCTTCAACCTCCAGAAATTTAAATGCAATGTCAATACTCATCTACTAACCACTTGACTCTAGCCCTTCCCCCACCCAGTATATCCTTCCCTTTCTCTCCCCCCTTGCAACTGTCATCACACCTACATTTTCATCTTTATATTGCTTCTTCCTAATTGGTTTGTAATCCTCTTCTCCCTCCTCTAATTAATTTTCTTTCAGTTATGTAGCCCCCCGCACATCACTGGCATTTACGCCTTGCCCGGGGTGAAATGATTAAAAAAAAGTGAGCCGACCTTCTTAGCAGTGGAATTAGCTAGGGATTCGATATAGTCATTCCATTTGAGGTCCGCTGAGAGTGTTAGGCCACGGAAGTGTTTTGCTGTCAGGGAAGCTAGCCTGATCCATGCTAAGCGGGGTAGGGGCGATCGTCTATGATGGTTAATAGGTAACAGCTTCGTTTTGGAAGCATTAAAATTTACGAGCCATTTCCTACCCCAGTCTCCCACATTGGAGGTCCTTCTCAATCTCGGCAGCGAGGTTAGCTTTGTAAACCTCAGTAGATTTTTGATCGAGGTGAGAGTTGTTGAATCCTTTAATTCGCCTATTTATACAGACGAAGATGATCAGACTGATATTTTTAAGCTATCTGGTGTAGATTGTGATAAACCTTCTTTGTTTAACCAGCCTGAATCAGAATGAATTACTCAGAGATTTTTATTTTCCAGTGGAGTCTGCTGAAATGTTGGCTTACAAGAGAGAAAACTGTCGTAATAAAGGAAATTGAGGAAATAGTTCTATTCAGATGGTCAACTTGTTTATTGTAATGATGTTGAAAGACTTCTTATCACTTCCGGACTGCCTGTATATAATTTAAATGAGTAGAGACTTTTTATTGACAGTTCTAAAAGATGCTTGAAATGCGATTAACATCATAATAAGTATGGATAGAACAATAGAACATTCTGTATAAGGGAAAGAAGGGTATGGGTGGGAAGTCCATGTTAATGAATGGTTAATTTGTATAGATTTAAAAGTGGTGAATTTTTTTCTTGGTCAAGAGAGTGGTTCCGCAAAGTACCCTGTTTCTTTTGCTACTGGGAGTGTTGGGTTACAGTGGATCCCTGGGTAAAGAAGGAATGACCAAGTTTGATGTCTGATGATAAAAATATCATTAATGCGCCTTTGATTGATAGAAAAAAGTATTGTCTTTCCCACATTGCATATAAAACTTGGTGTAATAAAACAATTTGTCAAAATTCTTGAACACAGTGGAGATTGCGTCCGCTGTATATGTTGAACTTTTTAGCCCCAGTGATCGTCAAAGAAAAAGAAATCTATGTCATAGTGTGGCTCCTGGAATAAATGGACTTTTTGTAGATATTTTCTTATCACCAAACTTAATTATTATAAACTTATGTGCATTGTATTTATTCTTGTAACTTATTGTTCATAATTCTATAAGTATTTCCTTTATTTTAATTGTTAGTACAATGTTAATATTTTGAGAAAAAATGCAAATTTTTATATCTTAAAAATGAAAAAGTGATAGTCAATTAATAATGACAGATTTCCAAATTTGGAAAAATCCATTGAAATATCATGACCCAGAAAAATTGTCGATCAATGGTATTTATTGTTGATTGTTATTATCATACATATTTGTGTTTATGTGTGCGTTTGTTGTGTGTTCATTTGTTTATAATTTTCTTAGTTTGTTTATTCGGAAAAAAATGCAAAGAAATTATTTATCGTTTTAAACTAATTTATTTGGCTTATTTTTTTATTTTATTTTTAATATATTTGTGTTTATTCTTGTTCGTTTGCAACTTTTAAGTAAAGTTGTAAACAAATTTCGTGTCTGCATTTTGAGACGAGTTCTGATCGATAATTTATTAGGTTGTATTGGTCCAGAAGTGTAGTAATTGAGAGTATACTTACAGATAAGGTTTAATTGTAAGAATGTTTAGCGCCAAGGCTTTTGTTTTTTCAGTGGTTTTACTGATAAAATCTATTTTTGAAGGTAGATTTTTTTTTATCGTTGAGTGCTCAATGTCCGGCCGGAGATAAAACGTTGAGAGGTGCATACAAAGAGTTTGTCTCTTTTACTGAGAAGATTTACATCTGAATGAGAACATCATAACAGTGTCCTCACAAAACTTCGAATCAAAACTAATCTGCTAATCAAACTTTTTGTACTTATATATATATATATATATATATATATATTATAAATTATGTTTTACACCATGTACATAATTTTTTCTATATATGTCATCTACAATCATATGTTTGTTTCAACGTTGGGTGTCCAACGTTTCGTCAGGAGGAATAAGCAAGACCTGGAATCATCCGCTGTTTATATTTGGTTCATTGTTGTTGTGGGGTTGGTTGGGGTTATTGATAATGAAGGGAATTTGTCTTCCTTTTTGACCGTTAGACTTTTGAAGAACTTGGTGTGTAAGTGCTAAATTGTTGATTAATGGCATTATCTGTTGGAATTCAAGCTCTTGCTTATTCCTCCTGACGAAACGTTGGACACCCAAAGTTGAAACAAACATATGATTGTAGAGAAGAGGACATATATAGAAAAATTATGTGCATCTTCTAAAACATAATTTATAATAAATATTCATAGCTCTATACATTATATATCGAGCACTGTTTTAAATTAATGTTTTGGACGGGGAAAAAAATTATTTTTTCTCTCCCCATTCTATACTCACTCGGATATATATATATATATATATATATATATATATATATATATATGTGTGTGTGTGTGTGTGTGTGTGTGTGTGTGTGTGTCTGTGTGTCTGTGTGTCTGTGTGTGAGTGTGTGCGTGTGTTGATGCGCTGAATTTTTTTCATCTTGTTTCTTTTCTACTAAATCAGCTCGGTCATGGAATAGTTAAATTGAGCCCCAAAAATCTATCTAATTATTCTTGCCACTGTGCATTACTGGATGAAATCTGTCAGCGGTTGACAGCGCAGTAGCCAAAGATAAAAGCTGTCCCTCGAGCGCCTAATGCTAGAACTAATAAATCTAAAACGTTACCCTGAGTTTATCAGATGAAACAGGTGGTACCCGGGACGCATTTTTGGCTTTTATTAGGCTTTTCTGTTTTGCTGCGACAGACAAAATTACAAATATCCATCAGGATGGGCATCAAGCAGCCGATGGTTTTCTGGGCATCATCTATATCTCTCTAGGATTGGTGTCTCTCTCAGCTTGCGAGCCTCTGGCGTACAAGAAAGTGATGCCGTATGACAGCGAAAGTTGCTCACTAGCTGCTTCGTATAAAAATTATGCTTGTCTGAGAATTCTCAATAGATGCAGTCGTTGCTGTGCAACGATACCTATCGCAGTAGTATTGAAGATCGTCTAGGGGAGATTCTCTGCAATACGTGAGAAAATAACATTGTTTTACCCAGTCCTTCCACACAGGGGCAGCTTCTGGGCGTGCACTACTACAAACTATATATATATAGCAAGGAAAACTAAACACAACATCTAAAGCGGTTATAAACTATAATAATTTCGACGGGCGTGTAAATCTATCTCTTCAAACCAGGATTTCATTTGGTTTAATATTAGTAGATTGGTTTATACGCTCGTTGAAATAAATTATAGTTAATAACCACTTTAGATGACGTATTAAGTTTTCCTTTATGTATATCATATTGCTCTGGATAATACCCACTGATCTCTTTATACAGATCTGTCTCTTAATATTTCCTATTAAATTTTCTCTTTGTATTATTCTCTACGTTTCCGGATTTGTCTATATATATATATATATATATATATATGTGTGTGTGTGTGTGTGTGTGTGTGTGTGTGTGTGTGTGTGTGTATTTGAGATTTCACACGCCCGATCGACTCAGTCGATTAAAAACTTAATTGGGCGATTAAAGTTTATTGCATTACTCGCCCGCGGTCGATTAAAAACGTGTCCTTTCAAATACAGAAAAAGAAAATCTGATTCCTTTTACAACCCAAAAGTATGCCATTGAAGATTCACAAGTAACTTAGAATGACCTACAATGACATTATTGAACTCTTTTATCGTCCCAGTCAGTGTAAACATTCAGAGTGGAGCCAAAATGTCTCTGTCGCCCAGATTAAAGACGCGCACAGATATTTAGAAACTTAATTGAAAAAATATTATCCTTTACACAACATCTATATTTTCCCGCTCACGAAAAGTAAAAAGGAACATTTGAAAGAAAGAGGGAAAAAATACATAAACTTCTTTCAACGACGCACCGAAAAACAAAGTTATACAAGTTATATTTTTATAGAAAATCGTTGAGAAAAAGAGGAATGATCAAATTTTGTTGTTATTTTTTTTAAAACCCTTTCGAAAGAAAGTTCAAAATTTTAATTAAAATTTAATTGTTTGTTTTCCGTCAGCGATTCACACTATATTTACGTAAGGTGACTATTAAGAAAATGAAGTCGGTCGAGTAAAATGATTTTGAGGCGAGTAAATTTTCCTTCGCTCTCGATCAACGGTCGAGTGGCTTCTTTTTCAAATCTTCAAAGGCTGTATATATATATATATATATATAATTTTTTTATTTGCTATTGGTGAATGTGATAGTGAAAATTTCTTATATTTTTCATTTTGTTCATATGTTTCCTGCCACCGTAATTTCTTATAATAGTAATTTCTGCTGTTTGTTGTTGGTCATGCGGTAAGCAAACGAAATATAAAAATTCATCGTGAGGGTTGGGTGACAACGCTCAGAACAGACGACAAATCTGGGACAGAAAAAAAAAAGCTTAAAAACAAATAAAATGGATAGAGTGCAAATCCATTATTCATAAAGAAAAAATGAAAGAAGGAAAAGATTACTGAAAAAATACAAAAAAGAAGCTCATTTCTGAGAAAATAGAAAAAAGAAATAATGAAAAACGAAAGAAACAAAATATATTATTGAAAAAGGGCAAAAAAGAGGCATCGCAGTTAAAAAAGAAAGAAAGAACGAAAAAAGAGGAAGGAAATATAGAAAAAAGAAAAAAGAAAAGATTACTGAAAAATACGAAAAAGAGACACTTTTATTAAAGAACAAAAAGAAAGAAAAATGAAAGAAAGAAAAAAGGAAGAAAGAAAAAAATGCAAAAATGAGGCACCTTTCTTAAAAATAGAACGAAAAAAGAAAGAAAGAAAAAGGAAAGAAAAGATTCCTGAAGAATTACAAAAAAGTGGCACCTTTCCTTAAATAAACAAATAAAGAAAAAAAGAAAGAAAAAAAGAAAGATAGAAAGAAAAAGAAAAAGAAAGAAAGAAAGAAAAACAAGAAAGATTACTGAAAAATACAAAATCAAGAAGCGTTTTTCTTAAAAAGAAAGAAAGAAAAAAGAAAGTAAGAAGGAAAACTTACTGAAAAATACTAAAAGACACCTTTGTTAAAGAAAGAAAGAAAGAAAGAAAGAAAGAAAGAAAGAAAAGATTCCTGAAAAAAATACTTATTCACTGATCTGAAATTTGAGCCCCAGAAATTGTTAGATTTCTTGTTAACATTCGCAGAGACTTTCTCTGATGAGGCACCTTTCTTAAAAAGAGAACGAAAAAAGAAAGAAAGAAAAAGGAAAGAAAAGATTCCTGAAGAATTACAAAAAAGTGGCACCTTTCCTTAAATAAACAAATAAAGAAAAAAAGAAAGATAGAAAGAAAAAGAAAAAGAAAGAAAGAAAGAAAAACAAGAAAGATTACTGAAAACTACAAAATCAAGAAGCGTTTTTCTTAAAAAGAAAGAAAGAAAAAAGAAAGTAAGAAGGAAAACTTACTGAAAAATACTAAAAGACACCTTTGTTAAAGAAAGAAAGAAAGAAAGAAAGAAAGAAGGAAAGAAAGAAAAGATTCCTGAAAAAATACTTATTCACTGATCTGAAATTTGATCCCCAGAAATTGTTAGATTTCTTGTTAACATTTGCAGAGACTTTCTCCCTAATAATTTATGCATGGCATTTAGTAACTGCTTTTCCGATGGTTAATTTTATTGGATTCTCCTGTTATTTTACTTGTTAATGATATAAAAATTGTTTGTCTGCAATGTAAAAATAACACAGCAACAATTATTTTTGTTCATTGAACTCTTCGGCGTTGAAAAAAAATCCTTATTTGATTGTAAAAAAAAACAGAATTACTGATTAGATTAACAAGAAAAAAGTTATTTGCTCAAATTTGTTTTCAAAGATAAAGCGAAACGCATGAATAAAAAGAAAACTGTTTCAAGCTAATTTGATATTTGCGTATTTTGATCTCATTAGATGTTTTCGATAAATGAGCTCAACAATTTCGATTCAAGGCTTTCCAAAAGAAAACAGATGGCATTTTTCTATAGTGCTAGAAAATGAACATTTCAAATAAATGACGCCGAAGGTGGGATATAAAACGCTGTTTACAGTATTTACATTATTGGGACTATTGTCCTCATCTTTGTTGCCATTTTTACGACATTTCGACCGTTGTACGCTTCAGCCTTCTTCAGTTGCTAGGAATTTCGAACCGAACCCTTTATTACAATCACTGGGGTAGATGCGTAAATTGCCTCGATTGGAAGTCATGTCATGAGTTAACTCCCTCTAACCCTGCAAGTTACTTCTTCACCACTGCTGTAGCCTGGTATTGAACTCACAACTAAGAGAGGAACTAGCCAACGTCTATATCCACTGGGCCATGCGTCCTTAAGGAGTAGAATTTGAGTTTACATTTTATTAATTTCACAGTAAAAAGGTGGGACCTTGTTGCTAATCGTGTAGCTCGAGTAAATTCATATATAAGGTGTACCAGTGAGCTAAGTTTATCGAAGCAGAAGCAGTGAAAGTATTTATAAAAGAGACACAGGGAAGCCACATTGCGCCGGTGAGAAAGTGACTGTATCTGATTTGTCAAGTCGGGATCGATCGCATTACAGATTCTCCGCTGGATTTTGTCAAGGACCCTTAGGTGGATAGCGGGAGTACCCGACCAAATATGTCAGCAGTATTTTGAGAAAATGCGTATATCTGAAAAAAAACATTTTTTTAATTCTTTTTGTAGAATTAAAAGAAATTAATTATAAAAAATAATTTCTCTGTGGTTTTAGGAATTTTCTGTTATCGTTATCGAAATAAGAATTATAAATTCCCAGAGTCCAATCCAAGAAAAAAAAAACACAACAAACTTTATTTATCTTGAAGGAACAATAATATACAATAGATTGTCTGCATAAAAGGTCCTTTATGCTAGTACGATAATAGTTGTAACGAAAACTTTACGAAAAATTAAATCTTATAATTAGTTAAGAAAAACTTACTGAAATGGTGTAAGTTATTTCCCGTTAACTGGATGTATTACAGCTGATAATAATTTTTTTCCGTTAATTACTAAAACGGAAACATTACATTGCATTTACTTATCAAAAAGACAGTATTATTAAAAGCTCAATATTTAATTTTGAGCTATATTATATTAAAGATTTTACATATAGAAAAACTTTACTGATGTTTTTTCTAAAATAATATATATTCGTAAATTCAATACGCAAATATAAACAAAGGGGTTATATTCCCCCCCATTATTTAAATATTTAAGTGACTTTATATTATAGGCTGAAAGTCTAAAAAGCCATTTACATTCAAGTTATGAAAACAATAATTTTAACTTGAAATAAATTACATGCTAACACAGTTAATATGTATAAATATTGATATAGAGGGCATTTGTAATACGTCTATATAGCGATTTACAATAATTCTGCAATCTATTCAAATTAATAAAATTAAGTTGCGAATAAATTTCGCTTCTTAGAAAATTACGATTTCATTCGGAATATTCGAAGAAACTGGAAAAAATCTGAATACGTCCGTTAGTTTGTGACGCTCAGATTATTCTCAGTGTAATTTAACAAGCTGAAGCAAACGAAAAATTTTCCAGACGATGATTTTTCCGCATGGCGCCAGATACTGAAATTAGTGCATATGTCCACGGAAGCGTTCATTTCCAAGGACATATTCATATTAGTACTTAAGACCAAAAAATGCCCATATTCCAAATAAGGAATTTTTGGAATAATACCAAAAATAAAAGCACGTATTTCAAATAAGGAATTTTTGGAATAAATTTTTAAACCGTCAGGATTAAGCGTTTATATAATTTAAATACAAATCTTTCGCTTTAATAATAGCGACAAAAACTTGTAATTGAAAAGATTCAACCGTGAAAATATTTTTCAATAAAATATTAAAGATAATTACCAATCGGTTGAAATACAGAAAAATAATTTTTACATATCTGATGCATATGTACGTAAGAGATGAAAGTAGTTGAGTGGGGGTGGGTATTCACCAGCGGACACTAGGTTCATACTGCCCCTGCTACATTTCGGGTCAGAGGAGAAAAGAAATTGTTTGTTCCTAGCAGTGCTGGGTAGAATATTAAGAGATACGAAAATTTCGCAAGAAACAAAGAAAAAATACCTGACTGTTAAGTGATGTATCTCCTCCTATATGGCAGCGAATCGTGGATAATTTCGTTAGAGATGAATGAAAGACTCAAAGCAACAAAAATGTGGTTTTAAAGAAGGATGCTGAAGATACCATGGACTGAATATGCGAGCAACGGCAATGTTTTGGAGAGGATTCAAATGAAAAGGAAACTTATATTTAACAGGAAGAGATAGCTGAAGTTTCTGGGATACGCACTATGAGAAGAAGGCTTAGAGAATCTGATACTCACAGGGAGGATGGAGAAAAAGAGAGAAGAGAAAACAGTGTGTGACATACTTGATGGAATTAAACAAATGAATGGTATAGCAGGTTTTGGGAAATAACAGGACAACATATCATAAAAGCAACAAGATACAGGAAGAGGTGGCAGGCCATGATCATCTACGTCCTGAAGAGACACGGCACTTAAATGAAGAAGACTGCAATGTTACCGTTAAATTCTGCTAATAAAAAAACGAGAATAAATATTTGATAGGTAACATTACATTTTATCCAAAACTAGAGGTGTGTATCTTCCGTAAAGGCCCTCTTTCAGGTTAGTATTCACATGCTCCGGTGTAACATTGGTCGGAAGTCAATCTTAGCAACCACTTTGGTTATACACATAACAGATTAATTATTCGTTCTGGATTTGACAAAGAACTACATCCAGCAGCAAGGCCACACATCGAGAGGTTTTGAGGATCTCAAAACACTTCTTAATTTCTGTTGTTCCTAGATCCACCATGACCGGAGCTGGTGGTACCTGTATGGGCAAATAATTAAATCTCAAATTGGGGTGGTAACACTATGAGAATATAAAAATAGATTTTCAGAATAAAAATATACCAGAAAAGAATTTTCATAGTAAGAGAAATTAAGAGCAGTATAATTTTGAAAAAAAGTTACCAGCAATCAGTCAGTTAAGTGCCATACGTGATACACATTTGGGCGATCATGTCTCAAAAGAAACATGACTGACTGGGCAGAAGATTACTTTCAATTATTTAACATTACTTCTGCAATAGATTGGTTGTCAACCAAGGCCATAGAACACAGTGCTGATATTCAACCCATAGCTGGAGGGTAAAGAGACGGGTTAATACCTTTCCCAGGGGAGTTTTCGCGTAAGTGAATGCAAGGAATTCAAATGGAATTCGAACACGGCTCACCGATTTTTCGTTCCGAGCCGATATCCACTGCAACACAACTGACATCCGTACACACAGTAATTCTATTTTTTAAAGAAATTACGAATGATTCCAAAAAATTATAGCACAGCCCAAAATTTGGCATCTTTTTTATTCTGCTGTTTCCAAAGTTTTCACTTACTTCTCCCTTCAACCGTGCATTCAATCTTCTTGCAAGAAATGGTTTGCTTTCCTCTAGTCCCATAATAAAACCTTATCAGTGTAGCGTATGATATTAAGGAATCACCCTTTGATAATAAAGTCTACACAGTATCCCTCTTTTTTCTGGGCATTTAAGAGTATAAGCAGGCAAAGCCAATCTTGGAACATTTATTGACAATTTTCGATTACATTACCTCTATCTTTAGTGACTTCTTGGCCTAGAATTGAGTGAACATTAACATAAAAAGGAAGGATCCAGATACTTAGTAGAGAGGTAATGATGACCGTCCATTTGTCCAAAATTTTGAACAATGAATCTTTCATACTAATTCCACTTGAGATCTGGGGTCATGTAATATAATAATCTGGCCCCACCCGAAGAAGGCGATGAAGCGTGGGTGTTTCCGGTCATTGAAAGGAACGGATGTTTGTTTGACCCTATTTCCGACAGATGCGGAAGTGACTCTGAGAAATTACGTAGGCGTCGAGTAGGCGTCGCGAATCGAGGCAAAACTTGGAAGATATATAAAGGCCTCGAAACAAGAAGTCACAGACGGTCTCCAGAAGTAGACAAGAAGAAGAAGAAGGCAGTCAGCCTCGACAGAAGAGTCTCGAGAAGTCGAAGAAGAAGCTAGACGAGCTAAGCAGAGAGAAGTACACTCCCATCGTCACCCCTGTCAACCTTGGAAGAGCGCTCTCTCACTCTTTGTTCCTAGGCGACACGGTCCATCGTCGTTAATAAAAATATAAGTCATATATTTTTATATACACCCGTGTTTGTTATTTGTCGCTATATAACAGTCAGTCTCAGTCCCAGAAAGTGTGCAAGGCATTGGGAATTAATATCTTTGGTGACTAGATGTGTACAAATGGTTAACAAAATCCTGTCATTACTTTTATACACATGTGTAAAGGTGGCCTTGTGCCAAACATTAATAAAATGAAGTACTCGATGCATTACTGTCTAGAAACCCATATTTAAAGATGGTAACTTTTTTAGAAATTCATATATATATATATATATATATTCATATATATATATATAATGGGATAACCATTTATAAATACTTTGTCGTTCTTTCGAGAGCAAACATTTGCGTGTTCTACTGATTGAAACATATTCCTTTAAATAATCTAGTTTTTTCTATTTCTTTTATTCGAATGAATGAAAAATTTTCAAGCACCCAACTTCGAGTAAATGTATCACGTGACCACTTGAAAAATCTTATCCAAACATCTGTCATGTCTTCTTGTCTTTGCTCACGGAGTCTGAATACACAGAAACAGGCGCTCTTCTTTACAAAGCCTCGGCAATGATCTTTTCTATGCAGTTGCATCATTATTTGCAGAAGGAAAGAATTTTGTTCATTTCTCGACTTTAGCCTTCCTTCTCAGGGGTGGTGCGTGGGCACGTGGACATCTCTTCAAGAGTTTAAATTCAAGCAAATATTTAACAAATGGCGAAATTTATGGAAAACTATTACGATTTCTCTGCAACGATATCTACACAAAAGTCATCGTCGTTGTAGTAACCAGATTCAGTCAGTCAGTTGAGTGCCATACGTGATACACGCTTGGGCGATCATGTCCCAAAAGAGACAGGACTGACTAGGCAGAAGATTCTCCCGCAGTAGATTGCCATTGCTTTCTGCGGTAGACGGGTTGCCCAATCTGTCTTGTTATTTGACTCATAGCTAGAGGGAGAAGAGATGTATTATATTATTACGTAGTAATTAGTGGGGGATCAGTTTATTACTTCATAACAATAGAAAATCGATCCCCCACTTTATGTCCAGTGAAAGCTTTACTCATGATTCTATTATATTCAGTCAGTCAGTTAACAGCACAGTGATACACGCTTTGGGCGATCATGTCCAGAAAGAGACATGACTGGGCAGAAGATCCTCCTGCAATAGGTTGCCATCACTTGCTGCGGTAGACTGTTTACCAACCAAGGCTATAAAACTCAATCTGTTCAGTTATTTAACCCATAACTGGAGGGAAGAGACGGATTAATACCTTTCTCAAAGGTATTTGCGCGTAAGTGAATGCGACGAATTTGTCTGGAATTCGAACTCGGCTCTCCGATTTCTCGTTCCCAGTTGATGTCCACTGCACCACAACGCACATCCAGCCATCAGTTTAGATGCTTCTTTTGAGCATTAACAAGGAAAGGAATTGCTACTGACAACGGCAAGGAGACCGCAATTCGCTTGGCTTGACATAGACGGAAACAAAATTGATTTTATGTATTTTAAAATATTAGGTTGTCCCAAAAGTTCGTAAACCCTTACGAAATGGGTCTATCTGGTCCAGCACAATCGAGACAAGCAATGGGTTCAGGAAGGGCAAGAGACACCGTCGGTTCCAAAACAAGATTGATTCGGCAAGAAAGTCATGTTTGGCGTTTGGTGAAACTTTGAAGGAATCGTGCATTTTGAATTGGTTCCGAATAGTCGTCCCATCAGTCTACGAAAAGTTGAAGCAACAGTACCCGGCTCTGATCAACCGAAAGCGCGCTTTGATGCAGCAGGACAATGCAAAGCCACACACCGCCAGTAAGACCAAAGACAAGTTTGTAAAGCTGGACGGCGTCGAGGTTCTGCCACATCCAGCCTACAGTCCTGACTGTGCTCCATCAGATTACGGCCTTTACCGCTCAATGCAACACTTTCTTTTTTGTAGTATGATAAAGTATAAATTTTGTCTATTCTAATCGAACTTCATCTTTACTAATTATATGCGAAGAGAATGAGGATGATTCGACCCTCTACGCGTGATATGGCATGTTTTCGCTGTAAAGGTCTGAACTTCGTCGTCGTCTTGCGGCCATTGACCGAGATAGAACTCACTACACCTCTCCAGTAATCCCTGTGCATTTGGAACCCTGGCGCAATTTTTTTAGCGAAATTCATAATCTTGTCAAATAGCTGAATGCTTGATGCTTCGCCAGGGCTATCAAGGGTGTTTTTATTGTGACACCAACACTAGATGGGTTGCCTCCAGGGCCCATCCTGTTATTTAGCCGATAACTGGAGAGAAGGGACGGATTAATACCTTTCCCAAGGGTACCAGTGCATAAGTGAATGCAGGGTATTCAACTGTAATTCGAACTCGGCTCACCGATTTCTCTTTTCAAGCCGATATCCACTGCACCACAACGCACATCCGTCACTGAACGCTTACAGCACCTGGTATTCCCAAACGGTCACCCATCTAAGTACTGGCCAGCCTCACATTACTTAACTTCGATGATATTTATAAATTATACTAAAACAGACTAACATACATAATAAAGATTTCAAAGAAAACGGTCAAATTCCCTTCATTTTAATATCTCGTGACTTTACACGACACATGAAGAAATTCTAAAACAGACTTACACACGAAATAAACAGTTTTTAAAGAAAACAGTCAAATTCCCTTCATTTTAATATCTCGTGACTTTGCACTACACATGAAGAAATTCTAAAAACCAAAATATTCTGTTGATCTTTCGAAATGATTTGTGAGCGTCTTTGTGGTTACCAACACTGTTTGTTTATAGATATGTAATTTAGAATAAAGCTCATTTCGTCTTTTTGCCTTGATAAAGTCCATCACAGGACGAAACGCGTAGGCGATTTAAAATACAGTTTCCTTCTTGTCTTTATTTTATTTAACCATATATATATATATATATATATATATATATATACACACTGTGAAAAAAAGCAACCCAGACAAATATTCCGCAATGGTTACAGAAATAATCATTAAACATTAAACGGTGTATATCATGATATCTTTAGATCGTTGGATGATTTTTTAAGACTTTTTGCAAAGATACGGATATTATTAGCTCATGATTTGCGTGCAAATGTTTAAATGGCAACTCCAGGATTCACGAAGTTAAGTCATTTCCTGGAATATTTGCCTTCGAATAAAGCTCAAAAAACAAATCACGCACAGTCCACATGTCCACATGCATAATTCATGTAAAAAATAACAGGTAAAATATGATAACCTGGTGCAAAATATGCACAAATCCGTTGTGCATGAAATGCATCAAAGTGTAACGTAACGTTAAAAATGAGACATTTATAAAACAAACGTTTGTTTCATTTTATTTACTTTTTTATCTTTTTCGTACATTTTATTTTTTGCAACCGAATCTTGTGTCGCTGGGTTAGTCTCCATGTCTGTCTTCAAGCTTCACACTATCTCTGTTTCGTACTGAAATTTAAATCAACCGTTTTGTCTCGAGTTGAAAAATTTCCTTCTAGTAATAAGTAGCTCAAATATAGTCTTTAATGCTATATATTGCTGTAGGGAAATTTTGCCGATTACTTGTCAGTGACGATGAAAGTGCAGTGAGTGAGAGAAAATCCTCTATCCTGCAGAATTCTCTATACGCAGTAAAGATTTTCAGTTCATTTTTTGCTATGTGCTGATTCCTCAATTCACAGCCTAATAAAAAAACGTCGCCACATTCAGTTTCTTTTGCTTTTACTCAAGTTGTTTAACTCTCAATTTATGATTATTAAATATATCGTATTTCAGAAATGCGATATAGCATTTCTAACAAACTGCGCGTGTGTATTTTCGTTGTTATTGTTTTTTTAACAAATATTTATTTTTCCAGCCAAATCCTTGACTCATTCTTAGCTATTTCGCAAACAATGTTAAAGGAAAAATATGGATAAAATGTGCCCTTAAACATTCTTGTTGTTTACCTGTTTGGCTTTCTAGTTTGTGCGACTTGTTTGCTGCTGTTTAAGAATCAGTATATCAACCAGATCTATATATATATATATATATATATATACATTGTGTGTATTTTGGCAGAATTTTTTCATTAATGCAGGTTTCATTGAATAATATAGACAAGTTTTGTCTATTAATTTTGTGTAGGATCCGTTCATACCGTCTGATATACTTGATGGTGATATCGTTGAAAGACAACAAAAAATCACAGTAATTGTTGATTTTTTTTATCGGATCTAAGCTTTCGGCTCACATAAGCCATTATCAAAGAGTAAATATTAACACACAGTAAACAGTCTTTCAACGATATCACCATCAAGTATATCAGACGGTATGAACGGGTCCTACAAAAAATTAATAGACAAAACTTGTCTATATTATTCAATGAAACCTGCATTAATATATATATATATATATATATATATATATATATATATATATATATAAAGGGCAAGATATTTGTGTGTGTGAACTCTATAACTTCTTCCATTTTTTTTGTGGGGGAAACTGTAACTTCAATTCTTTTTTACCTATTTCCCTGTAAAATCTCTTTGCATCGGTTTGAAAAATCTTGTTTTCTCTGTAGATCCTTGATCTTTTCTCATAATGTCTTATTCTTTGAGCCTTCAGCTGTGTTGTTTGCTTCATTGTTTCCTTAGTTGATAGGACTTCATTTTCATTTCTAATGTTGTATTTTCTTTCAACTCTTCTGCCTTTTCTAGTTCTTACATTTATTCCTCTTGTCAGTTCATCTCTCTGTTTGTTTGTTTGGATGTATGTATGTCCTTTATACAAATCCACAATTTTTATCCGATTCTCACCAAACTTCACACAAATATTCTTTAACCTTGCAGTCAAATTGTGGGCTACTTACTTTCTCCGATTTTTCCCCGATATCGCAAACCGATACCCCGATATCCGATCAGGTCTGATCGAGATCAGGATTTCAGCCCTTTTATCATGGTTCTTGCTGCAGAATTTGCTCTAACGTGGTAAAATTATAGTTTTTAGTCCCAAACATGAGTAGATATTCTCAGACGACTCCTTTTCCCCGAAATCGGAAATCGATACTCCCGATATTCTATCGAATCTGATCAAAAACAGATATTCAGCCATCAATATGGCTCATTTTCTCCAATTTTACTCCCGATGGGTACGATAAGTTTTCATGGACTTACTTAGGTTAGTTTATCCTTGGATGATTTATTTGACTTTGATGTTAGAAATCGATACCCTGATATCGTACGGGTCTGATCAAAATCATGTTTTTAGCCCTTCTATTTTGGTTTTTGCTTCCGGTTTTGCTCTATGTAGGTAGGATTTTAGTTCTTAGTCTCAGCCACGATGCCATTTACTCAGAGGACTTATTTGGCCTTCAACATTCAGTTTACGACGAAAGAAACTTATTTGATATCGATACCAGGAAATCAGTTTGACTTACATTCATTTTTCTTTCAGTTAACGGTTTCACTTTAACTGGAAATAACTATTGCTTTTTAGTCTTTCGTGCCAACGTCCAAAGAGTCTGAGCTCCAGGACCATGGATTAGTTTTAAAGCTTTCATTACACCCGAGCAACGCCAGGCAATACTGCTAGTCAATAATACATTACAGGGATTGAAATTAATAATATTTTATGTCTAACAGACATAATCGCAATTGATTCTTTATTGCCAGAAAAATAGTAACATCCCGTAAAAAAAAGATAGAACTGGCCATAACAATATCAACAATTTCCTCATAATGAATCATTCAGCATTTATAAACCAAGCCGCCAGTGCTATTTGATTTTCGCTTTAATTTCTCTCATTTAGTATATGTGTAGTATTTGTTAGTATCTGTTTTCCTTATCTCTTATTGTAATGGCGATATTAATTGTTTCAAGGAAATATTCGGTATTCATTGATCGGACAGTCATTTTCGATTCCATTTTCATTTTTTCAATTTTTATTTTTTACTCCATAACCATCAGGAAGGATTCTAGCTACCTTCACTATTTCGCGGAAAAAAAACAGTATAGCGTAATGAAAAAGACCACAAACTTAACAAAAATAAAGTTTTATCATCAAAATGTTGATATTATTATTAAGATGAAAGACGAAAGAATTTTTAATTATCTTTTGGAATTATTTAATCCTTTAACAAGCGTTCGAAATTTTGGTTAAAATCATGTTTTGTTTACGTCATCGCCGTTAACTTTTAACATTGACTTTTTTGCGCTTGTTTTCCGTTGAAAACACGTTTATTTGGAAATTCTTTTAAAAATCAAATAATTGTCCGATTTTAATGAAATTTTCAGAACTTATTTACAAATGAATGAAATTATTTTTGACTTGTAGGTTTTAGAAAATCCTGGTAAAACGATTTTTTAAAAATATGTTACCACCCCCTACTTACTTAATTTCATGAAATTTCGCGCAGAACCTTCTTATTTATAAAAATCATTTTTTTGTTAAAAGTAGGAGCCATTGGAGATTATAAATACACCAATTCTTTTTTCAAATCTGTACTATTTAACTGAATATCTGCTCTAAATTAAAAATAATGAATCCAATAAAACTATGAGATTATTAATGAGAAAAGCTTTTAGTTTTTTTGTAAATAGGTAATATTAAGGACATTATTGTCTGAAGAAATAAAATTTTTTTGATGAATAATGAATTTTTACAAGAAGCCCAAAATTGCAAAGATTAATAAGCGTAGTTACGCTATCTATTTTTAAAATATTTTTTTATTTTGTATTTTTTTTCATTATTTTCATGTATGGTAAACTGACATTGCCATTATTATGAAGAGGTTACGTAATTTAAAAGTTTTGTCTCTTCACTTAGATTTATGAAAATTGTCATTTATGGTCATGCGTAGCAGCAGCCATTACTTCGACATTCAACAGTTCGTCAAACGTTTAATCACATGAACACGACCAATCGTTAATTATTTGTTGTATATTACTTTTTAATGCTATAAGTAAGTAATATTTACTTCAAATCAGATTAATTTAACTTTCAATTTTCTAATTTTACTTTAAAAAAAGTGTCAGAAATCTTTTGAAATATTTTTAAAATCGATGAATTAAAATTATCAAAAAATGGCCGCTTTTAAGAAAATTTTAAGAAATCGAAATTATTACTGACATTCCAATCTATATAATTTCTTTCAGAAATACACCAGAATTTTTACTTAAAGAAATAATAAATTTCATCATTGAGCTTTTAATTAAATCTAAAATGAAATCTTCAAGAATGTTTTTCATTTTAAAAATTTCATTTTAAATTTAGGTATCGAAAATTTATGCTGAAATATTGAGGGTGCCTAGATTAAATCCGGTATATACATCCCTAATAATATTGGTAATATTAATTATTTCCTTATAAAGAATTGACTAAACAGCAATCTCTATTGAAATTTATAAAAGAAATATTTTTAAAATATTTTTTCTCATGTCGAGTAACTGTTATTGCTTTATCTTGTAATGTTGACAGTTTCCTTCCTAACCTTCTGTTTCAAGTAGTGTGGAACTTCAAAATATGTCAGTATTTTCCCCACTAGTTATATGCGATTTTATCTGTAATTGAAAGGTTTCAAATGATGTGGTTTTTGTTATTTAGTACGGTTTTTGTTTGTGACTACGTCGTGCCAGCCCACAATGTTTGTAGAAGAATTGTCAACGCAATAAACAATTATGTTTCTTAAATTAAGAAAATAAAATTATAACTTTAGGAGCTTTTAGATAGTTTTGTTTTATTCTTTCAGAGCGCTCTATATCGGATACTGCTGACAGCATGCGACTGAGATTGTTTATGTGAAAATGCCACACGTTATCTAAAAATCTAGCTTTCTCCGAAAATAGATTTTAAATCCTTAAAATAAATTCCAAAAATAAACTAAAGCATGAAGGAAAAACCGCATGAAAAGAAACCACACTGATTTCTAAATTTATTAGGTGCTGATAGATAAATATAGCATTTCTCCATTTCTTTTGTATGGCAGGCTCGTCGTCTGTCAGCACTTGATAATTAGCCAATATGGCTGAAATCATTGAAGGCTTGTACAAACAATCAGGAAAGCAAGATGCGAACGATCAAAGGAAAGCGACCCAGTTATTGTGTAAAAGAATCTTTACCTGTAACATTTTTCTATTATTTTTATTTCCTTTTTTTTTTCTGTTCCTGGGTATGACAATAAACTGCAACCGGCAGCAAGGCCTCTAATTGGGAGGTTTTGAGGAGCATAGAACCCCTTCTTCATTGATGTTCTTTCCAGGTTCCCCCAATGACCCGGGGTGGTAGCACCTGTTAGGGTTCCAGCTATGGGCAAATAGTTAACCCTCCAAGCGGGTGTTAAAACACTATAACAGTATAAAAACAGACTTTTTATGAAATATATACATAAATAATTTTGAATGAAAAATATTACCAACAAAACTTTTCTGAATGAAAAGTATTACCAAGAAAGGATTTTTGAAGGAAAAATATTGCCAACAAAACGTTTTCGAAGAAAAAAATGTTGCCAACAAAAATGTTTTTGAAAACAAAATGTTACCAACAAAAATACATTTTTGAAGGAACTAATGCTTCGGCATTAAATGACCCCAAGGGGTTGATATACTGTAAAACAAACCAAACCAAATCTGTTTTTTTCTTTGAAAATTATTTAAAGAAGTATTGTTTTTTTTATAGGGTATTTTAAGATGAAACATATTTCGAATTGTAAGAGGTCGCTTAGCGTTCACGGTGGTCTCAATCAGTCTCTCATCTAAGTACTGACAGGACACGACAATGCTAACGTCGATGTTAAGCTTGTTACTTGACGTTAATAACATCAGTTTGCAATGTAGTCTGGAGTTTACGAGTGAATGAACTCAGTGGAACTATCGGGATATTTCTCAGTGCTGGCCATAACCGTATAGTGTTTTGTGAGGTAGGAATATTACCTGAGGTTGCCCACATGTTTCAAATATACAAATTGAGGTTTAAATCTGGTGAGTGGTGACTCCATTTCAATACATAAAAGTCAGCCGAGTCTACATCAGAAAAAGTTTCCTGTTGCTAGCACACATTAGAAGGCACAAGAAAAAACTACTATTAACGAGAGATAACAATAAAAGAACAGTAATTAAGAAATCCAAAAATAACGATTGACATTGCATTTACATATTTAAGGTTGCTGATTGGGAGAGTTCCACAAGCGAGATAGAAGAAACTGTTAGCATAGAACTTACGGTTATATCTAGCCATTTCAACTGTGAAACTATGAGACTTTACTGTCAGTTTAGTACTGCGCGAAATTCATTAAGTCTAGGTACCATAGAGGAAGTTTGAGTTTGTGTCTGAGTTTTGTTTAACGGCATATAAACACCTCTGTGGGTTATTTAATGCCAAAAAGGTGGACTTTTAAGGAATTTTTAAAATGTTCGGTTATAATGAGAAGGTTGATTTAGCTAGATTTTACTGAAAAGTTTTTTGTTTTTATTCTTTTTTTCTTTTTAGAAAACTAAAAATATCTTCTAGTTTTCTACTAAAAACTGTTTTGCCGGGAATAACTTTTTACCTTCAAAAATGTGTTATGGCAATCAATGTTTCTTCAAAAATGTATTGTTGGTAATATTTTTTCTCCAAAAATGTATTGTTTTTTTAATAAAAGTCTATTTCTACGTATATATTTTTATAAAAGTGTATTTTTATTCTTTCACAGTGTTTTGACCCCAGTGTGAGGGTCAAACTATTTGCCCAGAGCTGGGACTCTAACAGGTGCTACTACTCCGGGTCAGGGTGGACCTAGGAAGAACAGCAATTAAGAGGCGGTTCCATGCTCCCCACAATATCCCAATCAGAGGCCTTGCTGCTACATGAAGTTTATCGTCATGCCCAGGACCAGCGGTAGTTCGGATATGAAACTGAGTGACATTTTAAAATATCTAAAGGATTAAAGTGTGCACTAAAGACAAATAGAACTTTACTTGATTATTAAGCTTTTTGTAGTTAAGTGGTCAAAGCATGTCTAGTCAAACAACGACTAGTCAAACAATTCATCTGTTAGGCGGAACGCAGGTTCAAATCGTGATGGAGGGTTCAGTTTCTCAAAACTTTAGGTAGGTAACCGAAATAAAAATTGCGTTTAAAAAATTAATGAAGCGTCTAACTCAAATATGGACATCCATTAAACATAACATTCAAAGTAATGAGAACGACAAACGCGTTTGTAAAATTAAAAATGGAGAGAGCAGCGGAAAATATTTCTTTTTCTTTTCTCTCCTGTAAAAAGTGAATAACAGTGTAGACATAAATGGTGATATTTATTTTATGAGGAGAATATGGGACAATGCACTTGTAAAAACTCCAGCAGATAATGTAGTTTATTCTAGCGTTGTCATGTCGCCTGAATATTGCATTTGGGTATGAAACAATCGACGCTCGGCGTTTACTTTAGTGTCCACTATTATGTCTACATACACTTTAACCCTCACACACACACACACACACACACACACACACACACACACACACACACACACACTTATAGATAGATAGCTAGCTAGCTAGCTAGCTAGCTAGATAGATAGATAGATAGATAGATAGATAGATAGCTAGATAGATAGAAAAAGAACAAACTGATAGATAGATAGATAGATAGATAGATAGATAGATAGATAGATAAATAGATAGATAGATAGAAAAAGAACAAACTGAGATTAGATAGATAGATAGATAGATAGAAAAAGAACAAACTGAGATTAGATAGATAGATAGATAGATAGATAGATAAATAGATAGATAGATAGATAGATAGAAAAAGAACAAACTGAGATTAGATAGATATATAGATAGATAGATAGATAGATAGATAGAAAAAGAACAAACTGAGATTAGATAGATAGATAGATAGATAGATAGATAGATAGATAGAAAAAGAACAAACTGAGATTGAAAAAGAAATAGATTAGATAGATAGATAGATAGATAGATAGATAGATAGATAGATAGATAGATAGATAGATAGAAAAAGAACAAACTGAGATTAGATAGATAGATAGATAGATAGATAGATAGATAGATTCGTGTAAAATCTTCTGTACAATAAAGACGGAAGCTGATATATGCCCATACTTCCGCTTAACCATGGAAGAACGTGTCTGTCTTAATTTTTACATATATATATATATATATATATATATATATATATAATGAAAGCCAAATTTGAATATTTTTACAAACCCATAGTTAATATCATATTTCATGGCTTCCTTATCATATCACCGCACGTCAGACCAAATTCATACAACAATGTATGGTTCAAATTTATCCAGAAAAAATATCTCGGCCAAAGACGCCGCGTGACGCTAAGATTTAATACGCCAAGTTAAACTTTCTTTCCCTCATGCTTTTCTTATCATTTTGTTTTCTCTTTTCTCTCCTTTTAAATTTTTTAAAATTTTATTTTCCTTTTTCTATTTCACTTGACTTTTTCTGGATAAATTTGAACCACTCCTTGTTGCATGAATTTAATCTGACGAGCGGTGATAAAAGAGTCGCGAAATATAATATTACCTATAGGTTTGTAAAAATATCCAAATTTGTTCATGATTATAATACTCTGTTAAATTTAACATTAAATTTTAACATTAAGTTCTCTTTGGATTTAATCTCCTGTGGAATTTATTTTACTAAATACCATGTATTTTGCATATATATATATATATATATATATATATATATATATGCAGATATATATATATTAAGCATATGTTCATTCAAGCATGTTTGGTTGAATATATTAGAGATATTGTCTATTTGTTTTTATTTTAATCTTCTCATATTTGTGAATTATTTTTTTTATGTTGTCATTAAAACCCTGAAGGAAGGCACTAGAATTATCTTCTCTCTTTCTTATTTCCCTAAGTACTTATTTGCCTAAGTCTCATGCAATATCGTGAATTCTTAAGACAAAAAATAATGTAAATGATAGTGGTGATTTTTTTATGTGAAACCTACTTGTTAATTCAAAAATTTATATGGAAGGTAAATTTATTTATGGTTCTTAAAATTTAAGCGTTTTAATACATTGTTATCATTGTTGCATTTTTTTTCTTATTTTCGTGGGGAAGTATTTTTGTATTGTCGATAATCTTTCTCTAAATCGTGAATGTAGACAAAGATGTTCTTTTAAATACTGTGCAACCGGATTTGAATCTGATATATATATATCTGAATCTGATATATATATATATATATATATATATATATATATATATATATATATATATATATAGACTAAACTATCGCCCGGTTCACACTCCACCCACATCTATTGAACAGGTGAAGAAGCTCATCCCTTGTTTCCTGTTTAGGATGCGGTTTCCGGTTTTCTCTTTTCCAATCTTTTCACTCTTTTTTTTTCCAATTGGAGAAGATAGACTAAACTATCGCCCGGTTCACACTCCACCCACATCTATTGAACAGGTAAAGAGGCTCATCCCTTGTTTCCTGTTTATGATGTGGTTTCCGGCTTTCTCTTTTCCATTCTTTTTACCCTTACGTAGCCCCCTGCGCATCAGTGGCGTTATCGCCTTGCTTGGGGTGATGTGATTAAAATATATATATATATATATATATATATATATATATATATATATATTGTAAGCTTCATCAGTAATGTTGTCGACGTACAATCAACATTTTTTTTCTGTCAGAGATACAATCTCCCAAAATTCATTTCAATTGATATACAATGTTGCTTTTTTGCAAAACATTTGTTGACTGAGAAGAATTATTACGGATGATTAACTTAATTGTATTAAATTTAGTATAGTATATAGTTAGTTTTATATTTTACTGGGAATAGTTGGGGATATATTAGTACTCATGATTTTTCAATATGATTTTTTCATCTTGTTTGTAGATAGAGTGTATTTGATTCCGATATATTAGGTTGATAGGTCTAGAGATATTTGAAGAATTATTATATTCTTTTTTATTGGTTTTGATATTTCTATAGCTTGTCTGATTTGTTCATCAACAAACAAAGAAAAACATTACACCGATTTTCATTAATAGAGACTTTCCTAATTAGGAATGTCATTATTAATGGAGGTTTATGTAATGCTATTTTTAATTCAGTGTTGAAAATATTTTTCTTGGAAGAGTTAATTCACTTCACTTTCAAATTTTTCTAATTTTTCTAAAACGTATGCTCATTTCAACGAGTGAATTTAACAGCCGTTCACCAACGTGTGTGTGCGTGTGTAGAAACGGAAGTAAGGCTAGGGAAAAGAAAAAGGAAGAAAAAAAGAAAGAAAAAAGGCAAAAAGAAAACGAGATAGATTTTTGCTCTCGGAACTGTAAGTTGTCACTTGATAGAAGAAAAAAGAGATACATTAATATATATATATATATATATATATATATATAAAGCCATGCAGAAATTACTCAAAATAGTTTCTTATGTATGTGTATACAATTATACATATATATATATGTGTGTGTGTGTGTGTATATATATATGTGTATATGTGTGTATATATATGTGTATATATATATTTATATATATATATGTATGTATATTGTAACTTTGTTATTACATTGTTTTATAAAAGCATTACATTTTATTACATAAAAATTTTAATGTTTCAGAACAATACTATTCTTCTTCAAGTGATATGTTAAAATAAATGGTGAAAATGATTTATTTTTAATACATAAGATGAATTCATGGTTATTTAGAAAACTATGGAGTAGTATTTGGAGAAAATGCTTTAGTTGTATCAATATTGTTTCATCAAAAATGAGAATTTTGTAACCATAGCGTTTTAACATTTGGGTTATGAAAAAAAGCAGGATGACTTGGGGTCTAGACATGTCACTTTTTAATTATGTTTGGACAAGATACATAGTGAGACTATAGATTTTTAACTGGGCAGAGAATTTTTATGAAGCGTTTAGATTCTATTTTTTTTATTGAACACTATATATATATATATATATATATATATATATATATTTACTTCGATCTCTTGAGTGAAGTTTCTGGAATGTTTTGGTTAGAATTAGGATTAAATAATTATGGCATCCTTAGTTATATTGTATTAAGAACAACAATTAAGTATGAAAGCGTGCTAAGAGCCACCAGGAATAGAGAGAGACGTGGAGGGCCATGATAGCCTACATCCTGAAGAATCATGACACATAGAAGAAGAAGAAGAAGAAGAAGAAGAAGAAGAAGAAGAAGAATTTTTAATTAGATTTTTACTATCTCATGAGTAAAGGGGTGGAATGTATAGATTAGAGTCAGAATATTAATAATTATGGTATACTAATGTATATTATACCTTATAATACATATTATATACACAATACATATATTATATCTTATATTACATATATTATAACTTACAATACATATTATACACACAATACATATTATATACAAATATGTATTGTGTGGGTTTTTATTTTGATAAAATAATTTTAAGTTTTATTGGAGAATAGGATATCAATGAAATATTGCAATTAATTAAATTTTAAAGACTGCTTTTAAAAGTAAAGGGGCTGAATATTTTTAGGTTAGAATTAGAACTGAATAATTTTAGTATAGTAAGGTATATTGCAGTTAAGAAAACCAATTAGTATTTTGTTGGTCATTTATTTTAGTGAAATAAATTTTAATTTTTAAGTTATACTGGAGAACAAATTATAAATGAAACAATATGACTGATTAAAGTTTAACAAAAAAATTTTCGATGTTTACATAAAACAGTCAATTCATCTCTACGTTTCCATAGTTCTCCATTTTTAGGGAACCTTAAAATTTGCAGCTTTTCACTCAGGTACAAAGGGCAAAGGTCGTAAACCGACTTACGGATTCTTTTTTGCCAGAATTTTCCATTTTACTTTAGGGTTTTTGTTTTTATCTTTTGTGTTATGTGCCTTTATCAGATCAAACTCTCTAATCGCTACCAAAGACTTTGGGCTCCTAATGCCCAGACGGAAGCATCAGTCCTCAAACAGCCAGCCTGGTACCTTAACAATAGAGATTCACAACCACTAGATAGCCTGAATATCAAAAAGGTTAAATCATTGTGTCCCTAGTAGAAGAAAGAAAGAGAGCTGGTAATCCATATCCTGAACAGGAAACAAAAAAATGAACCTCAACTCTTGTTTAATAAACATGGAAGGAGCTCGAACCGAATGATAGACGGTCCTGTCTACTTCTATTAGCCTTGAAGATTAAATTAAGTTTGAACATAGCATGAGTTCTAATATTCTGTTTCTTGGAAAAAGCATCAGGCCAAGTAGGTCTATTCAGATTTTCTATGCAAGGAGGAACTTCCATTAAATGCTATATTGAGAATTAATAATAAAATAATCTGAATTAAATAAGAGAAAAATTAAACAATGAAGGAATAAAAACACAACTTTCCATCAATTTTGTTAATAAATATCCCACATTGTGATAATATATATATATATATATATATATATATATATATATATATATATATTCTCTTTCGTCGATCGCACGACTCGGAGTTCCAAGCTTTACGCAATCATAAGGCGCATTTTTCAAATTGACAACTTAATAGATTTTAATTTAAGTTCACTTGATGTTCATGTGAGTTACATCTTCTAACGTTATTCTTTTTAATAAGAGTAAAAACTTAAGTATTCTAAGAGCACATGTAGATAAAAAATAAATTATTATTTTAATTGAAATTAGAATTTAAAATTAAAAAATATGAAAATGCAAGGAAATGAAAATAAAGACGCGTAGTTCGTAATAATTAATAGTAATATTTGCAAGAGAAATAAATAAATAGATAAATAAATAAAGAAAGAAAGAAAGAAAGAAAGGAAGTGAGGAATAAAGAGAGAAAGAAAGAGGGAAACGCTTAGAGGAATCTGTATCGATCGGGATCTAAGAATTTGAGTAATTACTTTTTCTATGGATGCATGTGGTCATTGAGTCGCTTTTTTAAGTAGATTAGGGTTATATATATATTATTTATATGAGCTTTCGACGTGGACAATATATATATATATATATATATATATATATATATATATAATAGTTCTGTTCATACTACATTGAGCACTGCTTTATGAACACATGACAAATGAATACAATGCATGCGTGTACCCTCATATGTTTAATTATTAATTCACGTAACTATTATATATATATATATATATATATATACTAGCTCTAGTCGCAGACATCACCAGCTGAATACATTGACTGTGTTCAACACGGACTAATTTTTTCGCTTACATCTCAACATATAAAACTTGTAAGTATTCATCGTGTTTTTATTTATTTGTTTATTTATTTATATAAATCTTTTGATCAGACAATTTTTTTATCGCACACTGTTTTTCTTTAGTGTGTCTGTTTTTTGTTTGTTTTTTTTTTGTTTTTTTTCTTCCATTTTTTTTTTTCGTTTCTATGCTTATTTTTGTAAATATTAGTCATCATGGTTTCGAAAGTCTTCCAGGGATTAAATTAGTCTCTCTGTATATTACGTTTCAGTTTTTAAGCAACAAAACACCGTCAGTATATCAATCTATCTTTTCACAAACAAGTGGTTCATTGATCGAGTGAATGAGAAAAGTGAAAACAAAATTAAAAATATATACTTATATCTGTATAGATTTTGCCTTTCTCTTCACGTTAACAGACAGGCTGACGTGTAAATATTTAAGCATTTTGTCACAGAGGACCCTGACGATTTCTAATAAGAAAAGAATTTTCCGACTGGAACAAGAATTCCCTACTGTAGGCAGCGTCAATTCTTTGTGTGTGTCATTCTCTGTATAATCCGTTTTATTCAATCATTTCTGATATTTTTTTTTAATCATATTTTGGTTTTTTTAGTTTTTCTCGAACTGATTGAATTTAAACAAAATGGCGCTTCCCGGTTGTCTTGTATACGCCATATTCAACCTTTTGTACGCTCTTCTCAACACCAACCCGCTCCATAAACGAATAATTCGCATATAAAAGAAGACTGGTTTATGAGTGGTAAGGGAAAAGAAAGAAGAGAAGGATGAAGTAAAAACAAGAACAGGACAAAGAACAAAAGAAAGTTTCACAACAAATGAAAAAAAAGGTAAAAAAAAGTGTCTGGATTTGTTTCCCAAGATGAGTTTAAAGAGTGTCTCACGTGGTGCTAAACGTCTTGAAATCGTCATTTATCACTGTTTCTATTATTATTATTATTATTATTATTATTATTATTGTTGTTGTTGTTGTTGTTGTTGTTGTTGTTGCTGCTGCTGCTGCTGCTTTTCTATCCATTTGCGTGTTCAGCAATGTTTTACTCATTTTCAAACCAAATGAAAACAATGTTTCTTTAAATATCAGTTCATTTATCCATTATCCCATTTGATTCTAGGAAGACAGGGATCTATATTGATTAAATCCTTCTTCAAATTTCTATTCCTTAGGCTTGGGATCCATTACAGTTGACAATTTCATGTTTATCTTTACCATTTTGTTTTAATTACATGGACAAGTTCTGATAATTTCATCATTTTTGGGAACATGTCTCATTCAAAGATATATGAACGAATAACGTATCCTTGACACACCTACACCAGATATGGAGAGTTTCAAAATCAACATCACTTACGTACCGTCTTCTTTCAGGACGGGGGTAATCATAAAATTCTACAACTTTCTATTGCTTGCAGCTCTTAGTAAGTTTGACCTTTTTTCACAATCCGTCCAATCCCCAATTCTGACATCCATCTGCACAAGTTTTAGGTAGGCTATTTGCTTGTTTCTTTTGCCCTGTGTGTGTAAAATTCTCGCAGACCTCCTTCATCATTATGTATTCTAGGAATTTCAACTATCTTTTCTGGTTCTATAAAAAAGAGTCATTTTTTTTCCATTTTCTTGACTTACATTTTAAGTCTATAGTTTTCTCAGTGTCGACCTGTATAAATTTCTGTTACTTTGTGCTTGTTCTTCAACTATGAGGAAATGGTCCAGCATCGACGGTCTTAGAGGATGACTGATATTGCATAACACATTTTTCTTTGTTTCTAACAATATTTTCCTATTCTTAAAACTTTTAAAATTTTATGAAAGATATATTTTGATCTTCCTAGACATTTAAATGATTGTACTTACTTGACATTAGTATAATTAATGGCTCAAATTGCACAATAAGTGGAGGTTGAATGTATGCAGAGATTTGCTTTTTTAAGATTTTTGTAGATTAGGTTTTTCTTTAATTACTGTTTATTCAGTATATCGGTTATTTCCATTCGGTCATAGGTACCAATTTTTTTTTAAACCAAATTTGGACGGTTTGTGGTGCAGGGGATATCGGCTCAGAACGAGAAGTCAGAGAGTTTAGTTCCAATTCCAGTTGAATTCATTGCATTCACATTCGCGAAAATACCCTTTGGATTTATATTAATCCTTTTCTTCCCTCCGGTTATGGGTTAAATAACAGGATAGATTGGGTTCTATAACCTTGATTGCCAACCAGTGTACCACAGAAAGTAATGGCAATCTACTGCAAAAAATCTTCTACTCAGCCAGTCATGCCTCTTTCGAGACATGATTGCCAAACGTGTTTCACGTATAGCACTAAACTAACTGATAGTCTTTGGCTTTTTCAGTGATTTGTTGATCCGGTTAACGTTCATGAAATTTTGTAAACTGAACTGAACCTGGAAGTATATCTTTTCCTGTTGCATCAAGTCTCCTATTGATCTTTTTTAAACGATATCACCCCAATAGTATTTGTCTATATTTCTGTGAAGGGAGTATTTGCAGTATTTACATTATTCGGACTATTGTCCTCATCTTTGTTATCATTTGTACGACAATCACTTACAATCCTTAAGGACACATGGACCAGTGGTTATCGCGTTGGTTAGTTCATGACTTGACTCTTTGAGTTGTGAGTTCAATACCAGGCTACAGCAGTGTTGAACAAATAACTTGCAGATTTAGAGGAAATTAACTTATGAATTCCAATCGCGGCACTACTACGCAAAGAATGAGAATGATATACTCCACTGATTGTAATTAAGGGTCCGGTTAGAAATTCCTAGCACCTGAAGAAGGTCGTATAAATGTCAAAAAAGATGAAGACAATAGCCTGAATAATGTAAATACTGATATCATCCCAAGCAAGGCAATAAAGCCACTAAGACGCAAGGAGTTACAGGTTGTGGAAGAAGGGATTGAAACTGTTATGTCGTGAGTAAGAATAAATAACTCAACAACAGAAATAGGTTAATTGTTGTATTCCGTGAAAATAGTATTTACAAAGGTTATTAGTATCCAATACAAGAATAAAGGTTAATCGTCTCAACCGTCGTAAGACGTAGTATGAGCAATGGGTACTTCCGGGTCGTCACCGGAAGTCTACGACTGACTTGTCGATCGGCTGCTTGGCTCACTCTCTTACGTAGATGCCACCATTACTTTACATAGTAATGGAATAGTCCATTATAGCCGAATAGGCGCGGGCGTCCCAACAGAAACTTTTGTAGATTAAAGTTATCTAAAAAGCATGAAAACGGAAAAGAGTTCCACAAGCTTGAAAGGCGAGAACAAAACTCTTAGCAAAAAAAAAACAAAAAAAAAACGGCAACATCTAGCCAGCTCAACTGTAAATTAATGAAGTATCAACGACCGTCTAGTACTGGGCTAAAATTCATAAAGTCTAGGGTACACAGCGAAGACCTCAACCGAACAATTACGACAAACATATTTGTCTATATTTCCGAGAAGAGGTAGTATTTACAGTATTTACATCATTTGGACTATCATTTTTTTTTTTTTTTTTTTTTTTTTTAATCATTTCACCCCGAGCAAGGCAGAAACGCCACTGATGTGCAGGGGGTTACATAAGTGTAGAAAGATTAATTAGAAAAGAGTGAGGAGTACAAGCTAGTTAGAAAGGAACAATAGAAAACTGAGAAAGCAGGTGCAATGACAGGTACATGGGCGGAGAGAAAGGGAAGCTTATACAGGGGAGGGGAGAGAGAGCTAGAGGCCAGTGGTTAGTAGGTGAGTATTAACTTTGCTTTTAAATTTCTGGAGGTCGTAGCCGTCAGGAAAGCAAGAATACGGGAGTGAGTTCCACAGGCGGGAAGTGCGAGAGAGGAAGCTGCAGGAGTAGAATTGTCGTCTGCGTTTGGCTAACCTGACTGTGAATGGGTGGGACCCAGTTGCCAGTCTGGTTGAACGGGTAAACACCTGTTGAGGAGGCATCAGTGACTTAAGCTCATCCGAGCAGAAGCCATGAAAGTATTTATAGAAGAGACAGAGGGAGGCCACATTTCGACGATGGGAAAGTGGCTGCAGACGAGTCGCCAGATCAGTACCTATCACATTACAGACTCTCCTTTGGAGCTTGTCAAGAACACTGAGGAGAACGGCAGGGGCACCTGACCATAAATGGCAGCAGTACTCCATGCACGGACGGATGGTTGACTTGTATATATGCAGGATGGATTCAGGTGGAAAAAACATCCTGGATCGACATAGTGACCCAATCTTCTTTTGTACGACGTTTAATAATAGATTATTCTATTTGTCTATATTTCTGAAATGAAGTAGTATTTAGAGTATTTACATCATTCGGACTATAGTCCCCAATCATTGTTGCCATTTGTACGATGTTTCGGCTGTTTTACGCTCCGGCTATCATCTGGTGCTTAAGGACACATGGCCCAGTGAAGATAGATGTTGGTTAGTTTCTGACTTGACTCTTAGAGTTGTGAGTTCAATACCAGGCTACAGGAGTGGTAAGCAAGTAACTTTAAGGGTTAAAGGGAGATAACTCACGACTTCCAATCTCGGTTTTATGTAAGGAATGAGGATGATATACACCAGAAATTGTAAAAAAGGGTTCGGTTTGAAATTCCTAGCACCTGAAGAAGGCCGGAGCGTACAACCGCCGAATCGTCGTACAAATGGCAAAAAAGATATTCCGAATAAGATAAATATTGTACCACAAACACATTTATAAACAAGACAATCTTACAGCGGTAGATAAGTGACTGAAGCCGAGCTGTCAAATCATAATTAATAATATTGCAGATTTTTCTTTGGGTCTTATCAAAGAGCTCAAGTTAAATATCAGAGGTACCGGACAATATATTAGCAGCAATACATTAAACATGGATGAATGGTAGACTTATAGATACGTAACATTGATTCGGAGGGAAAAGTCATTTATCTGGAAGTTAACAGCAGTTAACTGACAGACGGCAAAGATGGGTCTCTCAGATGATTAATGGAGACTAGTTTAATTTTGCACCAGTTAACGACGGTCTTGTCGTTATTTTTGACATCAGCTGCTATTTTGATACTAGAGGACAGATCAGCTTAACTATCGAGTCAAGAATAAATGGTTGTGCCGCCAGCTTAGATGTCGATTTGAGAAATCATATCAGGAAGGTTCAAAATGAAAGTTAAAACCAGAATAGGACCAATGTTGGGGCTCCTAGAGAACACTCACGTTAGTATAAAAGGATCTAGATGAGTGGCCGTTCAGGATAACTTTCATTTCCCAATTTGATAAGAATTACTGGATCAGCTCAAACATTTAACGGGAGACATTGTAAAGTTTCAGTTTGTGGTGAAAATCTGTATAGAGGTTTTATGTCGCCAAGTATAAATGAATAACTCAACAACAGAATCAGAATATAAGTTGTATTCCGCGGAAAGACGGTTAGTATGTACAGAAGTGATTAGTAATATTTACAATAGAAAGATACAAGAGTCCAATCCGTCGTAAGACGTGTGTATACGTGACTACTTCCAGTACGCCACCGGAAGTGTGACTAACTCTTCACTGACTCGCACTGACTCTTCAGTAACTCATTAGAGACTCTCAAGTGACTCTCTGTGACATTATTTAGCTGTCCCTCCCAGTAAGGGCAACATATGACACATGGTCAGTTTATATCTGGGCTTTCCGGGCGATATGGCCCGGCCAAAAAATGTCTGTCTATTATTCCCCAGTCGTGCTTCTACCCTTCGGCGGAACCACGACTGGGTTAATGCTCTCTGCTCGGAAGCAGAGAGCGCCCTCTACCCGAAGACAGAGGGCTGACAGTGTCGTAGAATCGTCAGTCTAGTGACTCTGTACGACTGTATTTACTAGCCTTCCCACGCAAGGCTGGATGTGACGCATGGTCATTTTATAGTGGGTATTCCCGGCCATATAGCCGGGCCAAAAAATATCTGTCTATTTTTCCCCAGTCGTGGTTCTACCCTTCGGCGGAACCACGACTGGGTTATTGCTCTCTGCTCGGAAGCAGAGAGCGCCCTCTACGCGAAGACAGAGAGCTGACAGTGTCGTAGAGTCGTCAGTCTAGTGACTCGGTACGAGTCTCCTGTAGAGAATCCACCATTGCTATATATAGCAATGGGAACAGTCCATTTGTAGTCAAATAGAAGCGGCGCCCTAACAAGAGGAAGCTGTCAAAGGCCTTTGAGATTTCCAACTCTACAGCCTGGGCTTCACTCGTTTATTTCCGAGCAGGAGAGACTCTTTCCACAATTATCATCAATTCATCAGTAGTTGACATGGAGAAACGCAAGTCGTTTTTTTTTTTAGAGAAAAGACGCTGCAGTGAGATATGATGAACTAATTCAGCATCGATTAGGGACTTTTGCCGAAAATTAGTAGTAGACTAACAGGCCGAAAGTTGCAAGGATCGGACTGCTCGCCAGGGTTCTCAAGAAGTGGAACAACAGATGATGACTCCATGTAGAAAAGCAGGACGCAGTGAGGCATATATTTTACAGTTTAGAAAGATAAGAGCTAGTTCGGGAGCACACTTCTTGAGTATTACAAGAATACCATCATATCCACATGGTTTGTAGGGATCTGGGTTAGCGATGATAGGGGTTATATGCATATCATTCAACAAGGATTCATTCTGTTTGCACGCCCAGTTATATTTCAGTTCGTTGTGAGACCAACGACAATTTTTTTTTAAATAGCAAGTAACTTACGAAATATTCCGTTTTATCAAAGGAAGACAAGTATCTCTACGGATTAATTTCTTCCCCAAATTTCTAACTCTTTCATCCAAATGTTTCGACTCCATTACAATAAACATTCTCAGACATTTTTTCATTAGTATTATCTCATTAATTATTAATCTATTTATGTTCAAAGTCAATCGTTATCTATTCTATATGATCATAATCCACACGACTTTCTCCTTATAGGTCGATAAAAACACATCTACTATGAGTAGCCATTCATTGTATGAAAAATCATGTAAAAATCATAGCTAAGTAGCCGGATGTGCTTTGTGGTGCAGTGGATATCGACTCAGAACGACAAATCAGAGTAGCGAGTTCGAATACTAGCCGAGTTCCTTTCATTCACTAACGTACAAATACCCTTGGGAAAGGTACTAATCCGTCTTAGTTATGGGTTAAATAATTACACAAATTGGGTTCTATAGCCTTGGCCGGCAACCAGTCTACCGCAGAAAGCAATGGCAAACTACTGCGGGATAATCTTCTGCCCAGTCAGTCATGTCTCTTTCGAGACATGATCGCCCAAAGCGCGTATCATGTATGGCACTAAACTGACTGACTGAAAAGAAAATGATGAAAATATGAAAAAGTTTTCTACTGAGCATAAAGTGGGGGATCAGTTATATATCGTTATGAAGTTATAAACTGATCCCCCACTAATTTCTACTTAATAATATAATACATCTCTTCCTAATCTAGGTATGAGTCAAATAACAAGACAGATTGGGTTCTATAGCCCTGGTCGGCAAGCAGCTTACCGCAGAAAGCAATGACAACCTACTGCGGGATAATCTTCTGACCAGTCAGTCATGTCTCTTTCGAGACATGATCGCCCAAGCGTGTATCACTTATAGCATTTAACTGACTGAAGTAGCTGGATAGATAAGAATGCAATGAGATAGATAGATAGATAGATAGATAGATAGATAGATAGATAGATAGATAGATAGATAGATAGATAGATAAGAATTCATAGCAATTTTCAAATAATTACCCTTGGTGAATATTAAGGTTCATTTAATTCTTGAAGAACCACGCATTAGAACTAAACATTATTTCAATCGATTTTTGCAAGTCGTTTTCTTTTCGTTTTCTAGTTCACAACTTTTATCTTTATCAGAAAATCGACGAAACATCGCCATCAAGAGCGGTTATCGATACTAAACGGCTACCTTTAATTAGTATTTATTGTAGACATTGCCTCAGTGTTAGGAAGAAGATATCTTACAAAACCCACGACCTGGCCGTCCATATATTGATTTTCTCGTCTTTCAGTCTCTATTTTAAACTGACTGTTTCAAAATGAAATTTCAGTTTTGAAACCCATCCTCAAAAAAATTAATATTGGCATAAAATAGTTCAATCAAATTCGTTCTTTTTTTCTTTTGTCTCTTAATAAATTTCACACAATACAAGGCCTGAGAGCTGCTCAAGATAGAAAGTTACTGTTTAAATGGTGAAGAACTAAGTGTGAGATTTGATGGGAAAAGAAGTTGCTAGTAAGTGGATATAATACAGATAAAGAAGATATAAAACGATCGGCTCGAAACGAGAAATAGGAGAGACGATTTCGAATTCCAGTTCAATTCCTTGGATTCACTTACACACAAATATCCTTGGGAAAGGTATTAAATCGCCTTTTGCTTCCAGTTATGGGACAGATTGGGTTCTATAGCCTTGGCTGGTAACCAATCTACTGCAGAAAAATAATGGCAACCTACTTCGGGATAATCTTCTACCCAGTCAGTCATGTCTCTTTCGAGACATGATTACCCAAGCTGGTATCACGTATGGCACTTAACTGACTGACTGAATATAATGGTTGGAAACATAATTAAAATTTCTACTGGGCATAAAGTGGGGGACCGGTTTTTATTGTTATGAAGTAATAAACTGATCCCCCCACTAATTACTATTTAATAATATAATACATCTCTTCTCCCTCTAGGTACGTGTCAAATAACAGGACAGATTGGGTTCTACAGCCTTGGCTGACAACCATTCTACCACAGAAAGTGATAGCAACCTACTGCGGGATAATCTTCTACCCAGTCAGTCATGTCTCTTTCGAGACATGATCGCCCAAGCGTGTATCACGTATGGTACTTAACTGACTGACTGAATATAATGGTTCGAAACACAATTGCAGTAGATAGACTAAACTATCGCCCGGTTCACACTCCACCCACGTCTATTGAACAGGTGAAGAGGCTCATCCCTTGTTCCCTGTTTTGGATATGGTTTCCGGCTTTCTCTTTTCGAATCTTTTCACATTTTTAAATACAAAACTAGAAAACATTTTTAGTTTTTTAAAATAAAAAAAAATAAAAACAAAAATTTTTCATTAAAATCTTACTAAATCAATCTTTTACCAATAACAAAACATGAAAAATAGCTTAAAACAACACCTTTTGGGCATTAAATAAACCACAGAGGTTGATATACCGTTAATTTAAACCAACGTACATGGCACCAAAAATCTAACATAATAACCAAACATCAAAATTTTCGTTTAACTTTTATTTTATTTTATTTATTTATTTATTTATTTATTTTTTTAAACCATCCGAGACTATTTCGCTCCTGCGTACAAAATCATGCTTAATTTTCGAATCTCATAGCAATTTTAGACACCTTAGCAAAGCTCCTCTGTTTAAGCATCCAAGCCTCTACTCTCAGTAACTTTAAAAAGTGGAGTGCGTGTTCTTTTCAGCTGTTGGGGATCACCACTGAAGACATAGGGGCTGATTAATTTTTCTATGATTCGGCCTTGTGTCAGACTTAACCAAACTCCCTACGGCTTACAAGTTTTATGCAGAATTATCATTATCAGAATTATCAGAAGGTTTTCATCAGAAGGTTGGTTGTCGGCAGGTTGGAATGTGTAGAATTGTGTGGAATAGTGTAAGAATAAAATATACCTTTTGCATTTTAAAGTAGAAATTTGTTAATCGGAAAGAATAACACGAGTTTTAGAAGTTAATGTGCAATTAGAAACATTATTAAGAAGTTAAGTTATTAAGAGTTCGTGTTCAATGATAAAGTTATGGTTATCAAGAAATGTAGAAAATATTCGTAGTAGTAATTGTTGAAAGAGATAAGGACAAAGAGAACAAGGTGTGCCTCGAACTTATCTCCGGGTCGATTTGAATTTGAAGCTACATTTTAGTTGTTTCGTCTTGCGGCTCCCATCTGACTCTGTCGACCGGACGCAGAATGTCCTTAAGTAATTAAATCTGGTCATGTGACCGGCTCCAGTGAGTATTTTCGCTTTTAGATGTGAAATAACCTCATTATGAATTTTCTGTTTTTAATCCAATCAGGATTCAGGATGTGCTTTTCGCACTGACTTGTGAATAGTCATTTGAATTCATTTTTGCGGGTGTGCAAATTACTTGAGGTTTTTCCCCAAATACTTTTAGTTCTTGATTTTTTATACCTACAATTTAGTGAGTAGAGAGTTAAATCCTCATCGAGTCCTTCATATATTAAATTGTTTCGATATTAAATAAACCATCAGAGATTGACTTCTTCCAATACCAATATACCAAACCAACCAGTAAACTAACTACTGAAGAGAACTGGTAGCAGTACGACTATTTGGCTAGTGTATGAATTAATGCGAGCTTCGATTTGTAAGTTGACAGTATTTATGTCACATCAGAAACATGTCTGCTTCAAACGATGCAGAATACCGAACAGAAGTAATAAAACTGAAAATTACATGCTTTATTTGTACTTTTCCATTGATCAATGCCAGCTATATTTTAAACGTGTGGTTCACGCATGCGCGTTGTGGTTTAATTTATATAAACCATTTGCTGCTATCCAATCTTAAAACCCCGAATTGGAATGTGAAATCGGAGACCCATAATTGCTGTTTTATTTAAAGCGTCAACATATTTTTTAATTATAAGAATTTGTGTCAATATTGCATTAATACTTGAGATTAACAATGATGTTTTTTTCTGATACAATTTCTAATATTCAACACATAGCTGGCGGAGGAAGCTAGACATATACCATTATTTGTGCGTAAGTCTATATAATGAATCCTCAGAGAGCTATTTTAAAGTTATTTAAATGAAAATATGAATCCATCATTTCTCCCCCAGCAATAGATTAAATAGTAAGGCTTGTATGTAGAAAAATCATTGTGACCTCTAAATATTATTTATGCATAATTTACTCGCAAAAAGTAATTGTTCTCTTTTTTCTAAATTTAATTTGCTTCAAGCAGGGTAGTAAATCCACTAAGACACAAGGATTTACTGGATGTAAATTAATTAGAAACCCCAAGCATTATAAACGGACGAGAGCAATAGCAGAGTGATCAGGAAGAGAGTAGATAACGATTGACATTACATTTACATTTTTGAAAATCAAAGTTCATTGGAAAGGAAGAAGCCGAAGAGAGTTCCACAAGCAAGAGAAGAAACTGTTAGCATAGGACTTATAATTAAATGAGAATAAAAAAAAACATAAGTATGGAGCGAGAAAAATATACGAACGAGAATTAAGAAGACAAGAGAATTAAGAGTCAAAATTCAAAGGAGAATCTGCGATGTTATCTCGATGTGGAGAAGGAAATTACTGGAAAGTAATTGACACTCACCTAAAGCGAGCTGACTATAAAATGCTCCTCTTACCAATAACAATTCCACCGAACTTCTCTACGGCATATGACTTCTTCGAACTTTTGTCCTTTTGAATTTATATTTAATTGGGTCATCAGGAGAGAATGTGCACCGTTTCAGGGCCTTCCTCTTCCTGTGGAAGCTTCACTCCGCTCACTTTTCCATCAACGAGATGGGGCTTCCCGTATTTACTAGCCTTCCCACGCAAGGCCAGATGTGACACATGGTCATTTTATAATGGGTATTCCCGGCCATATAGCAGGGCCAAAAAATGTCTGTCTATTTTTGCCCAGTCGTGGTTCTACCCTTCGGCGGAGCCACGACTGGGTTTGTGCTCTCTGCTCGGAAGCAGAGAGCGCCCTCTACCTGAAGGCAGAGTGCTGACAGTGTCATAGAGCAGTCAGGCGAATGCCTAAGACCTTTTCGAGATGGGGCTTCCCTCTGTCTCTTCTACAAATATTTTCATGACTTCTACTCCGATGAAATTAGCTCCCTGGTGCCTACTCTGCACGGGTTTACACAAGCTACTAGACTAGCAACTAGGTCCCACTCTTTTAAAGTGAAAACAATCAAATATAACCGCAACTATTCTACAAGTGTCTTTTCTCGCACTTCCCGCCTGTGGAACATCCTTACATATATAATTGCTTCCGAGATAGCTACAATTTCCCAAGACTTTTAAATGCAACGTCAATTGCCATCTCTTATCTCTTTGATTCCCATCCTTTCTCCGACACCCCTTCTATCCCATCGCTTCTCTTACCCATTCTACGACACCCCCTGTAACCAGTTCTTTTTCTTTTTTTCACCCACCATCTACCATCCGCCCGTGCATTGAATATTGCTGCCATATCTGCTCGGGTGCTCCTGCTATACACCTCGGTATCCTCGACCAAATCCAACGGTGTATCTTTAATGTGATTGACCCCGACTTGGCAGCTCGGATACAGTCGCTTTCTCACCGACGCAGTGTGGCTTTCCTGTGTCTCTTCAACAAATAATTTCACGGCTTCTGCTCCGATGAACTGAGCTCACTGGTGGCCCCTATAAATGAATTTCCTCGAACCAAAAGATTAGCCACTAGATCCCACCCTTTTACTGTAAAGCCGATAAATACTAAACGCAAATTCTACTCCAACAGCTTGTTTTCTCGCACTTCCCGTCTGTGGAACTCCCTTCCGCATACTTGCTTTCCCGACAGCTATAACCTCCAAGAATTTAAATGTAAAGTCAATAGTCATCTGCTGTCTCACTAACTTACATCTCTCTCTCTCTCTCTCTCTCTCTCTCTCTCTCTCTCTCTCTCTCTCATGCTTTTATCTCCGTCCACCCCACTTTCATCAGTATTCTCTTCGTTCTCATACTCTCTTCCGGACACCCTCTGCAACCTGTCACTTTTTCTCATAACATTCCTCCTATGTAACACCCTGCAAAACAGTGGCAGTTAAATGGCTTGCTTAAGGCGATATGAATATAAAAAAACCTTCTATACTATTATAATGTAGATATAAAGTCCGTAGTCAATTTTACATTACAATCAATATATAAAGTTGTCCTTCATTTTATGGCCATGGTCATCCTTCTCTTGCCCATTTCCTGACACCCCCTATAACCTGTCACTATTTCTTATAACTTTCTTCCTTTGTAACCCCATGCACAATAGTGGCAGTAAAATGCCTTGCTTGGGGCCACACGATTATAAAAAAAAAAAACCTCTCTTATGTTATCCTTCTGTGCGCCTGTGGCAGTAATGTCTTACTTGAGGTTCAACGATTTAAAAAAATGAAAATATAAAAGGCAGTAGATAACGATTGGTATTGCATTAAAATTTTTGAATATCAAAGTTGAATAGAAAACAACAAGCCGGGGAAGAACTCGACAAGCGAATGAAGAAATTTTTAGCTTATCAAAAAACGAAAACATAATTAAGGAGAGTGAACAATAAGACAGAAGACAATGAAATGATTGAAATTACATTTATATTTTGGATAATTAAAGTTGACTGAAAGCATGGAGCCGCAAGAGAGTTCCAAAACGGCAAGAATGATTTATCAACTTTAAATAATCAATAGAGGATTAATAAATATTTGAAAAATAGATGGCAATCGCGTTTAGGAACTGTGGGTTGGAGTCATGGTTAAAGTGGATAGTCTGGTTGACCATTGCTCTCTGCACTGGGCACCCTATAGAAAAATAAACATTTAAGAGTTGATATGTTGTAAGATTAACTAAATTCAGAATTCCGGTTCCTTCTAAAGTCTAAAATGTACTCACTATTTATTTCATTCCACTTATTTCTCTCTTTCATCAATAGGAATAAATTAACTTGCCTGTCGTCCAGTTCTCACTCTTCCACGACTTTTAAACAGGATTAAAGCGATATCTCTACTTTGCTACTTAGGATTGTATTTCTATTTCTTAATAAAGACTGCTAATGATGTTCTTTCCTGCGCTAACACAACTCTAAACCGTAAGAGCTATTTTGAATGGCTCTTAGGCCTTTTATTGGCTGAACACTGCTAAAAAAATGGGATATACAAAAACATTTCTTATTCCCTTTGTATTTCATTATTAAAATGGAAATTTCATTTAGCCACATTATCCCCAGGGGCCGCTACACTGTAGATGTGATACCTAGATGTGATTGAACAATACAATATAAACCTCTTCCAGTTTAAGGTTAACTGTCACCTATTGTACGTATACACATAATCGGTCTTTACTTACTATGTTCGTAAAATAACCTCAACTGGTTATTTCACCCCAAGCATGACAGAAATGCTGAGA